>SJYO01052320.1:669342-1171241 GCA_006410555.1 Capra ibex | reverse complement strand
CCATTCTACCTAATTTGTATAAATTTTTTTAATTGGTGCACAGTCCATAGTTCAGACACAAGTTATTTATTACTATTAACATTATAACGAAAGAATAAGAAATCAATGATACAGAACTCAGGACGGAACACCAGGTAAGGGGTCTGACGTAAAGTCAGAGACACGGTTGTGACTTACGTAGATCGTAAACAAGGAGACTTAAAGTCACTTTAGATGACACTGAAACATAATAGGAGTACTCCGTTCTACAAATCACGTAAACTAACCTGATAATCGATCTACCTATTAGGAACATTTCTGTTATCGTTCATTTTATGGTTCATTTTCGAGGTCTAAAAAAGAAAATGGGTCCAACCGTCACTCGTGTATAAAATTCTTTCTTTGAGAATTCCGGTACGTTCGTCAGTATCTTGAAAGTCGATTGACCAAAAATAGGTCGTCTTTGGATCGAAAAACCATTACTTTATTAATTCAGAGTCTTTGTAAAACTCCAGTATTTACACCATATAGTCAAACTCAAATCAATCCTCTCTCTTTGAGAGAGAGAGAGAGACAGAGAGACAGAGAGAGAGAGAGAGATATATATATATATACATATGAATATATATACATATATATAACGATATATATATCGGTATAGATAGATAGATATCTCTCTATAGATATATAGATATATATAACGATATATATATATATATATATATAGTCAAGTCAAGTCAAGTCAGCGAGTCAGCACAGGCTGAGACGCTGCGGTACTTAACGTCGTGTGGTCCGGAGAGACAGGTAGCGGTTGAGGGTCTCAAGTGAGTCTAAGTGCAGGTAGCTCAGTCACTACGGTAGGTCGGTAGAGTAGGAGACAGCAAGTGAAGAGGAAGACGGGGGTTAGGGAGGGTCGTAGTTTCAGAAAAGGTTACTCAGTTGAAAAGAGTACTCTACCGGTTTCATGACCTCAAAGTCGAAATCGTACTAAGGAAGGTTTCTTTAGGGTCCCGATTAGAGGAAGTCTTACCTGACCAAACTAGAGGAACAACAATTACCCAAAGATTATTCGGATAGTAATTATACAAGGAGTAGAAAGAAAAATTTTGAAGTAGCTGTTTATAAAACTCTGACACACGATACATAAATCACACTAGTACCACGAAACCTCCCATCTTTTATCTGAAAAAAATCCGGGAATGTCTTTAACGTACGTATACTGGTATCGATTGATATATCATCATAGATTAAAATGATTCCAGACTTATTTAAGTCGAAAAAGAAACCTAATCAGGTCACAGTTGTAAACCGAGGGTAGAAGGTAACGTATAGTCACATACTAGATTTAGACTAGTATTTATACCAATTTTATTAAGAAATTACCGACTTCTATCTTGATATATGAGAGTTTATAAAAAGAAATTTTTTAAAAATTTATTAGTTTGTGAACGTCTTTTAGGCCTTCATATCAAGTTTCTTGATAAAAAAAAAAGACTTAATAAACCCTCATTCAACGGTCGGATTACATGACCATGGGGGTTTACGGAATCAAACATAAATCAATAAAGGATTTCTATTCCTATAAAGGTATATGTTGGTGTCACACGAGTCAACGAGTTAGTACAAGGTGAGAATACCGGATTACCTAACATCGGACGGTCCGAGGAGACAGGCACCTTAAAAGGTCCGTTCTTATGACCTTACCCAACGGTAAAGGACAAGGTCCCTTAGAAGGGATGACTCGCTAGTTTGGTACAGAGAACGCAGAGGACGAAACCGTCCACCTAAAAAAATTTTTAGTAAATACGGTGGACCTTTCGGGTGTTGGTATTATATAGACGATTTAGTCCTTTATTGGTGACGGGGGGTGAGTCCGAAACCGTCAACACGGTGAACATACGTAGTGAACCTTAGGTTAAGTTTTAGTGGGTAATGTAAATCAACATTATGGAGAAGTTAGAAGAAGTGATCCCATTTCAAAGAGTCAGTAAGGAACTGAAAATACTGGAACTATAAAAAGTTTCTGGTATTCGGTCAATAAAATATTTTACTCAGAGTTAAAACCGAAAGGACTACAAAAGAATATGTAAAACCATTCTTAAAGTGTCTCCCTACCACACAAGAAAAGTAACGTAGGATAGTCTACCATACACTAAAACTAAAGTAGTATAATGACTATTACAAAAGAAATTAGTAAACGAACACGATCACAGAAAGTCTGAAAACATATATGTTAATAAGTAAAAGGGAAACATTTTTGACAAAACACCCCTCTATAGAAATTTGATACACTTATAGGGTAAGAAGGAGTTCGAAAGAAAATAAGAAAATAAATAAATGTCCACACGAGTTTCCATGACACCCAAATCAAGGTCTAGTGATGCCATTTCGTTCATTACACTTAAACAGCCAAAAGATTACGTATATATTCAATCAAATATGATATGATATATCAGACAATTCATACATTATCGTAATACAGACTTTTTGTCACATGTATGTAAATAAATTTTTATAAAATAACGATTTTCACGATTTGTCGTAGATTCGGATGTCGTTCAACATTAGGAAAACGACCACCTCCCAGAACGAAGTTACAACTACTGACGACTGACTAGTCCCACCACCAACGACTTCCAACACACACACATATATATATATACATATATATAACGATTGATCCATGACTTCTTGACTTCTCATTTTTTTTTTTTTTGATAGGTCTCTATCATTAACCCCGCCCCCACCTCCCTCCGTCTTCGAAGTTGGAGACTCCGTCTATTCTCAGACTTTCTCAGACTTTAATAACTTTAAATCTTCTATGTCCCTTCTTAAAACGCTGAGACTTCGTGTTTGACGATGTGTCTTCTACGGTAACTCAGACATGATTACAGATATTCAGGTCTTCTCCTTGAGGTACCTTTGTAATCGACCCTAACAACCGAACACGACCATAATTATAGAGTTTCCGTTCCCTAGTTCCTGTGACCAAGACGTTTACAACCTTTTTTTGAAATTTGACCTGAGTCGATGACGGTTGATCTTATTTGACGATAGTTGTTCACTTCAGCGCAACGATCTTCTTAGTATTGTCCTCTTTCCTCGTTCAACAAAAGAAGGTAGGGGAGGTCCCAAGGAGAGACCGACTCGTGTTTTTCCTCGGTTCACCCTTTTGTTTTTACACCAACCGGCAAGGTCGTGGTCGTAGTGTCTAAAGACTTGTCACCCATTTTAGACTATAAGAAATGATTGACCGTGTTTGTCAATCACTTTTTCAACCGACATCGTGGTTTAGTCCATCTTATTGAGACTACCATCCTCAACCTTCGTCACTTACTTTACACATAGAGGTGGAAGTTGAGTAGAGAGACAGAGTGATGTACTCCTTACTCTTGAGTGTACTCTTGAGTATGGTTTAAAAGGAAAGGGGTGTAAGACGACGAGTGTAAATACTCGAAGAGAAGAAGGTATATCACATATTGTCAAGTGTAGAACTGAAGGAGAGTAAACCGGATAAAGTACCATATCGTCTAAAACTTTAGTCTAAAAATAAGAGAGTAGGTAACTTATGACCTTTAAACTATTCTCTTACCTAAAGTCCAAGAGTGGTGTGTATGTGGGTTTACATTGATACGCTCCGTTACCTGTTCAAATAATTTAACTACTGTCAGTACACATACATATAGTTTAGTAATACAATATGTAGAAGTCATACACGACACGAATGAGTGAATCAGTACAGGTTGAGAAATACTAGGGTACCTGACATCGGGTTGCCCGAGGAGACAACTACCCCTAAGACGTCCAATCTTATGACTTCACCCAACAGTTCGGAAGGAGGTCTCCTAGAAGGGTTGGGTCCCTAACTTGGGTCCAGAAGGTGTAACGTCCGTCTAAGAAATGGTAGGCTCGGTGGTCCCTTCGGGATAGAAGTTATATTTGTTAAGATTGAAAATTTAATAGTTCTTCCTTTAAGACTCTTCGTTCTTGACTTCGAACATTACCCAGGTGTGGGATCAACCTTATCTAATTCAAACTGACGTACGATAGTGGGTTATAAATATGAGAGGTTATAAGATGTCAGTCTTCTTAAGAAAAATTATACGAGAGAAATCGAAATAGTCAAGTGTAGGAAGGGGTTCTAAGAGAGTTGGATCAGAACGAGGCAATGGAAAGAAACAAAGGGTCTGAAGACACATAAGTCAAGTTCCCCGACCGCAACTGGAGGAGAGGTGGAGGACTTTTTCTAAAATTGTTAAGGTAAGTCGTAACGTTACTTTTCTTATTTTATAAATATTTATATAGATGGATTTCTTTGATTTCTGGATATATATCTTTTGATATTTTGTGACCACTTTCTTTAGTTTCTCCTGTGATTATCTACCTCTTTATATGACACAAGTACCTAGTCTTCTTCGTTATATCACTTTTACTCATATAATGGGTTTCGTTAGATATCTAAGTTACGTTAGGGATAGTTCGATGGTTACAATAAAAAGTGTCTCGATCTTGTTTATTCAAGTGTTAAACATACCTTTATGTTTTTTTTGGAGTTTATCGGTTTCGTTAGAACTCTTTCTTCTTACCTTGACCTCCTTAGTTGGACGGACTGAAGTCCGAGATGATGTTTCGGTGTCAGTAGTTCTGTCATGCCATGACAGTGTTTCTGTCTTTATATCTAGTTACCTTTTTTTGTCTTTTGGTTCTCTATTTAGGTGTATGGACACCTGTGGAATAGAAACTGTTTCCTCCGTTCTTATATGTTACCTTTTTTCTGTTAGAGAAATTGTTAACCACGACCCTTTTGACCAGTTGGTGAACATTTTCTTACTTTCATCTTGTGAAAGATTGTGGTATGTGTTTTTATTTGAGTTTTACCTAATTTCTAGATTTACATTCTGGTCTTTGATATTTTGAAGATCTCCACTTGTATCCGTTTAGTGAGAGACCGTATTTAGTGTCGTCCTAGGAGATACTGGGTGGAGGGTCTTATAACCTTTATTTTCGTTTTTATTTGTTTACTCTGGTTTAATTTGAATTTTCAAAGACGTGTTGTTTCCTTTGATATTCGTTCCATTTTTCTGTCGGAAGTCTTACCCTCTTTTATTATCCTTTACTTCGTTGACAGTTTCTTAATTAGAGTTTTTATATTTTTGTTGAGGACGTCGAGTTAAGGTCTTTTTATTTGCTGGTTAGTTTTTTACCCGGTTTCTGGATTTGTCTGTAAAGAGGTTCCTTTTGTACGTCTACCGATTGTTTGTGTACTTTCTATGAGTTGTAGTGAGTAGTCTCTTTACGTTTAGTTTTGGTGTTACTCCATGGTAAAGTACGGTCAGTCTTACCGACGATAGGTTTTCAGATGTTCGTTATTTACGACCTCTCCCACACCTACTTTTCCTTGGGAAAATGTAACAACCACCCTTATGTTTGATCATGTCGGTGATACCTCTTGTCACACCTCTAAGGAATTTTTTGACCTTTATCTTGACGGTATGTTGGTTGGGTCGTTATGGAGACGCCCCGTATGTGTGGTTCCTTTGGTCTTCACTTTCTCTCTACACATGGGGTCACAAGTAGCGTCGTGACAAATGTTATCGGTCCTGTAACTTCGTTGGATCTACAGGTAGTCGTCTACTTACCTATTCTTTCGACACCATGTATATGTGTTACCTCATAATGAGTCGGTAATTTTTCTTATTAAACTTAGTCAAGATTACTCCACCTACTTTGACCTCTGCTAATATGTCTCACTTCATTCGATCTTTCTTTTTATGGTTATGTCATATGATTACGTATATATACCTTAGATCTTACTACCATTACTATTGGAACATACGTTCTGTCGTTTTCTCTGTATCTACATATCTTGTCAGAAAACCTGAGACACCCTCTCCCACTCCCACCCTACTAAACCCTCTTACCGTAACTTTGTACATATAATGGTACACACTTTGTCGGTCAGGTCAAAGCTACGTACTCTGTCCCACGAACCCCGACCACGTGACCCTACTGAGTCCCTCTGTCATACCCTTCTCTCCACCCTCCCCCCAAGTCCTACCCCTTGTGCTCATGTGGGCACCGTCTAAGTACAGCCACATACCTTGTAGTTATGTTATAACATTCCATTAATCGGAGGTTAATTTTATTTATTTAAATATAAAATTTTTTTCTTTCTTTTTTTTTTTTCTAAACGTGACACCAGTTCGTGAACATTAGTCGACTAAGAATGGTATCAACGGTAGTAGATCACGTAACAAAATCCATGTAAAGCCATTAATAGATAATGGGATTAGAACATAAAAACCAGAGTCTCATGAGATTGTCGAAATTACTTAATCACCGATTTTTACACCGAAATCTAGGTACTACGGACTCAAATTTAGAGTCAAGAAGATGAATGAAAGATACACTGAAACCTTACTTAAAGACACAAAGTCACTGGAGTAGATATTTTGAGAACCAAACAACATTCCTTATTTGATCAATCGTGTAGAGTTCACAGATGTTGTGAACGGATCTCGTTTATTCTTATGATCAATAATAAAGTGACCTGGTGTCAATAGAAGGTTTAGGTTCACCCACCCAAACAGAACTAGGAAAACCGAACTAGTAGTATGATCGAGAGACTGAAACATTTTCAATTAGTTAGTAGAACTCTAACGTAGTACTCAACGAAAAGTACGAGTTTTACAACGAACTTTACCTCTATTATAGATTGAATATTCCACCAACTATCCTATTTGTTGTCAAGTATCAATTGTCCAAGTATACAAACTCAGTCTTGACTCTGAAACTATCTGGTCACTTACAGTAGGTGTTTCTGACAAAGAATCTTCAGGGGAATCAGGAGGCATATCTGGTTTTTGAACTTACTTTATGTTTCAAGATGATAAAGTAATTTTACAGCACCTGACACATGAAAATGATTTTATAATGGGTCGGTGTCAAAACCGAAAATGTCCCAGATCCTCGTGTCACATTCTTCTTCCACTTGAACAGGATAAAAAAAATTTGAAGAAAAATTATCTGAATAGGTTACTTGATAACTTCCTTTAGTCTACTTCCTTTTCTTATTCCTCACAATGACTCAGGTTTAAGTATGACGAGTGACTTTCCGTTCGGTTATTTAATCCTCTGGTCAATAAGTCAAGTCAACGAGTCAGTACAGACTGAGAAACGTTGGGGTACTTGACTCCTACGGTCCGAAGGAACAGGTAGTGGTTGAGGGTCTCGAACGAGTTTGAGTACTGGTAACTAAACCACTACGGTAGGTTGGTAGAATAGGAGACAGGAGGGAAGAGGAGGACGGAAGTTAGAAAGTGTCGTAGTCCAATAAAAGGTTACTCAGTCATGAAGTACAGTCCACCGGTCTCATAACCTCAAAGTCGCAGTCGTAGTCAGGAAGGTTACCTATAAGTTCTGACTAAAGGAAATCCGACCTGACCAACCTAGAGGAACGTTAGGTTCCCTAAGAGTTCTCAGAAGAGATTGTGGTGTCAAGTTTTCGTAGTTAAGAAACTGCGAGTCGAAAGAAATCTCAGGTTAAGAGTGTAGGTATGTATTGTTGTCCTTTTTGGTGTCGAAAGTAATGTACCTGGAAAAAACCTTTCATAACAGAGACGAAAAATTATACGGTAGATCCAACCAGTATTGAAATGAAGGTTCCTCATTCGCAGAAAATTAAAGTACCGACGTGAGTGGTAGACGTCACTAAACTCTCGGGGGTTTTTATTTCGGAGAATGGCAAAGGTAACAAAAAGGTAGATAAACGGTACGTCACCACCCTGGTCTTCGGTACTAGAATCAAAAAAAAAAAATCGATTCGAAATTCGGTTGAAAAAGTGAGAGGAGAAAGTGAAATTAGTTCTCCGTTAGATCAAGGAGAAGTGAAAGAGAGTATTTCCACCACAGTGGACACATAGACTCCAATGACTGTAAAGAGGGTCGTTAGAACTAAGGTCGACCACGTAGTCGGTCGAACCTTAAAGTGTATTACATGACACGTATATTCAATTTATTCGTCCCATTGTTATATATCGGAACTGTATGAGCAAAGGGGTAAACCTTGGTCAGACAACAAGGTACAGATCAAGATTGACAACGAAAAACTGGACGTATGTCTAAAGAGTCCTCCATCCATTCCACCAGACTATAAGGGTAGAGAACTCCTTAAAAGGTGTCAAATGACACTAGATGTATCAGTTTCTAAAACCGTATTAGTTATTTTACTTCGTCTACAAAAAAGACCTTAATAGAACGAAAAAGCTACGAGGTTACCTACAACCTTTAAACTAGAGAACAAGGAGACGGAAAAGATTTATGTTAAACTTGTAGACCTTCAAGTACCAAGTACATGACAACTTTGGACCGAACCTCTTAAAACTCTTAATGAAACGATGACACACTCTATTCACGTTAACACGTCATCAAACTTGTGAGAAACCGTAACGGGAAGAACCCTAACCTTACTTTTGAATGTAAAAGGTCAGTACACCTTTTGACGACTCAAAAGGTTTAAACGACCGTATAACCCATGTCGTGAAAGTGTCGTAGTAGAAAATCCTAAACTTTATCGAGTTGACCTTAAGGTAGTGGAGGTGATCGAAACAAGTATCACTACGAAGGATTCCGGGTGAACTGAAGTGTAAGGTCCTACAGACCAAGATGCACTCACTAGTGTGGTAACGCCAATAGACCTAGTACTTATAGAAAAAACGTATCAAGAAGACACATAAGAACGGTGGAGAAGAATTGTAGAAGACGAAGAAAATCCAGGTATGGTAAAGATAGGAAATAACTCGGGTAGATAAGAACTTTAAAAGGGAACCATAGAGATTAAAAGAACTTCTCTACTCTAGAGATCAAAAAGGGTAAGATAACGAAAGAACATAAAGAAACGTAACTAGTGACTCCTTCCGAAAGAATTGAGATACACAATAAGAAACCTCGAGACGTAAGTTTACCCATATAGAAAGGAAAAGAGGAAACAGAAATGGAAGAGAAGAAAAGAGCCGATAAACATTTCGGAGGAGTCTCTTAGTAAGACAGAAAGAAAAAGAACCCCTGCCAGAACTAGTGACGGAGGGCATGTTACAGTCCTTGGAGGCAGGTATCGAGAAGTCCGTGACAAATAGTCTAGATTAGGGAACTTAAATAAACAGTGGAGGTAACATATTAGAATTCTCTAAACTAAATTCAGTATGGACTTACTACATCACTAAAAGGGATGAAAGAAGTTAAAGTCAGACGCAAACTGTTATTCCTCAAGTACCAGACAGGTTGTCAATCGAGGGCCAGAACAAAAACAACTGAGATATCTTGAAGAAGTAGAAACCGACGTTTCTATATTAGTTAGACTAAAGGAATAACTGGTAGACCACTACAGGTACACATCTCAGAAGTAAACACAACAACCTTCTCCTACAAACGATACTGGTCACGTAAGAGAATTGTTTTGAAACAATCGGAAACAGGACGAAGCAAGAAACGAGGTTCCGGTTTAAACGGACAATGAGGTCCATAGAGAACTGAAGAATGAAAACGTAAGGTCAGGGGATACTACATTTTCGGTAGAAAAACCCCCACAATCAAGATCTTCCAGAACATCCAGAAGTGTCTTGGTAAGTTGAAGTCGAAGAAGTCGTAATGACCAGTCCCGTATCTGAACCTAATGACACTATAACTTACCAAACAGAACCTTTACTTGTCTTTAATAAGACAGTAAAAACTCAAACGTAGGTGCATGACGTAAAACCTGAGAAAACAACTGATACTCCCGATGAGGTAAAGAAAATTCCCTAAGAACGGGTGTCATCATCTATATTGCCAGTAGACTCAATTTAAGTGAGGAAGGCTAGGTAAGAGCGAGTGACTAAAGATTTTACAGTTACAAGTGAGAACGATAGAGAACAAACTGGTAAAGATTAGATGGAAATAAGTACTTGAATTGTAAGGTCTAAGGATACGTTATAACGAAAAATGTAGTAGTCTGAAATGAAGGTTACTCAACAATCCCTTTCCTCAAGTGATTATAACGGTAAGTGTTTTTACTGTTGAAATAAGTGTTTCGGTCGTCTAGCTCCTTCACCACCTGATCACAGGAATTCTCAGTAGAATAGGTTCACTCTTAATCCAAAGAAAACATGTTTTTCCCCTCCCGTACACAGACCAACAAACTTTGAAGAACCACAACCTTAGGAAACAAGAACGTCGACAGGTCCATCTAGACTAGTCACAGGGATATTCAAAGGTTGTTCTTTTAACGATAAAACACACGACGTAGAAAATCAGAGATATTTCAAAATATGAAAATTACTAGTCTTGGAACTCGTACCCGATAAGACATATAAAGTCCGACGACCGTTGTAAGAAAATGACTAACTGATCTGTTTCGACGTCCCGGTAGTACTGATTCGTGTCCGTTGTTTCGTGTGCCTAATCTCGGTTTCCTTATCTAGGTTATTCCTCAGTCCAAACAAGAGATCGTATCGACAGGTATTCACTCTTTTATTATACCCTTATTGTACACTCTCTACAGATCTTCTTTCCGGGTCTGTCTGGTCGTCCTGGATCTTACTAATGTCAACCGCAGATTCCCTATACCCGAAAGGTCAAACGTGACCACCATCTCTTGGGAAGACGGTTACGTCCTCTACGTTCTCTCCGTCCAAGCTAGGAACTCAGTCCTTCTAGAGGACTACCTCCTGTACCGTTAGGTGAGGTCATAGGAACGGACCTCTTAGGGTACCTGTCTCTCGGACACCCGATGTCAGGTATCTCAGTGTTTCTCATCCTCTACTGACTTCACTGAATAGTGAGTATTCCCTATGTAGACTGGTAAGTTTGAGTTCTAGGCGGGTGAGGATAGATAAGAGTAGGGGCCAAGACAAATGAGACTCTTTACTTCAAAGTGTCTCACTCTCAGGATTATAGAGACAAGACCTTATGTAAAACAAACTGACTGGTGTTCTTAATCCCTTATGAACGAAGGTCGGTGTTCTTTTCTCCTTTCTCGAATATCTCGTTTTATCTGTCTACCACTATTAATTTAAAAGCTATGTTGTAGTGTTTCACTGGATCATCAATGTATATAGAAACCCCTAAGAGTCCACATGATCCTTTTTCTTGGGACCTTTTTCTAAGTCAAAGGACTCTTCTGTCACAAAGACTAAAAAATGAAAGTTTTTATTTGCAAAAGTGATTACTCATCATTTATAAGTTTACATTGGTAATCTATATATCATTTTAGAACGTGTACTGAACCGTGTTGTGTCCACTGATTGTGGGAAGTGAAGTTTTTTCGGTAGTATTACTAGTTAAAGGTAGGTTTTATCAGTTAAAAGATAACTGTGAGGAAACGAATGTACAAAAAGAACAAAGATCTTATAGAGGTTGGTCATAGAGTGTTCATAATATTCACGTTAAAATACCAGTTCCCTTCTGAATGAAAAACTCTGGGTGAAGTCTGTCAATAGAAAATATGGAAGTGACAAGTTTCAAACCAGGTATATTGTCGTTTTAACCGTAATGAAACCTCGAATAATCCTTCCGTCTAAGATCTAAGGTGTCATTTAGATGGCTTTGTCTTCGACTTAAAATAGTACTGGAAGGTCTCTATTAGTAGTAAGTAGAAACTCTTTGGACCTAAAGAGGAGGTTAAACACGTCCAGAATATACAGGACCATTTAACTCTGAGCTCTTTTCAGAAGTGTGGAAACTTTTTGGAGTAACGGATCACAAAAGATTTGTCTTTTTTACATTATTAGGAATAATTTAACTTAAATTTGTAACTGGAGTAAGTGTACTTTGGATTGGTAAACATCGTAGAAAAATTTGAACTAGTAAATTTAGATTTTAATCATTATGAAGTCTATTTTATACTACTAGACCCCCCTTTTTTTTTTCGTCTCAAACAGTACAAGAGATGTAGGGAAAGATTATCACTTTACAATGTCCAAACAAAGTGTCTTTATAGAAGCGGTATTAACAGATTTTTTCTCTCTAGGGACTGATTATGTGAAACAGACACAATTAGAAGAACGGGTCTCATCTAGGTTTTTACGATAGGTCATATTATAAACTGTAAAACAACGTTGAATATACACTTTTAATATAGAGTTTACCTTTAGTCTCACTTGTAGGGGAGGGGGGTAATCCTGTAATAAAAGAACGATCGAGTCAAGAAGCGTGTAAGAGATGAGGAAGAAGTGACCTACCTACTTATAACGACCTGATACTTTTTTTTTTCTTCGTATCGTTTGGAGTATGATAAAAATTATACTTTAGACAACTGTAAACGTATCTTTTCTATCCAGAATGTTTAAAGAGTAGTGATAGTATTAACGAGGTTTTACCTTCTTTGACCTATAAAAGAGAGTTTCACTTTTTAAAGGGAGTTCCATAACACGAGGAAGAGGAAGATTGAGTTATTGGTAAAGGTACTCTCAAAGAGACTCACATAACAAGTCTTTTCTTTTGGTTTTAAACAGACTGACTATGTCGTGTGTCATCAAGTTTACAGAGTAAAGTGACAGATATCCTCAAGAACCTTAGAGCACAACTACTTTTTGCGAAATGTCCATCTCCTTTCTAAACAATCCAAAGGGGACTATGGTCCTCATAAAATATTCGAAGAAGAGACCACTCTAAAATCATCTAAAGGACGAATATGATGTAAGTAAAATTAGAGTAACGACGATGCAATGAAGTCAGCACAGGCTGAGACACGTTGGGGTATTTACCGTCGGACGGTCCGAGGTGGTAGTGACCTTGAGAGGTCCGTTCTTGTGACCTCACCCACCGGTAAAGGAAGAGGTTACGTACTTTCACTTTTCACTTTCACTTCAGTGAGTCAGTACAGACTGAGAATCGTCTGGGCACCCGACGTCGGATGGTCCGAGGAGATAGGTACCCTAAAAAGGTCCGTTCTCATGACCTCAGAGTAATTACAATATGTTTTGTTCCCTTTATCTGTAATTGTCAAGTTTTACGATAAGTAAAATATAGGGTATTTTCTGTTCGAATGTATTGACAACCATACTTTAAAAGTTCGTGACTTTACACCTTAATTTTGTATTTCGATAAATTAAAATTCCTTTCTCCTATTATTCGACTCAAGAATGTTCTTTTTGTTAAGTCACAAGTACATGCATCTTTTGTACGTAAATAAAAAAGTGTTTTATAAACTCTCCGGTGTCACCCGAGATAGGGTGACCCCTACGTAAACACTTAGTTAAACGGAAGTTCCTAGAATGCAAGGTCACTTATGTATTTGTTATTTGTTCACTGTTTGTGTTTCGTATATGAATTTTTATACACTCTGTAACTTCGTTCGTTGGTTCCCGTTCATTCATTTTTCTCTAACGATCCCTTCTTAAAAGACTCCTCCATCATGAAGTCCACTCTCCGACTCTTCAACTCCACCCCGTGTCAAAATTTTAACGATTCTAGGGTTTCTTTCATGTTCACTGAGCACTTTGTCATACTATACTCTAAGTCAAAATGTCACCCGGTAACTGCCATAGTGGGTCCCGGAACGTTTTGTATCGTCAAACCTGAAGAACACTTTGTATTATCAGTCGATAGTTTCTTCGAATTGTTGTTTCACTTTACTAACTTAAATTCAAAGATTTCATAAAGGAACCCACGATTCACCTACAATCTAACCTCATCTCGTTTTTCACTTCTCGTTTATTTTTGTCTACTGTAGACCCGGTTTCTCTTTTCTGTGACAGTACCTATTTCCACGACCTTCAGTGCTACCTTCGTAGACCCCCTCTGAGTAAACCCTTCGTACCTGGTACTAAAACGACCGACTAATCTATCCCCTTCATTTAATGGAAATTTTACCCCTCTCCCCTTCTTTCCCACTCTACATACCTCTCTCACTGTACCTTTGAATGTAATGGTATACACTTTATCTATCGGTTACTCTTAAATGACATACCGAGTCCTTTGAGTTTGTCCCCGAGACATAGTTGGATTCCCCACCCTACCCCTCCCTCCCTCCAAGTCTTACCTCCCCTGTATATATATGGATACCGACTAAGTACAACTCCAAACTGTCTTTTGTCGTTTTAAGACATTTCGTTAATAGGAAGCTATTTTTATTTATTTAAAAAATTTTTTTCTACTAGTAGTTTAATCGGAAAGAAGTGGAATTGTCATACACTACCAATCCGTACCTTAACAGAAATTGTTTTATACTTAAGTCGAATGGTCACTTTAATTCGATAAATATAAGTCGGAAAACTTAAAATAGGAAAATGACAAGACCTATGTTCGTCATCTTTCACTAGGATAAATTTATTCGTGTAATAATTAACCTTTCTATATTCCCTATAATGATAATGTCTCCATTAGATTCAAACCCTCTCAAGACCTTCAAGGTCTTTAAAAATCTCGTCCTAAGGGGGGAGGTCAATGACCCCATGGTATCAATTTTGAGACACTAAAAAAAGGTAGAAACGTAATAAGTGAGTTCTAAGTCACAGGGCTTTCCCCCAGACTAATATGTAAGAAAGTGTTATTACCTTGACTTTTCTTTCTTAAACAATTTCCTTGAAAGTTCCTGGGAAAGTTGACATATAACTCTGGGTTATATACGGAATCTAATGTCAGGTTGATAATGACATACCGTACTCCTCTATTAAGAGGGGTTCTTCTACCTACTACCCTTCGGTGTCTTGATTTTAGTAGGTACTTTTATTGTCTTTTTCAGTAGACGACTGAAGATGAACATCCGACATATCGAAGTTAAAAGTTATAACTAGAATGTTTATAAATAAAATAAAGTAGGTATCTTATCCGAGATCTTCTATTAGGTACTTTCCATTATCCCTCACTAAATTTCCTGTGACCTCTCTCACGAAATAAATCGACTACTTCAAATAGACGTTCAGAATCCTTATGGAAGAAGGTCGAAAGTCGATATTGTCGTGAATGATGTCTAAACCAATCGATAACTACCAAAAAGTCATTAAAGGAAGAAATGACTCCTCAATTCACTAATAAAAATAAAACGAGGTAAATAGAATGGAGTCAGACTAATTAGGTCAAGAAGATAATTTTCGTTATTCCTAAGTTGTATAAAACTGGAAAGGGTATGCTGAATTTAACGAAAAATGTTTATGATCCTTTTATAATATAACGACAGCGTCGACGACGACGACGATTCAGTGAAGTCCGCACAGGCTGAGACGCGCTGGGGTATTTGTCGTCGAGCGGTCCGAGGGGGTAGGGACCCTAAGAGGTCCGTTCTTGTGACCTCGCCCAACGGTAAAGGAAGAGGTTACGCACTTTCACTTCAACGAGTCAGCACAGGCTGAGAATCGCTGGGGTACCTGACGTCGGGTGGTCCGAGGAGGTAGGTACCCTAAAAGGTCCGTTCTCACGACCTCACCCCACGGTAACGGAAGAGGTTAATATAACGATACACTGTTTTATTGTTGTTGGTTTTTCGTTCGAAGTAAAGTAACGATATGAACGAAATTTATATACAGGTCTTACTGGTCAACTTTTAGTTATAGTTCATTTTAATTCGGTGAACTCATGAACAGTTTCTTATTTGGGTCCCTAGCTTGGACCCAAAGGACGTAACGTCTGTCGAAGAAATGACAGACTCGGTGGTCCCTTTGGGGAAACAAGAATAATGAAGTACAATTTAGTACTCTATAAAAAGGTATTCGGACTACAGGTTCTCCACGAAACAATTCATTGAATAAACACAGAGTTCCTTGACATGGGTTCGGACCGTTAAATTGTGATCGTGTACTATAAACCCACGTAAGTACCTTCTTCATACGAGCTTCTCTTTACCATAACCCTGTAATAACAACTCGGAACAGAAACCAAAGTTTGTACCCAAACCTAGAATAAAGAAGGTAGATACTGAAACACTAAATCTTCTTCAATTAATGAGATTTACTGAAAAAAAGTACACTTTACTCTTATTTGTATGTGTCTTCGTAAAAACTACTACTTTAATATAACTGTATATAAAATTTATGAATCACTGACCACTACTACTTCTGCTCCTCACCTGCTCCACCTCTACTACTCCTACCACCACCCCTCCTATACTTCCTCATGTTCTCCCGTTCTTCTTTGGGGAGACGACACTCCCTCGTCGACGAGTTTCGTAGATGGACTTGTTTTCGTTTCTCTTCATCGTCTTTCAGTCCCTCTTAGTGTCATGTCCTTGTAGGAAAGAGTCTTTTGGGAACCTTAACTGTCGATCACTGACTTGAAATTATAACGAACTGTTTCAAGTAAAATAAGGTAGTATAATTGGAAGAAGGAGGGTAGTTTTAATGACTCCGTCCACCAGCCTAACGACCGGTGCCCTACGAGAACCATGTCGTATCCTGACAATCAAGGGTTTCCATAGACTCCTCTTATGTGTTCATCACTAAAAGAGGGGGACCACTTAAAGTGTCGTACTTTAGAGACTATCAGAAAGGATGGTGTAGGTTGAAGAAATTTTTTATTTTATTTTAACGTCTGACGGAAGAAAAATTACTCTCGCGTCTTACGACAGGTGTAGTCTCTCATTAGGAAAAGTCCGTCCTTATGACCTATATTAAAAGATGTATTTACCTTTTTTCATTAGAATAGAGATCATATAAAGAGAGGACACAATACGTCCAAATCGGTCTGATTTCGACAACTGTCTTTTAAGAGGTGAGCCTACTCTTCGTTTCTACTCTTCTCCATAACCTTGCCACTATCTTTTCGAAACATATTACTCTGTTTAGGGTCGGGGAGATCCCTTGAGTAAGGCATACCTTTGATAAAGTACAAAGAAAGTAATACCCTTACTATGCGACAGATAATTTTCATATCTTTACTCTAACAGGGCTGTCAATCAAATTATCCCACTGAATGAAACATAGTCGTAACCCAAGACGTGTGGTGTCGCACATTCACATAAACAGATGTCGTGACACGAAGTTTATTCAGGTTAGATAGTATCCTACCACCACAATCGTGGAGAATAATATATTTGGACAGTCCCGTAATGTTGTATTTGTTGTGTAAGACGGGTCGACGTTTTGTGAATAAGTTCCTCAGGTAAATCAAAGTATTTGAAAAAGATTCAGAGACTGTGGAATTTGTTTGTTACTGTCCGTAAATATAACATACGGTTTGTCCTTCTTATCGAGAGATATATTTTACATAGATCACTGATGGTTGTTTTCTTTCTTCTATACTCTATTTTATTTAGAGATCACTTTTTTAGTCTATATAATTATTAAGACTTCTTTTATAAGTTAAAGGAAAAGGATAGAGGTTTCGTCCAGTACTGTTTTCTATTTTAACTCGAGTCTACGTCTGTAAAAAAAGTTGACACAAAATGTACTGATCAAAGGGTGACCATCTTGATCACCACCATATATCTGAGGACGAGATCAGGTAAGCTGTACTACAATAAATTTATGTATATAATATCTACATTTATACGTATATATATATATATAATATATTATATATCTGTATATAAGACACTGACATTCGTACATGTATCCCAACAGAGAAGAGGTCTTTGGTGTGAGGGTGTACACTCACACTTATATATACACACACACACATATATATATATATATATCGTCTTTTATTTTAGTACTTCATTCCATTTGATAAGATCTGAACATATAGATAAAAGATATCTTTTTAATGAGAAATCACTTGAAGGATTGACTTTACACAGGATTCCGTTAAGACGTAGTATCCGAACACTAATTATTTTGACCAGGGTTAAAGGAGGTTGATATGGTAAATCTTCAGAGGGGTTCATAACTGTTCCACTCAATGTCGGTAAGTGTCTCCTCTCGTTCGAATATACTTCTCGCTGTTCATATAAAAGTTCCCTGACTAAACTTTATAACTATATCAGTGTAATTAACTTAAAAACGGAACTCTTCACTAATGTTTTTACAACGAGGTTATAATTAAACATAGACGAAACCTATTCTAATTGTAAGTAAAGAAGAGGTCAGGGGTAATGAGAAAATAATAAGTAATCGTAGAGGGAAACGTACACATTCTCTGGAACTACTTCGTACAAATAAGTATCTGATTGGAAAAATTTATTAAGATTGTCGAGAGATTGTCATTGGAAGGACCGTACGCCTTATAGAAGAGAAACAAAGTAATAAGTTCCGAACGTGAGGTAGGAGGTGAACTCTACGACTTGTACTTAGTATGGGGAGTAGGATAACGAGAGCAGGAGGGTGATTTTACAGGAGACGTCGGGCTAGGGTGTTCTCTCGACACAAGTGTTTTATGACGTCGTCTTCGCAGGGAACCAACCTAGTCCCTGTGATTTTAAAACTGTCTAGAGTTTACGTTAATAGCTAAATAAAAAAAAATGTCGAGCAATGTATAAACAATGGTACAAAATCAAGTAACAAGGAAATGGAAAACAATCCTATAAATCAAACTCAGACGGAAACTCCTTTCGAGACCTCCACTGTAAAATAGAAAAGAAACACATACATTCGAGAGCCCGAATAAAAAGACTCGTCTATTTTACCTGTTTCGACACTTTTCCTCTCCCTCTCTTTTGACCTTCTTTTCGTCTTAGTCATTAATATAAAAAGATGTTCGACCCTGTAGTAACAGAAATTCAGTGTAACCGACATACTTATGAACTTTTACTCGTTTATATTAAAAAATAATCTTAATGTCCAAATTACAATTTGTAGATGGACTGTCATTTTGGACCTTGATGAACAGTGGAATTTCAGTGTCTAAAAGGAAGAAACTCAATCTCAGTAAAAAAAGAAAAGGAAACCTTGTCTTGTTTTATGTACAAACCTATCAAGACCGGAATTCGTAAGACAAATACCATGACTTCCCTGTCATACACATTTTAAACATTCCCTTTGATAAGAATAACAATCATTTTATTACTAATCAAATGAGTAAAATTCTTTCTTTTAATAAACTAAAGGGAATTAGTAAGTTTTTATACAGAAATGACTATCGAAGAATATGACACAGTGTTTTGTCTTTTGTTTTTTTAGTCATTTGACCGTTTTGGGGACTCAACAGTAAACTGTCCAATGTCTTTGGTACATTATAATAAATAATAAAAAACATTTACGGGACCTACATTCAGATTAAACTGTTGTGGGGCGAAGATTTAAAAAATTGTACAACCCGAATATGAGCCATTAAGTAATATTAAATATTCTAAAAAAAAGAAAATTGAAACTGTCGGACGTGGACATGACAGTCCGAGGTCGTCGTTTCCGTTCCGTGTCGTTTACACTAAAGAAAAGTGGTTTGGGTAGTGTTGTGGTCCCCTCGGAGTACTGTTTCTGGTGTATTCCGATGTCACTTAGTTTCCAGGACCAAACTATATTATAAGTTTTGTCAGACCTGTGGAAAATGTCAAACAATGTCGTTTTAAATTAAGGTAATTTACTTAATCAATTTGAATGACAACTGAAGTAGAGTAGGTGATTTTACGATATCTGTCAAAGTAGGACTCTGGTTTGATTGTATGTGTCTGGTGTGTTTGGCCCATTTACTTGAAGACGTTTCATTTGTCGACACCTAGATCTTTGGATAACCCGGTCCTTCACATGCTTACTGCCTTGTCTCGTTTTAGTCTCGTCTTTTCTAGCGAGGAAGTAATCTTTCATTTGTCTCCGAAGACAGGTCACTGGAGTCACTCTGTCTTCGAAGTAACCCTTCGACTACAGAAGGAACTGTCTTTGGTCTATTACCTGAGATCTGTATCGTTCCTGAAGTGGACCCTTTCTAACCTCTTTTAGGGTTATTTCACTCCTCTGAACTTCTTCTCCCCAATTGAAGTTTAAGATCTTAGTGTCCCTTGAACTATTGACTTACCTGTGTACTTACCGGTTTTTAGGTATCGTCTAAAAGAGTAGAGAGAGAGTTCTCTGTCTCTTTGTCTCTGTTTCTCCGTCTCTTTCTTTGTGCGTGTGTGTATGTCTCTCTGTCAGGACCGAAATTTACCAGAGCAGTATTTAGAACGAAGTACGTCGTATGGATGTGTTCAGACATAAAATATACACACACGTGGAGACATTTTACATATATATATGTAAACACATGACATTTTTAAAATCATATGCGACACTTGTCAAAAAGTTCAATCCATGTCTCAATAGGGGAGGTAGAAGGGGGGAGGAGTTTGAATTATTATCACTATAATAGACAGACTTTATGTTGATATAAAATTTGTTTGGAAATGACAACCTATAAATCTAAGAAAGGACAGTAAAGAGAAAAAGTAACAAAAATTTATGTATCAGAATTGGTGTGACTCTACTTGTCGAATTCTCATATAAAAACACTTTAAACGTTAGTAGAGGTTTGCTTAATAAACTTTATTTTTAAAATATAACGAAGTTCCTCTGACTTTTCTTTCAGTCTCGGGTTTCCCGTATGTGCTTAACTTGTAAAAAATTTGACTGGCTACTTGTAAAGAGGTCTTTTAAATAAGGTTAACTGAAAGACGAAACCGTCGTAATACTCTATTCGAAAGAGGGTTTAGGGATCGACAGGACCTAACCAGGGACAATAGTAAGTGGTAACCACCATGTTATGACTGAAAATTCACACAACAACAAGTCCGTGATTCATGACCGGTTGAGAAATTCTGGGGTACCCGACATCGGGCGGTCAAATCCTTTGACAATTGTACATCATACGGACTGGTAACAGGACCTCCTTCTGTTCTGTCGACAGAAGGTTCCGACAAACGAACACGACAAGTGAAGTGAACACAGACTAAGAAACGTTAGGACCTCTGGCATCGGGTGGTCCGAGGAGGTAGGTACCCTAAAGGGTCCGTTCTTATGACCTCGCCCAACGGTAAAGGAAGAGGCCCCCTAGAAGGGTTGGGTCCCTAGTTTGGGTGCAGAGAATGTAGAGAACGTACGTCCGTCTAAGAATGGAACTAGGTCATGAACGTGATGTCAGAATATGAACCTACTAAAAAGACGTATAAGATAACATAAAGTAAATGTACATACCGGTAATAAAAATAGTGACACCGTATAAATATTAATAATTAACAATTACTTAAATTCATAGACGATCATGCTTTCGATGAAAGAATAGAGAAAAGGTACTAAAGAATCGATAAGATAAAATTAAAAAGACGCATTCCAATACTTAGTGAAAAAGTGTAAATAAGCCTGTTAAATAAACTTGTGGTCTTTCTTTTACCACAAAACTAACTTCATTAACATTTAAATTTTCATATAAACTCTTTTCATTCAATAAGTGTTGTAATGCAACTGAGTAGGTCCTTTTAATAGAATGAGATATATGAAAAATATTATCTTTTATATCAAGTCATGTAAAAAAGTGTATCATGAAGAACAAGGTAAAAACATATGGAATTTGTGAAAATTTTTGTAAAAACGTCAAAATTAATAAAAAATGTATATTCGTGATAAATCAAAACATTCACATAAAAGTCCACATAATGAACAAGACAAAAACACCTTTTACCTTTGTAAATACAGGATATTAAAAATTTGTTAGAAAAGACCCTTACATCTTATCTACGATTGAAAATATATAACTGAAACATTGACTGATAAAATCATTTACGGAGCCCAAGTTTTCTACAAGTCAACTACGTACAAACACACGAATCAACGAGTCGGTACAGACTGAGAAATGTTGGGTAGTTTGACATCGGACGGTCCGATGACTATGTTGGGCACCTGACATTCACGGTCCGAGAAGACAGGTACCTAAAAAGTCCGTTCTTATGACCTCACCGAACGGTAAAGGAAGAGGTTGCCCAGTAGAATTGGGTCTCTACCTTGGGTGTAGACAAAGAAGACGTAACGTCCGTCTAAGAAGTGACCGACTCGGTAGTCCCTTCGGGTTAACTGTGTTAATCCTAATTTAGTTAAGAAATTTAAACCCTTGTTATTTTTACACAAAGAAGAAATGATTATGAACGATAAACCAACAAAGGGGTCGAGTAAGAGTGAACAAAGGAAGGAACGAAAGAATTGACCTAAAGACATATCATTTTTTTTTTGATTTGTTGAAAAGAGTTGTACTCCTAAAACAGAATACGGACTGAAGTCACTTATAAAGACTTTTACCATTGTGAATGGTATAAGATGTTCTAAAATAATACGTATGAAGACTTTTCCATGTCAAATGTAGTAAATATACTCCCTATAAATCTTTTTTCAGTTTGACTATCTTTAGTCAAGTCGAGTCAAGTCAGCGAGTCAATACAGACTCAGAAACGCTAGGGTACTTTGTGTCGTACGGTCCGGAGGGACAGGTAGTGGTTGAGGGCCTCAAGTGGGTCTGAGTGTAGGTAGCTCAGTCACTACGGTAGGTCGGTAGAGTAGGAGCCAGCAGGAGAAGAGGACGGGGGTTAGGGAGGGTCGTAGTTTCAGAAAAGGTTACTCAGTTGAGAAACGTACTCCACCGGTCTCATGACCTCAAAGTCGAAGTCGTAGTAAGAAAGGATTCTTGTGGGTCCTGACTAGAGGAAATCTTACCTGACCAACCTAGAGGAACGTCAGGTTCCCTGAGAGTTCTCAGAAGAGGTTGTGGTGTCAAGTTTTCGTAGTTAAGAAACCGCGAGTCGGAAGAAGTGTCAGGTTGTGAGTGTAGGTGTGTACTGGTGTCCTTTTTGGTATCGGAACTGATCTGTCTGGAATCAGCCGTTTCAGTACAGAGACGAAAACTTATACGATAGATCCAACCAGTATTGAAAAGAAGGTTCCTCATTCGCAGAAAATTAAAGTACCGACGTCAGTGGTAGACGTCACTAAGACCCCGGGGGTTTTTATTGCAGACTGTGGCAAAGGTGACAAAGGGGTAGATAAAGGGTACTTCCCTACCCTGGCCTACGGTACTAGAAACAAAAGACTTACAACTCGAAAAACGGTTGAAAACGTGAGAGACGAAAGTGAAAGTAGTTCTCCGAAAAATCAAGGAGAAGTGAAAGACGGTATTCCCACCAGTAGACGTATAGACTCCACTAACTATAAAGAGGGTCGTTAGAACTAAGGTCGAACACGAAGAAGGTCGGGTCGAAAAGAGTACTACGTGATACGTATATTCAATTTATTCGTCCCACTGTTATATGTCGGACTGCAGAAGGAACAGGATAAACCTTGGTTAGACAACAAGGTCCAGGTCAAGATTGACAACGAAGGACTGGAAGTATATCCAAAGAGTTCTCCGTCCAGTCCACCAGACCATAAGGGTAGTGAAAGTCTTAAAAGGTGTCGAATAACACTAGGTGTGTCAGTTTCCGAAACTGTATCAGTTATTTCGTCTTTATCTACAAAAAAAGACCTTGAGAGAACGAAAAAACTACTAGGTTGCCTACAACCGTTAAACTAGACACTAAGGAGACGGAAAAGATTTTAGTCGAATTTGTAGACCTTCAAGTGTCAAGTGTATGACGACTTCGGGTCGAACCTCTTAAAACTTGTAATGAAATGATCACACACTCTACTCACGTTAACACACCATCAAACCCGTAAGAAACCGTAACGAAAAGAAACCTTAACCTTACTTTTGACTGGAAAAGGTTAAGACACCGGTGACGACTCAAAAGGTTTACACAACCGTATAACTCACGTCGTGAAAGTGTCGTAGTAGAAGTCCTGAACTTTGTCGAGTTGACCTTAAGGTAGTGGAGGTAATCGAAACAAGCATCACTACGAAAGATTCCGGGTGAACTGAAGTGTTAGGTCCTACAGATCGAGATCCACTCGCTAGTGTGGTAGCACTAATAGACCCAGTACTTCTAGAAAAAAACATGTCAAGAAGACACATAAGAACGGTGGTGAAGAATCATAGAAGACGAAGACAATCCAGGTCTGGTAAAGACAGGAAATAGCTCGGGTAGAAACGTACTTTACAAGGGAACCATAGAGATTAAAAGAACTTCTCTAGAGATCAGAAAGGGTAAGACAACAAAAGGAGATAAAGAAACGTAACTAGGGACTCCTTCAGAAAGAATAAAGAAGAACGATAAGAAACTTTGTGACGTAAGTCTACGAATATAGAAAGGAAAAGCGGAAACGAAAAACGAAGAGAAGAAAAGTATCGAAAAAAATTCCGGAGCGGTCTATCGGTAAAACGAAAAAACGTAAAGAAAAGGGACCCCTAGCAGAACTAGGGACAGAGGACATGTTACAGTACTTAGAGGTAGGTATCAAGTAGTCCATGAGATAGTCTAGATCCGGGAATTTAGATAAAGAGTGAAGGTGACATATTAGTATTCCCTAAACTAAATCCAGTATGGACTTACCAGATCACCAAAAGGGATGAAAGAAGTTAAACTCAAACTTAAACCGTTATCCTCAAGTACTGGACTCGGTATCAGTCGAGGACCAGAACAAAAACAACTGACATATCTCGAAGAGGAAGAAACCGACGTTTCTTATATTAGTCAAACTAAAACCACAACTGGTAGACCAATACAGGAACACATCTCAGAAGAGAACATAACAACCTTCTCCCACAAACGATACTGGTCACGTAAAAGAACCGTTTGAGATAATCGGAAACGGGACGAAGTAAGGCATTAGGTTCCAGTTTAAACGGACAATGCGGTCCACAAAGAACTGAAGGATGAAAACGTAAGGTCAGGGGATATTACTTTTCCTGTAGAAAAAACCCACAATCAAGATTTTCTAGAACATCCACAAGTATCTTGGTAAGTTGATATCTGTCATCATTTATACTGGAACTTCCCACCTTATTTATACTTCTCCGATCACTTTCCCATGTCTGAAAGTCGATGTCCTACTTGATTCCAGTCTCCTCGCTTACCTTTTGTCCTGCTGATACCGACCATCGTGACGTTTTGTACAGACACAGTTACAAATCAGTTTCAATTTTTACAGTAAAATGATATCTCAAAAAGTCCAGAAAAATGTGTCCTCGTTTTCACGTAGGAGATTCTTATTTACACTCTATAAAGAATGTACGTAAACTCATCTCTTTAAGAAAAAGGGTATATTATATACAATATAGAAGTTTGTCCGTTAAAAGATGTCTAGAATCAACCTTTACGATTAAATATAAAGTAAAATTTATATCAAACCGACTAATCGAAACTTCAAAATCGTGACATATAATTCCTACAGAAGAAAAAGGGACTCAAACGATTTATAATAGTTATTCCTTGTTACTGAAATTAATTTGTGGTACCCGATGTCAGGTACCTCAAGTTTTCTCAGTTTGTACTGAATCTGTGATTTGTTGTTATTGTATTCAAAAACGAAACATTCTGAATTATTAAATACTCAATTTAACTGTCCGAAGGGTTAAAAGTTGATTAGATGGTAGACATATTACACGCACACACACGTTATTCAGGAAAGTCAACACAGGTTGACAAACACTGGGACACCTGATGTCGGACGGTCCGAAGAAACAGACACCCTAAGAGATCAGTTCTTATAACCTCACCCAACGGTACGGGAGGAGGTTCCTTAGAAGGATTGGATCCCCAACTCGGATTCAGAGAATACAGAGGACGTGACCGTCTTCCTAAGAAATGGTGATCGTGGCGGACCTTTCCGGTAGATATACACTTAAGTATGTTCTTTGATTGTAAGTTTAGGTTCAGTAAACTTTTACTCTAAAACAAACTTCCTAAATAAAAAACGTTCAGTAAAAAAGTACAAAAGAATGTTGACGTTACGACTGAAGACAAAAAAAGAAGTCAACTCCTAAAGGTTTTTACGTATACCAAAAACCCGAAGGGACCACCGAGACACCAATTCTTAGACGGACGTTAAGTCCTCTGAGTCTTCTACACTCAAGTTGAGGACCGAACCCTTTTAGGGAGCCTCCTGCCGTACTGTTGGGTCACGTCATAAAAAGGAACGTCTTAGGGTGCCTGTCTCCTCGGACCTCCCAATGTCGGGTGACCCAGCGTGTCTCGACTTGTGCTGACCGCACTAACTCGTGTGTCCGTGTGCATACCGAAAACGAAACACTCGCACGAAGTGGAGGGACAAGTGACTTTTCACACAAAAAGAGGGTACTTTCCTTATCTCCACTAAGATAAATCTCCCAAAACTACTGCAACTAAAAGAAAATGATTCGAAAGACACTAATTAACTGATAAAAGTAAAAGATGCAAAATTTAATTAAAACGATTAAATATAAAAAGATTCCTTTAACGAATAAAGTTGCACGGTCCTGTCCAAAAGGATTACACTACCAAAGTGTCACAAATTTGATAGACGTAGGTGTCGATATACTAGTCAAAGTAAAAGTTACAATCTTTAAACGAGAGTATATAAAGAGTAATATAATCGATCTCCTCAAATAACTAGAAACGTTTCTTCTAGAGTAATTCAATAACTAATTGACATTAATTAATAACGAATAAAATCAACGAAATTGAATGATTATAAATTGAGTATGAAAGGATATTAATACAATAAAAAATTATTTACTAGGAACACTCAGATAAAATAAATGTAATAAAATAAAGAATACAGACCTCTTCCTTAAGATTAAATAGTTATTTTCAAAAAGTTTCTTTACATAAAGAAACTTATCGTCAAACCAACGGAGAATGTTTAAAACTATGTAAAACAAAAGTTTAATTTTCCAAGAGTCAAAAGTTTGTTCATAGATTTGATTGGTAAACAATATGTAAAAAACGAAATCAAAACAAGTCTCTTACTCTATACTTGTTAAATAAGTAAACTTTATAAATAACTAAACAGGGATGTGTTAGTTGAAAACATATACAAGAACCGATCATCAATCCATTATTAAGATTAAAACAAGATTTATTCATTTTGTTCATATTTATATGATTATAAACGTACTCTCACACAATTCAAGGAAGTCAGTACAGACTAAAAAACACTGGGGTACCTGATATCGGGAGGTCCGAGGAGACAGTTAACCTAGGAGATCCATTCTTATGACTTCACCCAACGGTAAAGGAAGAGGTTCTCTAGAAGGACTGGGTCCCTACCTTGGTCAAAGAGAATAAAGAAGACGTAACTGTTCACCCAAGAAATGGTCATCACCCTTCTTGACCCTTCGAGGTAGTTATAAATTTATAAATAATTATATTGAGGATTGTGGTTTGTATCATGAACCGTGTTCCGATAAAGTACCACAGATGTATTTAGAAAATTCTATGATAAGACTATATGATATAGAGATAAACCCTGAAGGGAACGTTGAGTCAGTTATTTATTAGACAGAGTTACGTCCTCAAGTTAAGGACCCAGTCCTTCTAGGGGACCTCTTCCTTTACCGTTTGGTGAGGTCATAAGAACGGACCTCTTAGGATACCTGTCTCCTCGGACCGGCCGACGTCAGGTACCCCAGAGTTTTCAGCCTGTGCTGAATCGATGATTTGGTGGTGGTATAGAGATAAATGAAAAACGGATCTATAGGAATTCATATAAATGTCAAATAAAATTTAAAATTTGGTCGGAACGGAGGAACTTTATTGGGTATAATTACTAATTATTATAATTTAAAATCTTATAACGAAAGACATGGAAAGTAAAACAGAGGAGGATACTACGACACCTAAATATAAAATATATTAAAGACTCACTGTAAATAAGGTTTATGAGTACTGTTGCTGTAGAAATGACACTAGAAAGGTTAATAACTATATTTACGGGAAACCTTTGGATTAATTAAAAATAGATGATATTTATAATATCAAAATAAACTGAAAAGACGAGATATATAGGAAAAAACGAAACACACAGGAAATTGAAAATTATAAAACCTCTAACTCACACGTTAAATAAGTAATATTTTCGTCTACTACGTCTTCTACTTTTAATGTAACTATTGTCTTGATTACGGCTACCTGGTAGATGTTTTGTCGGTTCTGGTGGTAAAATAGTCATCGAAAATTTGTAAAATTTCTGGTGAAAACTTTTTGCTACTGTGTGTATTAACGGTTTGAATAAAAAGGTCAGACGTCTTTATGAATGATAGGTGTATAAAACTACTTTATAGGTTGACCACTTTAAACTTGGCAAAAAAATGGACGTTTTATTTATACTAAAATATATCAAGTAAGAATAGTTAAACACTGACCACTTTTTAAAGTTTCAATGGACCTCATCTCCCACTATCTAACCCATCTCTGGTACCTGGTTCTTAATCCTATTGATAAACATAGTTTAGAAAAGGTCAGTTGTTGACCTGTAAAATGTGTTCGATGTTTTGTATAGTTCATCATGAGATCCTCACGTTTACCTTATTAGACTTGAGGGTTCCTTCTAATTCTTTTGTATTCTATGACAACTTCTGTAGTTTATATTCCATAAAATGGATTTTCTTTGACGGAAGTTGTCGTGACTAACCTTTATCGTGATTCTAAAAAAAGGTTTAAGGTGATGAGTATACACGACTATTTCTTAATCTCTATTTCTCATCACTTAAATCTTACAGGGAACTCATGAATAGTCCATCTTAAAAGAGAAGAGAGAGAGACAAGAGGACATGAAAAAAGATCTGACGTCCGATGGAAATGAGTCACTCGGTCTTGATACTTGAGGTTAAACGAGATATGTTCTCGAAGACGTCAGGTGCGAGTTTCTTCATAAATAAGACTTCTAATGTTAGGAAGTGGATTTGTCAAGGAGAAGAGGGAGACGACTACCGACGTCGAATTAGTAAAGACTTGAGAGACACATCGTAATCACGAACCTTTAGTAAAAGGAGGCTTAAGATATTCATACAGATGTAAGAAAAGTTCATAGGTGTCAACGAGAACTTTACAGTTTACCGGTAACACAAAAGGTCAGAACATTTCATACATACACAATCGACGAGTCAGCACAGGTTGAGACGCTGGGGTACCTGACATCGGGTGGTCCGAGGAGACAGCTACCCTAAGAGGTCCGTTCTTCTGACCTCACCCAACTGTAAGGGAAGAGGTCCCTTAGAAGGGCTGGGTGCCTAGTTTGGGTTTAGAGGACGTGACATCCGTCTAAGAAATGACAGACTCAGTGGTTTATATCAAAAATAATCAAACCAACAGACAACACAAAAGGAAAAAGAAAATGGAAACTCACAAAGACCACAGAAGATAGGAGATACTGGTACAGGAAGACTTCAAAGTGTTACTGTATATAATCTCGTCCAGAAAAACGTGAGTATGACCCACGAGTCACCTACAGGAATTAGATCCACGAGTACCAGAAGTCAAGTTCGTTTGCACTAATTCAACAAGTCATTAAAATAGAATATTTGAAATTATCAATAAAGTTGGAGAAAAATATTTTTTTAAAATTGTCAAAATAACTTCGGATTTACTGTATATTACTTTACACATTTAAACTCTATATATTAAATTCTTCAAAACTTTATCTATACGTGCACACTTTGATGGTAGTGTGAGTTCTATTACTTAGTGAGAGTTCTCATAAGAGTACTGGAAGACTACGGAAAGACTAAAAATAAAGTGACTAAAGACGTGACTAAGAATAATGAAAAGAATAATAATGAAACCCAAAATAAACGAGAAAAATATCAAAGACTTCAGTTCCAAAAACGAACCTCTTGAAAAACAGAAATTATATCCGTAAATCTTGTAATTTAAAGTAGGTGTCATAACGAAATCTAAGTCGGATGTTTAATACTATATAACCCAGACGTAAAATGTATCTAAATTACAAGTATCTACACGGTAATTTTAATACTGAGAGAATAAGAACTAGTCGATTAAAACAAAAGAAGGCAAAAGTACAACATGTAAAATATCCGGTAAAGTCTTATTATAACGTATTATATTAAAGATCGCATACACTCTTTTAATAAAAGAACGGAAGTGTGCAGCCAATGTTATGACCCTAAAACTAAGATTTAAGTGTAGGTAACGAGGTAACAGAAGTCATTAAATCAAAACATCTACACTTTAGAGTCGGTCAACCATAAAGGCAAGATGAAATATTTGTCACATATAAGTAAAACTAAAACAAAAGTTGGAAGTATCTCTATAAAAATACAACCCCTAACCAAAAAAACATCACACTATTGAATTTTAAAGACAACCCTGTACAGATATTTATAAAGACAAACGTTAATTAAATGTACCTTTAAAAGTGTGTGTCAAATCAGAATCACGTTAAAACTCCTAGGTTAAAAATCAACGGTATGACAATTTTCCGTATAAACATCATTGAGTACTTAAATAAACCGGTATTTTACGTGAGTTTTAGGTTTATCTAAACAAAGGTCAGTTAAGGTACACGGTTATTTCTTTCATTTTGAAGAAGTACTCTGTGTCACAATTTCGGTTTAAATAAACGAAGTACCGAATGAGTAGGAGTTGAAATGTCAGTTGATCGTTAAAACCATACCGACCACAACCTCTTCTGAGAACTCTCAGGGAACCTGACGTTCCTCTCGGTTGGTCAGGTAAGACTTCCTCTAGTCGGGACCCTAAAGAAACCTTCCTTACTACGATTTCGACTTTGAGGTCATGAAACCGGTGGAGTACACTTCTCGATTGAGTAGTCTTTTCTGAGACTATGACCCTCCCAAATCCCCGTCCTCCTTTTCCCCTACTGGCTCCTACTCTATCGACCTACCGTAGTGACTGAGCTACCTGCACTCAAACTCACTTCAGGTCCTCAACCACTACCTGTCCCTCCAGACCGTACGACACTAAGTACCCCAGTGTTTCTCAGCCTGTACTGACTCGTTGACTTGACTTGATTTTTGTTATCTACTCTTTAAGCATGACAATTAGTTGAAAAACGGTGTCCAAGTCATTAAAACATGTAGACTCGTCGACATAGACCAGGAACAGAGAGTTTCGAAAAACTTTAGAAGAGAGAATGAAAACTCCTTAGATCTTGATTAGTCAAAAGTGGTGGTAAAACCCGGGATCTAAGACTTAAAAGAGATACGGAAAAGTTAAAACGAACCTTTTACCCGTTAAGAAAGGACTCAAATAGAGAAAGAATTTTATCGTAGTTTTAGTTTACACTTTTGGTTGTACAACTGAGGAAGGTTGAGAAGGTGTGAACAAGACGACCTAGTCATCTATGAACTAGATGAAAAGTTCACGGCGTCCATTGTTGGTAAAATGGTTTACAGTGTAGTGTACTCAGAGGTAGAAAATTCGGAGATTGGAGTCAAAGGCTTAGTAGATGAGAAACTGGTGATTTGTTTACTCTATGTTAGATCAAAAACAAAACCGTTGTGGGGTAAAGTTGTATGTTAAGTGTTTATGAAATCCGTAACTGTCGACAAATTTCTATATTTGGGTGGGTTCTAAAGTTTTACAAATATGACATATTAAAATGAAGAGTAATTATACTTTAAACGACATACGAAAGAGACAACCAAAATTCAAGAAGAGGTTTTCTATTGTGTCCCCATGTCAAAGAAAGGTAAACAAATAAAGAGCATAGATTGAACCACCGAAGGTTCTAATGGTCGCCATAAAAGGAGTTCTAACACAACCGTCCTTTCTTCTAAAACACATCCTCCTAAAAACAATAACAAATAGAAAGATAACATCACTCCTGTGAATGTACTCTCGCTGTGAATTGTTTAGAAATTCACATATTGTGTTATAATTGATATCCGTGATATAACATGTCTTTTATAAATGTTAGATAAACAAACTAACTTTGATATAGATAATGTGTACAGGGATAAAAACGAGAGGATCGGGAACCTTTCGTGGTAAACTTAGAAATGCAAGTGTTCAAACTGAGATAATACATAAAGTACATTCACTTTAGTACAATAAACAGGAAGACATTAACAATTGATTGTCGTATTAAAAGAGGTCCAGGTAGATACACCGTATACCGTCTTAAGGGAATAATTCTGGGTTATTAGAAAATAATATACATATGTGTTTCAAAAGAAAAAATTAAATAAAAATTAATCCCTTTAACGAAATGTTTACAACACAACCAAAGACGATATGTTATTGTACTTAGTCGGTATTCATATGTATATAGGGGAAGTAGGAGAAAAGGTATCATAAACGTGGTAAAATGTAAGGATAGTTATCACGTCTTAACAAGGTCAAAGACGTATAAGAGAGGTTGCGAATTTTTTTTTTAGTATGGGTAGGATCGTCCACAAGTCAAGTTAAGTCAAGTCAGCGAGTCAGCACAGGCTGAGAAACGTTGGGGTACTTAGTGTCGTACGGTCCGGAGGGACAGGTAGTGGTTGAGGGTCCCAAGGGTGTTTGAGTACAGGTAACTCAGCCACTACAGTAGGTCGGTAGAGTAGGAGACAGCAGGGGAAGAGGAGGACGGGGGTTAGGGAGGGTCGTAGTCTCAGAAAAGGTTACTCAGTTGAGAAACGTACTTCACCGGTTTCATGACCTCGAAGTCGAAATCGTAGTAAGGAAGGTTTCTTTAGGGTCCCGACTAGAGGAGGTCTTACCTGACCAACCTAGAGGAACGTCAGGTTCCCTGAGAGTTCTCAGAAGAGGTTGTGGTGTCAAGTTTTCGTAGTTAAGAAGTCGTGACTCGAAAAAAGTGTCAGGTTGAGAGTGTAGGTATGTACTGGTGTCCTTTTTGGTATCTGAACTGATCCGTCTGGAATCAGCCGTTTCATTACAGAGACGAAAAGTTGTACGATAGATCCAACCAGTATTGAAAGGAAGGTTCCTCATTCGCAGAAAATTAAAGTACCGACGTCAGTGGTAGACGCCACTATAACCTCTTGTTTTTTATTTCACACTGTGAAATATTACAAAGGGGACAAAGGGGTAGACAAACGGTACTTCACTACCCTGGTTTACGGTACTAGAATCAAAAGACTTACAACTCGAAATTCAGTTGAAAAAGTGAGAGGAGAAAGTGAAAGTAGTTCTCCGAAAAATCAAGGAGAAGTGAAAGACGGCATTCCCACCATAGTAGACGTATAGACTCCAATAACTATAAAGAGGACAGTTAGAACTAAGGTCGAACACGAAGAAGGTCAGGTCGCAAAGAGTACTACATCCACTAAAGTAGCGTAACATCAAAACTAAACGTTAAAGGGTTACTAATCATGGTAGTTCGTAGAAATAAGTACATGATGACCAACCGGTAAACATACTTAATTTCTGTATTCTGAACTTTGACATTTTGAGGATTTTTTTTTATTTACGTACTACTTTTAGAACTATAACAAGAATCGTTACTAAACCCCCAAAAAACCTACACTATAGTTTTCGTGTCCGTTATTTTGGTTTTTATCTGTTCACCCCAGTGTAGTTTGATTTATAGGAGTCTTGTTGTTTTCCATATTGGTTATTTACTTTTTCGTTGGACACCTTATTCTCTTTTATAAACACTTGGGATGTAGACTATTTTTCAATTGTAGGTTTTATATGTACATAATAGATATTAAGTTATCGTTTTTAGTACATACATATTTACTCCCTTCCTGAAAGTGTCTATAAAGAGGTTACTACTATATGTTTACTAGGTGTCCACATACTCTTCACTTCACTTCAGCGAGTCAGCACAGGTTGAGAACCATGGGGTACAACATCGGATAGTCCGAGAAGGTAGGTGCCCTAAAAAGTCCATTCTCATGACCTCACCCAACGGTAAAGGAAGACGGTCCATTTACTCTTCCACGAGTTTTTCGTGATTAGTCTTCCTTAAAGTATCCTTCTAAAATATCCACCGTTATCAAGTGACCAATTAACCAATATGGGGTTTTGTTTTACAAGAACCACAAATTTCTTTTTTTTTATTATTACAATTTTTTTTTTTTTTTTCTTATGACCTCACCTAACGGTAAAGGAGACGGTCCCCTAGTAGGGTTGGGTCCTTGACTTGGACGCAGAGGGCACAGAGGATGCAATCGTCTACCTAAGAAATGATGACTCAGTGGATAGTGATTTTGGATAGGGTCGAGGGTGAAGTCGAGGAAATGTCCTTCTTGTCTTAACCGCACACGTCAGTGGTTCTACTTAGTAACAGAGGGGGAACACCGAGGACCTCCAGTATTAGTAAAGACCCGGTTGATAAGGTATGGGAATCCATCCTTAATCTGAAGGTCAAAGACCGGGGGTCCTCGGTTTGAACAGTCCCCACTGTTATTCTCTGGTCTCGTCTTTCGCTGTGTGCACGAAGGAACAGGATTCCAAAACGAAACGTCAAACGTAATTCGTCACAAGATTCTGTCTCGTAAAGTCTGTCTCTGTTTTTGGGCTACTTTCGTTGATTTTTTGTCCTAAAGACGTCAGTTTCGTTTCAGGGTTCCTCTTGAAGAATTCCGTGTGTTTCGTCGTCTCCCATCTCTGTGTCTATTCGGTTTACCGCACTCAGTTCAACAGAACTGTACTTACGATCCTAGTCTCCGTAAAAGTACAAATTAGGTCGTGGTCCCTGGAGGATTAGTTGGGTGAATGAGAGACCCTCCAAGTACTAGACGTCCCAAGACCTCTAATAGTTTCTAGACATTCTCACTTTGCCTTTCATGTGTTCTCTATCCGCCGGTGAATTTACGAATAACGTACAAACACAGCAAATCAACATAGACTGAGAAACACTGCGAAACCGGACACCGGGTGGTCCGGGGAGATAGGTACGTTAAAGAGTCCGTTCTTGTGACCTCGTCCAACGGTATAGGAGGTGGACCCCTAGAAGGTCTGGGTCCCTAGTTTCAGCATAGGGAACGTAGAAGACGTAACTGTCCGTCTAAGAAATGGACGACTCGGTAGCCTCGAAGGGATTTATAAATCTCATACAAAAATAAGTCCCCTTTTACCTTTATATTCAAGTTTCGGTACAAACACGACGATACTGGTCCCCGTAGTAGAATAAGATGATTCCTTATTCGAAAGGTCACCGGAAAGTCGGTCTTCCTGAACCAGACGAAAGGACTCCTTCACATAGACGACGTCGTTCTGACTAAAGACACTGGTGACAGGGACAAACGTTTTTTTTTTCAAAGAACAGAGACTTCAAACCAAAGTAGGGGTCTCAATTCTACAGTGTCTTAATCGTATTGGTAGTTACGACGACTCGTGAATGAGTATCTTACCAAAGTCTACATTCAATGTCGCCTAAAGATACGAAAACTCGGGGTCGGAAGGAGCACTCATTTTAGAAGGTTAAAACATCCAACTTTTCTTGACAAACTTAAAAAACATGTGTAAGAGAAAGTCGATAGTGACTTAATATCCGGAAAACACCTTTACTTTCGGTGAGTCCAAAGATGGATAGTGAATTTATAGGAGACTTCTAAAGATTAGTCAAATTTACTAAGAGAGTTAGTTTGTGACTTTTGAGTCGAAAGGGGACCTACTTGAGTCAACACCAAATTAACTCTTAACCAGGAGGGATCTAGATAGGACTACTGTATAAACTGTCATAAAGGAGAGTTTTCCTAAATTTTCTAGGATCTCGGACCTACACTTCAATTTAACGTCTGTTAAAATTTCCTGTACCGATCTCCGTTAAACCACTAAAAACGACAACTCAAAAGTTAACACGAATGACGGATCAGTAGGGTTAACTAGTGAAATATTAATTAGTACTTCGGTCCAATTTTCTAGTTTAGTTATCTGGAACTGGTTTAACCCATGTGACTCCCCTAAATTGAGACGAAATTGAAACAAGAAAAAAATTACAAATAAAATATGACCTCATCAAAGTTCACATGTCGGTTCAATATAATATGTATAATATAAGTAAATATTTATATGTACATAGATAAGAAAAAAGAGGAAATCTAATAGTCTCTTATAACGAAATTGAAACAAGGTTCCTGTTGAAGTACCATATGAGTGGTTCATCTATGATTATTTCTAAACTACACCTACTACGACGACCTTGACTAAGTAACCTTTTCTGGGACTACGACCCTTTCTAACTTCCGTTCTCCTCTTTCCCTACTGTCTCCTACTCTACCAACCTACCATAGTAACTGAGCTATCTGGACTCAAACTCGTTCGAAGCCCTTAACCACTAACTATCCCTTCGGACCGCACGACGTCAGGTCCCCCAATGTCGACTCGCTTACTTGTCTTGACTTGACTGCAAGTACCGCTAGTAACATTTTCATCTTTTTATTGTTTGTTGTTTACTTAAAAGTCTGTCCGATTGTGTCAGACGGAAAGTTTTATTTTCCTATGTAAAAGAACAGAGACTTCAAACCTAAGTGGGGGTTTCAATTCTACGGTGGCTTAATCGTATTGGTAGTCGGGACGACTTGTGAAAGAGTGTCATACTAAAATCTACATTCAATGTCACCTAAAGGTTGTACCACTCAGCACACTAGACAGTGTAATTAGATCCTCGGTCCACGGATTTGAAAGAGACCCTCTTTCATAAATCTCAAAAACGACTTCTTCAGTATTTCTTGTATACACCCTCTACCATCAGTAAATTCAATCATCTACTATCGATAATACTCGAAAAAAAATTATAATTTTTGTGGATGTGACTAACCAAGTATAAAACCTACTTTCTTTAATAAAAGTTTGGAGTAAAAGAGATTAGTTTATCAACAAACAATACCTTTGTACCGTTCGACAGTTTATCACCTTGTAGAAAAAGATTAGGACTATATAATCAAATTAAAAGGGGTAGTTCTATGCGACGTTTTTATAGGTACCTTCGATATTAACCGATTCTTTACTCTGTCAGTGGAGACCGTTTTCTCCACTTTATCCAACTGACAACTTTACGCTTTGAGACAAAAAGTAACAATCGAGTACAGGGAGGACGAGTGGGGACACGTACCCACTCCAATTCGTCTTCGATGTATCATTCTTCGTGGTACCAGGAAACTTGAACACAAATGACACATTTGAACCCTTTTCCTGAAATAAAGAGTTTCATAGTCAAAGGAGTAGACGTCTGACTCTTATTATGGTGGAAGGAACAACTTGAAACAATTTTTTATAAGTCATATCATATACTTTGATATGACCGGGGACTACCTTTTGACTGTAAGTTATTTACCATCACTAACAATACTCAACGATAAAAGACCCGTTATTGTTAAATGAATTAAACTTAACGTGTCGTTTTCTCAGGATGGGAGAGAGGGTCTTATACTGATGTAAATAAAGTACCAGTTTTATAATTCACAGTCAAAATTCGGGTCTCATTTTAAAATATCGGTCAATAGTCGAGATCTTTTACCTCCATCTATTACTTTTACGACTGTCTAGAACACTACAAAAGTCCTTACATTACCGAAGAATTCCTTGGCCTCAACGTTCCATTCGACAAATGAGTAAAGACGATTCCTCCGTTAATACGTCCGACCAACCTCTTCAAATATTATACTAATTTGTCAGGTTGTAATTTAGTTTACCACTAACTTAGGGGTTCTCTGACAATTGGAAGTATCACGTAAACTCAATGAATTGACATAAAAGTCTACAGAAACGAGACCTGTTACCCTTTCTTTTACGGTTACAAAAATCCTGTCACAATTTTATTTCTACCTAACTACCCTTTTACTGAATTTTTTTGTGTCTAGGATTAAAATTATATGTTATTTAGTCTCTTCAAAGAAGAGAAAAGTAAAAATTTTCAAAACTTTTATTGATTTGAGATTTATTGACCAGATCTGTTAGATAACTTATAAACGAGGACAATTAAACGTAGTCTAAATACAAATTATGTAACGTTTGGTTAAATACTATTATACACATCGATTGTTTCCAATGTGAAATTTAGACACATTATGAAGTTAAAAGTTAAATAAAGATTATATGATCAATCATCATTAAAATGTCTGTGATTTAATATAATTTATATAACGTCTTCTTCTAAGACACATAATCGAAATATTCTATTTTAGGACCATTTATAAATGGTTAGACATTTATGATACTCAAGTATAAATTGTTACCTCACTAAATAAATCAGAGTAACACAGACGAGTTTTACTTTTAGATGTCAGAAGGTAGATGACTACACGTAATTTTTATTTATCATTGGAGAGTTAGTCACTTGACTGTGACTTAAAAAAATTTTATTTTAATATTCCTTTTCGTGTAAGATGAGTTTTTGTCTAGTCAAGTTTACTATATTCTTAATAAACCTTAACTTACTTAGTACATCGGAGTGATTCGGAGAATCACTCATATTTGACCTTCAATTTATTCAATTTATTTTGTTTCACCCTACTCTAAAGTTCAAAATGTTTTTACACGTGATCTGCAAACTACTGTGTCAACATAAAAATTTTTGTCTTATCGAGATTCTTCTCATTCTCCTACAAATAAGTTATCCATTGTGTTTCTTCACCAATTTTCGTACCTCGTGAGATAATGGTCCATGTTTAGAGACGAAAAAGGATTGGCCGAAACACTATTGTCTATTTAACGATCTGAGGAGACCCGGACCGAATATGGATATACATTTTACCCTTTATTTATTATAGTGAACAAACAAAATTCTGAACTTCCCTAATTATATACATTTCCAGAAGTTTGACACGGACCTTTTTCATGACTTAACGATCTACATATATATATATATATATGTGTGTGTAGAGATATATACATATATATATCTGGTGGCTCCTACTCTACCTACCTACCGTAGTGACTGAGGTACCTGCACTCAGACTCACTTGAGACCCTCTACCACTACCTGTCCCTCCGGACCGCACGACGTTAAGTACCCCAGTGTTTCTCAGCCTGTGCTGACTCACTGACTTGACTTGACTTGACTATATATACTTTCGGACAAAGAGTACCCCGGTAAAAGGTTTTTAAAGTCTATCTACAAGTATTATTTTTAAGTGTAAGTGAAATAAGACATCATCCATACTATTCTTCTCATAATGTATAAAAATGTAGTTTAGAGTGACATAATACTTTTTACTTGAGTATTAACCATCTGTAATCTAATTACAAGGGGGTTTAAAGTATCGTATATCGTCTTAATACACCTACTGAACAATTTTGTGTCTACGACCCGAAGTGGTGGTTTCTAAGGATAAGATCTAGGCCCCACTCCGGATTCACAACGTAAAAAGAGTTCGAGGGATCACTACAACTATACAAGGAAACCCCCGGTGTGAAACTCTTAGTAACGAGTTCACCTGTTAAACCTTTTCCTTGGTGAACTTGTCCCTTACACATATATATTATCTTACATATAAATCTTATACACACACACACACACACACACACACACACACACACATACTAGATGAATGTCTTTCTTTCTTTAAGGTGATTACGTCAAACACGATTGTGAACTGATCAATCAACAGATCCTACCGACGAGTGTATACGATTTTTTTTTTTTTTTTTTTCTCATAAGTTTACTGAACCTAAGATGAAATATTCTTCAGGGACAACCAGACCTTTATAGAAATTCGTGTAGGTCAATCCCTTTTACGAACCAGAAAGACATCGTCTTCTATTGCTTGTCTCTTGTCCACCCTTTTACTACTTCTGTCAGCGACTACATAATCGTTGAACGTGACTGTTCGATTAGTATAACGTGAAGTTTCGATTCGTCCCCGGTCGGTTCAGAGGGGTGGAGGTCCCGGACCCTGGTTCACTCACAGTAGACTCGGTATAAAATCCTTCTAATTAAAACACCATCTTCTCTTTTGTTATCTATAATTACATCCGACCGTTCTCCAATACTAGTACCTTGAGTACACTTACGACCGACATTATTTCTCTCCCTTTCTCTCCCTCCGTAGATCTCCTTCGTAAAATAAATAAGATATTGTTAGACTGAGATTTGGTTGTATCGTACCGAAGTTCCCATCGGAAAAAACAACAGGACTTAGTTGGACCTTCGTTTTTAGGAGTGGTCAGAGGTACAAAGTTTATTTTTCATAAAATGGTCACTAATCAAGTTGGTTGTAAAGTACAAAGTGAGAGAAACAGTCAAAGAGGGGAGAGAGAGTTGGAAGGTTCTGGAAAGAAGAAAAAAGAAGTGAGGGAGTCGGTGTGGTAGAGGACACTTTGAACACCCATTTTCCTATGTCTCGGTTCCATTTATATGACTATGACAATATAAAGTAACTGATCAAAACAAACGAGAATAGTCTGGTCATCTCTTATTCCTAAATGATATTATGTCTTGGCCGAGGGGTCTACCACGATCACCATTTCTTGGACGGAACGGTTACGTCCCCTATATTCCCTACGTCGAAACTAGGGACCCAACCCTTTTAGTGGACCTCCTCCTACGCCGTTGGGTGAGGTCATAAGAACGGACCTCTTAGAGTACCTGTCTCCTCGGACCACCCGATGTCAGGTATCCTAACGTTTCTGAACCTGACTTCGTTGAACCGTATGTGCGTCTTACATTTTGTTCTCTCCTATCTTTACTTCTCTTTCTTACTATAAAATTCTCACGGGAGGGGTCCGGTATAACGTTAACGAATAGGAAATAGTAGAATAAATCTTTCTACTTCCGTTTCCAGACACTCGTCTCTACTTTCCTATTTAAGACCCCGATCTCTACCTTTTCTTTTTTTTTAGACCTTATATCATTCCTCTCTCCTTTTCACGACTGTCCCTATGAATCCCAATGGTTGGAGTAGTGAACCAGTTAGACCGTCTCTTACATCACTGCAATTCCTCTTGGGTTCCAGCGATTAGTGAAATAGGTCGGTAAGGTCGACAACGATTTTACCATCTGCGTCAAGGTAATACATTATAGTAATATACGTGTAATAAAGACACCTTGTGTCATTCAGTTTACACTTTGCAGCGTCAACGTAACTAAGAAAGTAAATATTCTCGATTCTACATAACTCATTACATAATGTGCAAACCGTGACTCGACGAGAACAACGGTTATTTGTGATACTTCTGTTTCACATTTTTGTTCGCAAATTTTCGTCTCTCCATCCTCCTTCAGTGATGTAGTGTTTCGAGATGTATAACCTAAAGTTCTTTATGATTTCGATCACGTAGGTATCTATAAATCGTAGATTAACCTCCTAAGATCAGGGGCATTTAAACCCTTTAGTAAAATATTACTCGTGGCGTGGATCCTAGGTAGATACATGGTACTCTGTTACAGATTTACTGTTTCGACAGACGTTTACAGAGGAAGTGAAAACACACTCCATAAAAATCCCCACTTAGAGGTACTGTGTCATTACTGTCGACTATCGAACCATCAACGTCCTCGGAAGCCGTACAACTATGGTTTAGGTAAAATTACGAAGTGCTTTACTTCGTAAATTTCTTTGTGTCAGGTTGTTTTACACATGTAATAAAAACGGTGTACATAAAAGTTTCTCTTTTATTACTCTTCAACTTTTTATAAGAGAATGAGTAATAATTCTGCTATAAGTTAAAACTGTTACAATATCTATGTAGACCCAACGAGGAAAAAAAAAAAAAAAGGAAAACAGAATTAATATTTGATTGTAGGACCTCTACGAATCTAGGTATCTATTTTCTCGCCACTTTACTTAAAAGATAAGTCTACCTTGAAAAATTTACACTAAAAAAAAAAAAAAAAAGGACTCACCATCTCTTTCTCTAAATTTATTCTCTCTCCCATCAGAAGATAGGCCTCTCCCCTGACTATACTGTTTACAGTGACCTTCAATGTCTTTATCATCGATTTTAAAATTGTCGGAAACCTTCGAATCTCTCGTGTCCGTTCCTGTCAGTACTTTTGTGGTCGTAACCAGACCCCCCGGAACAAAGACGTCGTGTTGAGTGGTATGAGGACCCGTCCTGTCTAAGGAATGAGCCGGAGACGGAGATCAAGTCTTCGTCTCTGTCACTCTCTCCTTCTTATTTTTCTTTAAATCAGGGATATACTAAAACACCTGATCTTCCTTACATTTGCGATAAGGTTGATACTCGAAAACAATAAGTTTATAGAAGAAGACGTTTTCCCGTCTTTAATCCTCCTTTTAATAGAATACGTCTTTACCCTTAAACTGTTTAATCAATAGCCGGGGGATCTTGTTGGTCCCACGGAAAGGACCACACCGTTTACTTGAAGATAACGTCTGTCCCTATAAGTGAAGACCGTATAATTTGTGTTTATTTTACGTACGATTTTCACTATCAGTTTGTATCGACTACCCCATCAGAAGAAGTCACTTTTAGACTTAGGTAATCTGACCGGGTTCTTGATGGTAAGTCTTATAGTAAGGACAACTTTTTATAGAAAACTTAAAGTTTGTCAACTAAACGTCTACTCGAAGACGATGTCAGTGTTTGACCCCGGGTTTAAAAGGTCTTGACATGTTTCTTCACCGTTCTATAGTAATCGACTTATGGAGTCTCAAACTACTCTGGCATCGGTACGTAGGTCTCTATTAGAATTTCTCAGGTCGTGAACGAGTCAGTAAATGGATGTAAGGCATAGTCGAGAGAAATTGAAATAGGTATAGTTCCGGAGAGAGTTCACGAATAACTATGAGAATAGACCAGACGAATTAATTCGTGTGATAACTGTTTTGGACCTAGAAATAAATTAGATCGGATCATCTTCAGTCTTCGTGAGAAAGTTAATGACTACTTTGAGTCGGTTTCGCTTTCTATTTGGAACCCCACTGTTCAGTCGGTTCAATTATAAAACCATATATAATATACCGTCTACGACAGGATTCGGGTCTTATTTATAACAGATAAATTAGGAAGTTTGTTGGGATACTCTACTCATAATAAAAAATAGGGGTCAATTGTCTACACCTTTGTTTCCGGTTTCAAGGGTTTCGGTTTTCGTCTTGGTTCTAAATCTAGGTCCTTAAAATAAAGTTCTCGAACGAGAATTAATGACACAACACAACTATCAGTGAATGTAGACAGACTCTCCACTACGTAAGTAAGATTAGTTTACCTAAAACGTCGTCTCAACTAACAGTCATCCCTTTTATTTTTTAATGACAGAAAAGAGGGAATTTACTATTATTTAACAAAAAGTACCTAACCACTGAAATTGTACAAAATAATAAAGAGTTAGGTAAATTCTCAAACCGTAATCAATCAGTAACTAACTGAGTTTTGAATATATATATATATATATATATATATATATAATATATCTTTATGAACACAAACACACACACACACACACACATAGTATAATCGAAAAATCCTCTCTATAAAGGATAGTTCTACTAATTACTATTTCAGTAGAAAAAAATCAAAGTTAAAAAGAATAACATACACGAATAAATAGTTCTTATTGACTAAGGTACATTAAATGACCTAATGATGGATCTTGTAAGTTGTACGTATACTGGGTCCATGACTTGGGCGTAGAGAACGTGGAGGACATAAAGTCCGTCTAAGAAATGGTGACTCGGTGGTCCCTTCGGGTAATCTTTATAGAAGATTCTAATTGAAGTCTTACTGTATATGAAAACTTTTGTACGTGTAACTATTTTCCGATTTTATATTAAGATCAAGGTATTCGTGATTGACTTTCCTTTGATTGTTGAAAAACTCAGTTCAGAAAAAGATACAAGAAATGTGAGTAGAAAAGTAAATTGAAAAGATACTGTCGTTCTTGATCATTGTAAGGTAAACTGTCCACTCCTTTGACTCTAAACCCCTCCGATTATTTCATCAGACAATAGTCTACCGACCGACTACCAACTTGACCCTAAATTTTGATTCATACATCTGAGATCTCGGAATCCAGAATTTGCAACGTGTTGTGAACAAGAGACGTCAGTATTTAATATGTGATATAAAAGAAACTATAGATTAAAGAAACTTCGAAAGGAAGGAAACCCGGACGTATAATTGGTCAACATGATGTATAAAACACTGATGTTTAATCCTCTTTACAAGTCTAAAAGTAGTTATCATAGAAAAAAAATCCTTTTTTTAGACTAAAAACATTACAAACAACTCGTGTAAAAATAGAGCTTGTACAATACGACTTCTTACATCCCAAAAGTTCTCCAAGTAGTACTTAGGAAGGACCTACTATGATAAAATATACAACTACAAAGATTCACTCTTACCTCACCTTCTCTCCACCGGGCTCTCTCTATATTTGGATATTCTTCGTAAAAAAATTGGAACATAAACTGTGAGAAGGTTTGAAGAAGGACTCTTATACTATAAAGATAGAGGTCAAGTTTTCACTATGTTTATAAAAATGACCTTTCTTGTCTCACAAATTTTCGATGGAGGTAGAAGCAACCTTGAAAGGAGGAATCTACACTCACTCGCTTGTATTGTACTCCTAAGGAGGGTGGAGGAAATTATCCGATTAACACTTATCCCACTATATGTCCTCCTTTCTCCGATTCTCGTTAGAAGAGTCCGGACAGACACCAGATCTACATTAGATATCCGTGTCGTACACAAGGACTCGAGTACCTGACAAGTCAGATGTTGTAGTTCCTTTATTGAGTGTACCCTAAATTTTAATGTTTAGTTTCGTTTCGTCAGGAGGACTCACGTGACTTTCTGGATTTCCTTTAGTCAGGACTTATAAGTGACCGTCCTGACTACGACTTCGATTTTTGAGGTTATGAAACCGGGGGACTACACTTATTGACTGAGTGACCTTTTCTGGGACTACGACTTTTTCTAACTTCTGCCCTCCTTTTCCCCTACTGTCTCCTACTCTACCAACCTACCGTAGTGGTTGAACTACGTGTACTCAAACCCATTTGAGGTCCTCAATCACCAGCTGTCCCTACGGACCACACGACGTCAGGTACCCAGCGTTTCTCAGTCTGTGTTGACTCGCTGACTTGACTTGACTTGACTAAGTCCCCGGTACCGATCCAACGAAAGATAAACTCATCATTGACTCAATATCATAGAGTTCAAAAATTTCGGAAAAATTTCACTCACCTTGTTCCAATAATTTTAAAGTAGTAACCTAGGAATATTATTAGGGACGTTTATTTTCTACAAAACAAAATGGTCACCCTCTTTTTCACTGTGAGAGATCTTTTGACTTCTATAATTATATTTTTGTATCACACACGATTTGTGTCTACACAATTTACTTGTTATTTTCTACACGTCCGACTGGAGACACTCACACCAACGACACTTCCCTCTCCTCTTTATGTTCTATCTCAAACTGATTCATTCGTTCGACCTTTTAGTGAACTATCTGGTCAGTTCCCCCACAATAAGGTCACATTTTTAAGTACGTCAATTAGTTTCTACGTTTAGTTTATACTTTTATAATACATGATAACTTAATTATTTTGATATAACTTTTAATCACTTTATATGAAAGTAGATATACAGGGACAGATAGACCAAAATCAAACAAAGACTAAGTTTTCGTCCACAATCTTCATCAAGACCTATGACAAGTCTCATAATGTCAGAAGTACTATGGGGTCAGGACGTTTTAGTGGGACACTTTCAACAAGTCTTTTATGGATTAATGGTGAACTGTACAAGTATTCTGGTACTATTTTTAGTTATGTAAAAGAAGTGTCTGTCGTCCGAAAGTGACCTCAGACTTAAGGTAAAGAAGAGAGTAAAAATTAAATTTTTCACTTGTCTCTTGTCTAAAAGATAAACTTACAACTCTCCTTTACGGACTTTTAAATGATGTAGAAGTCCCGATTGAAAATTTTCAAGAAATATAAATTTTACCGAAACTTACTTGTTAAAAATCAACCATCTTAAATTATTGGTTTCGTTAACTTGCAATAGTTTTCATGGACACTAAAAATGTTTGTTTTCGGTTTTCCTTTCTTTATCCGAAATTATATTAATATGAACGTACACCTTAGTTGTCATATTAATTCATAAAGTTAATGATCCCTTCACTAAAGTTAATACATGGGAGTTTGGAACCCACAAACATAATTTTATGTTTATTAAGAATGAAATTTTATATACTACTTAAGATGAAAGAATACGATTATTATTATTTATAGGTCACACCGTTTATCACATTCTATTTTTACAAGATGTCTAAGAAACCAAAGTACAATACCAGAATTACGTTGTACTACTTTGAACATGTAACTGGTTGTGACATCAGAAACTTTATATGGCACAGACCTATTTTATACGAAGTAAGACTTTGTCTAACTATATTTTTACGTACGTATGATATTTTCTTGTTTCTGTTTTACAAAAGATTTTGTAATTGAAAGAATATAAGTGTGTAAACCTATAACTACTTTTATTTGTAACTTTCGTTAGATTGTTCGACGGGTTTGGACGTGTTAGGAAAACAAAAGATCCCCTCACTCACTGTCTACAATCTGACTTCTCACTCATTAGGGGAAAACTTCTGTATAAAGGTTTCGGTCACAACGGTCTTAAAAATACATGAGAGAGTAACTAGTTTGGTTTTGATTTTATTTCAAATTTTTGTTTTATACATCGACAAGAATTAAAAGATTATGTACGGTGGAACAGTGCGTTATAGACAAACGAAGAAGTTAGACAATCATACTAACTTAGTTAAGAGGACTCGGAGTTTTGTGCTTTGTGTGTTAAACCAAGTTTAGACATTTAAATGAGTAATCGTAAAGGTGTCAGATGGATATTTCGGAGTTTCATTAGTACGAGAATTTTATTCAATACAAACCGAACTAAAGTCATCTATGTTGACTGAAAGGGTTAATTTAAACGTACATCTATGAAGTGACCATAAACTACGAGTTCAAATTTAATGTTATTCCAAGTAAAAGGATAGTCGAGACAACAAGAAGTAGGAGAGGAAGGGTGTGGTGAAGGGGGTTCTGGTCTTCTCCGTCGGGAAACCCGAATACTACTTTGAGAAGAGACTTAAATTTCTTCGAAAATGAGAAAGCACAAAGAATTATGAGACTGAAAACTGGAGTAATTATTATTTTCAGGATACTTCAAGTGTCCTATTCTTTATTTAGATCTTACTGAACTTATCGACGTGAGTTCATAGTTAAACGTTAGTGACTCAAGAGTCTGTTCTATTGAATGGTACTCATTAAAGACTTGTTTTGGTAGGTCACACCATTCACAATCTGACAGTACCGATTAAGTTTGTTTTACCTAGTAAACAGGAGGTATAGGAAGAGAATAGTAACTAAATGACTCTATATTTAATTTGCATCATTTTAGGCGGGATGTTTCCATTCATCCAAACATTTAGAACTTTTGAATATTTCAGACCACTGGTGGTGGTGTTAGTTCTATATCTTATAAAAGTAGTGGTGTCTTTTAAGACAGTATGACGAAATATAAGTCAGGGGAAGAGGGATAAGGACCAGAAACCGTTCGTGACTAGTCTACCACTGACGACGGTACTTTAATTTTCTGCGAATGAGGAACCTTCTTTTCAATACTGGTTAGATCTATCATATAAGTTTTCGTCTCTGTAATGAAACGGCTGATTCCAGACAGATCAGTTCCGATACCAAAAAGGACACCAGTACATACCTACACTCTCGACCTGACACTTCTTCCGACTCGTGACTTCTTGACTACGAAAACTTGACACCACAACCTCTTCTGAGAACTCTCAGGGAACCTGACGTTCCTCTAGGTTGGTCAGGTAAGACTTCCTCTAATTGGGACCCTAAAGAAACCTTCCTTACTACGATTTCGACTTTGAGGTTATGAAACCGGTGGAGTACTCTTCTCAACTGAGTAACCTTTTCTGAGACTACGACCCTCCCCAACCCTCGTCCTCCTTTTCCCCTGTTGGCTCCTACTCTACCGACCTACCGTAGTACCTGAGCTACCTACACTCAGACTCACTTGAGGCCCTCTACTACTACTTGTCCCTCCGGACCGCACGACACTAAGTACCCCAGTGTTTCTCAGCATGTGCTGACTCGCTGACTTGACTTGACTTGACTAGACGAAGGACAGAGATAGTCAAGTCAAGTCAAGCCAGTGAGTCAGTACAGGCTAAGAAAGCTGGGATACTTGGTCTCGTGTGGTCCGAAGGGACAGGTAACGGTTGAGAGCCTCAGGTGTGTTTGGGTGCAGGTAGTTCAGCCACTACGGTAGGTTGGTAGAGTAGGACAACAGGGAAAGAGGAGGACGGAAGTTAGAAAGGGTCGTAGTCCGACAAAAGGTCACTCAGTCGAGAAGTGTAGTCCACCGATTTCATAACCTCAAAGTCTCTCTCGTGGTCAGGAAGGTCACTTGTAAGTCTTGACTAGAGGAAATCCTACCTGACCAACCTAGAGAAACGTTTCCTTCCCTGAGAGTTCTCAGAAGAGATTGTCGTGTCAAGTTTTTGTAGTTAAGAAACCGTGAGTCTATATAAATGTCAGGTTGAAAGTGTAGGTATGTACTGGTGACCTTTTTGGTATCGGAATTGGTCCTTCTGGAAACAACCGTTTCATTACAGAGACGAAAAATCACACGACCAGTATTGAAAAGAAGGTTCCTCGTTCACAGAAAATTAAAGTACCGACGTTAGTGGTAGACGTCACTAAAACCTCGGGTTCTCTTATTTTAGACGGTGACAAAGGTAACAAAGAGGTAGATAAACGTTACTTCACTACCCTGGTCAACGGTACTAGAATCAAAAGACTTACAACTCGAAATTTGGTTGTAAAAGTGAGAGGAGAAAGTGAAATCCAAATAGAAAAGATCTTACAGTTTATTTACCTTAAAATTTCTTACAACAGAAAAAAAAAAAAAAAAGACCCAGAAAGTGAATCGTATTACGAAAAATTTACGTAGGTACGGTAACGTGTATAGTCATCAAACGGGGAAAAGAGAACGACTCATAGTAAAGTAACATACTTACTTGAAGCAAAGGAAAAAGGTGAGGGGATAACCACAGGTAATTACAAATGTCGAAAACTACTAATACTTATTTCGACGGAATTTTAAATGGATAATCTAAAATAGACTTAGATACAAAAGTAAAGTGAACCCCTTATTGGATTCTCACGACTCAGAGAGTACCATTCTTATAAAAGTAGAAATATTTCTTTAGACAAAAGGTTCAGTGGTATGGTTAAATATAAAGGTGGTCTTTGTACATTCCTAAAGTCAATGAAACTTAAGTACTAACGTAAACTATAACAAAGCAAAACAAACAACCAAAAACTAACCTCAGTAAGTTTATAGATCCATCATAAAAGACACTAAAATTAAATACAAAAGGATTACTAATTAGTACAACTTATAGGAATACACGAATAACTGATAATTATATATAAAAAACAACAGACTAGTTTATAAAACGGGTAAAAGTTTTGGTCCAACATAATAATGACTCAAATTTTCCCGAAATACATAAGACCAAAAATATATTGAGAAACATATGAGACCATTCCCTCAAAAAAAAAAAAAAAGTTAAAAAATGTAGGATTCACCTTTACTTATAATAAATACACTTCTGTTGTTTATATAATAAAAGTCCACTATGGATATATTTTGAGTTCACCAGTATTCGATGAATACTGATAGAGCAAATGACATGTGCCCCAGGTACCAATATGGAAGGTACCACATCTTTGTGTGTCTGAAAAGACGAAAACTTTAACAGATGTTTATATTCTTTATTAATAAATAGTTTATTCATTTATTAAAAAGAACGAAAATGAGAAAAGAAAAATGTGTGAGCTCACTAGAAGACGAAATTAATCTTTAATGATACACTATTGACCTTATTTCTTTTTAGTTTGGACTGTGATTTCATTAAGATTCCTCTATTGTACTAAAGCATTTTCGAAGTTGAGTTAATGACGTTATCGGTTCAACAGTTTATAGGTAGGTACTTGGTGGAGATCAAAGTAAAACTGACCTAAAAACGTAATTAAAATGAACGACTTAAATAAAGTTATCTTCCTCTGGTGAGATGTTACAAGGAAATTCTTCGAAGGAACCAAAAAAGATTTTCCTCAGACTCAGTCTGATTTAACAAACATTTTCTTTCTCTAAGACCAAACGTCAAATGAAGAAGTATACTTCAAGATCTTCCTTTGTTAATTTGGATAAGATTATGACGAGATTGCTACGTTGTGTATCTCGTTGAACTTACTATGTGGTAAGAAATCTTGTGAGTATCGGATCCTATACTTACTTGAAGTGATTCGTAAGGATGAAGTAGAAACTAATTTAAAGAGAAGAGACTATATAATGGGTTTTTCTCTGTGTCCTTCTTTTCCTACATTTCTGATCCCTTCTTTTCCTTCTGACCTTTACTTGACTACAACTATAAATATATGAAAGGGGTAATGAAGTCAAGTCAAGTCAAGTCAGCGAGTCAGTACAGGTTGAGAAACGCTGGGGTACTTAGTGTCGTGCGGTCCGGAGGGACAGGTAGTGGTTGAGGGTCTCAAGTGAGTCTGAGCGTAGGTAGCTCAGTCACTACGGTAGGTCGGTAGAGTAGGAGACAGCAGGGGAAGAGGAGGACGGGGGTTAGGGAGGGTCGTAGTCTCAGAAAAGGTTACTCAGTTGAGAAACGTAGTCCACCGGTTTCATGACCTCAAAGTCGAAATCGTAGTAAGGAAGGGGTAATGAATCAGTCTCTAATTTTGATCAGTTCCTATAAGAGGTGTTTATAAAGTCTGGAAGATGAAGTTTGAAGACGGTTTGTAGACAACTTATCAAGTTATAAGAGATTTAGTAGACACAACATCCTGTTTTTTTTTTCTTAGAACCGTCCTTACCGTTCGTCCGTCACGTTAGTCAGGTGACACCATTGTTCACAAACCTTGTTGCCCTCACGGTCGAAAACTTACGATATAGAAGTTGAACCTCCTATTTTCCTGTACCCTTATATTCTATACTGTCCTCATTTGCCAGAGGACCTAGAGTAGACTAATACCCTTTCTACGGGTACCGTAGACGTCCACATAGACTCTACATACATAAGTCGAGTCAAGTCAAGTCAGTGAGTCAGCACAGACTGAGAAACACTGGCGTACCTGACGTCGTACGGTCCGGAGGGACAGGTAGTGGTTGAGGACCTCAAATGGGTTTGAGTACAGGTGACTCAACCACTACGGCAGGTTGGTAGAATAGGAGACAGGGGAAGAGGAGGACGGAAGTTACAAAGCGTCGTGGTCCCAGAAAAGGTTACTCAGTCGAGAAGCGTGGTCCACCGGTTTCATGACCTCAAAATCGATGTCGTAGTCAGGAAGGTTACTTGTGAGTCCTGACTAAAGGAAATGCTACCTGACCAACCTAGAGGAACTACAGGTTCCCTGAGAGTTCTCAGAAGAGGTTGTGGTGTCAAGTTTTCGTAGTTAGGAAACCGAGAGTCGAAAGAAATATCTACACACATACCCTCCTCCATCTATAACCTGGGTGACAAAGGGAGTACAGTCAGTTTCTGAAAAATAAGTTTTACCGGAATTTCCGCTCTTTCTACTTTGTTCGGAAGATTGAGGGAAGAGTATGAGAAAATTTTTAGGATGAAGTTCTTGAAAAACTTATAGTCTATCATAGTCTTACAAATAGTTTATCACAAAGTCGGACTTTAAGTCATATCGACACCTTCCTATTAAAAGTCGTTTATCCTAAATCTACGTTGACGTCTAAACCGTAACATACCCCAGTGAAATTTATTACCTGTTGACTTTTCCTCCGATTCTTGCAAGGTAAAGTTCGACTTTAGGGAAGGTACCAGATAGTTATATTACTCAAGTCTAAAACTCCGTTTGAACCATGAATCGTTATTTCCTCTCGACAAATAGTATGTAAAAATTTTTTATATGAGTTGAGAAAGAAACGATTTGGTTCTGTTCATGTTGTTTAGTTTTCATAGAGTGTTTTACAAGTCATGTATTCGAGGCTGTCACTTTTGTGATGGTATACTTAGAACCTGTAAACCTAGAGAAAGGCGGACTAAGGGAGGTGGTAAATCTCGAAAACGTATTCTTCTCCAAAACGGATTGACGACTCTCCTGTTCGTGTATCAAGGTCCCGAGATAGGATCACTCACGTCTACCGTATCTACCCAGAAGAAGAGTATTTCCACAGGGGAGGTACATATTGGTATAAGTATGAAACCTAGAAGTCTGGGATTTGGGGATTCTGTCTATTCCTTTCCCAGACCCTTCCATCTTTTCCCTAATAACACGTGATTAAAGAAACAGACACGTTATAAACTTTATAAGTGAAGACAGGGGTGGAATGGTAAAGAGAAAAGGAGGGAGTCTGACTTTTTTTTAGTCTACAGTATAAGGAAGTTATCCTTTCGTACGTTATCTAACTTTTAGGTTTACTTAAGATCCTCAGATCTAATTGTACAGTTTTTACGTCTAGGAAACCATCGGGACCTTTCAGTATCTTAATAACTCTCCCGAGGTTAAGGACTCTTCGGTACGGTCGTCCTCGACCCTTGTGAAACTTTCTGTTAATACCAAAAACTCCATTATCTTATACTACCTATTACTACCGTAATCGGTTGAACTGCTAAGTTCGTCGAGGGTTGAGGTTGTTTAGGAACCGAGACACATTGGGGGGACCTTTAGTCTCTTGTTGGGGAACTTCTACCCCTTGAGGCTGTCTTACTTTAAATTGATAATAGGAGTGCAAAATCACCAAATTTTCTTTTAACTTCACATTTTGGTACAATAAATGTGTAAAAACAATTACCCGACTCTCAGTATGGACTAGTAATTCGATATAAAACCTGTTGATTGGGTCACATATATCACCCTTGAGGGAAAGAAGTCCCTACTGATGATTAACGAAACGAATGTCTCTATTAATATAGATACTTATCTTATTATTAGAAACTTTTTTAGTAAATTTAATTACAATTGGAGATATGTTTTAGTGACGTCTACCATTAACGTCGGTACTTTAATTTTGTGTGAATGAGGAACCTTCCTTTCAATACTGGTTGTATCTGTCGTATAATTTTTCGTCTCTGTAATGAAACGGTTGTTTCCAGGTAGATCAGTTCCGATAGCAAAAAGGTCACCAGTACATACCTACACTCTCAACCTGACACTTCTTTCGACTCGTGACTTCTTAACTTCGAAAACTTTACACCACAACCTCTTCTGAGAACTCTCAGGGAACCTGAAGTTCCTCTGGGTTGATCAGGTAAGATTTCCTCTAGTCAGGACCCGCAAGTAACCTTCCTGACTACGATTTCGACTTTGAGGTTATGAAACCGGTGGAGTACACTTCTCAACTAAGTAAACTTTTCTGGGACTACGACCCTCCCTAACTCCCGTCCTCCTATCTCTACCGACCTACCGTAGTGGCTGAGTTACCCGTACTCAAACTCATTTGAGACCCTTAACGACTACCTGTCCCTCCGGACCGCACGACGCTAAGTACCCCAGTATTTGTCAACCTGTGTTGACTCACTGAATTGACTTGACTTGACCTGGAGATATGAGTGAAGAGGTAAAAGAACTTTATACTACGAAATTTGAATTTTTGGGATTTGTTTTATATACAAAATATTTGTGTTTTTAGTCCATACACAGCGGACCGTGTTACCTAGTACTTCGTAATCTACCGTGGTGTATAGTTACTCTATGTGTCTTTTGGGTTCACGTTTACACTTTCGGTTTAACCTCCCCTTTTTTTAACTAAGATTGTATCAAGGGGGTTTGATTAAGAAAAACGATGTCATTATTTTAATTTTACTCTTAATAATCCTCCCCATTAACATTACTATCGTTATTCCTTGTTGTTTATTAAAAATTGACTCATAAATGATACACGGTCCGTGACACGATATATTAATGTCCGTAATGAACTAAATTTGGAATCATAGAGGTCTAGGGTACTCGGAGTAATGAGAAAGTATAGTGACAAAGATTGGTGGTCGTTCGAAATTTTATGCAAAAGATTTCTCCTCCTTATTTGTTGAAGATTATGTATCTTATGTCATGTTTGACTTAAGTCATAAGTGAAACTTTACAATCACGATGGTCTTTGTCTCTACAATAAAAGTCAGGTCGAAAAATTTCAAAAAGAACAAAAGGAACAAACAACAACAGTTACTTTGTGAACATATTTGAAAAAATTGAAATTATTGACGTGTTTACATATTACTTAATAGGTCTCCTGTATGAGAGAAAAAGTGTTCGAAAGTCCGATTATTTTGTATTATAGATGAAAGACGTAAAATGGACCGTGCAACCAATCGTGAATAGATTTGACTTATACAATTCCTATCTCTCAATTCCCAAAATATGATGTCTGAACCGACATAGTATAGACCCTTCCCTGTAGAGTAGTTTTGAGAATCAAAATATGAACTTCTCGTCAAGAAGTGTAATAGTCTCATTTTTAAGGTAGATGTTGAAAGATATCTATGTCTGAACCTCGTCTTCGGTGTCTGGAAATTTTTACGAATAAACAATGTTCTTTTATGTTATGTAAAAATCTTAGGTGTTTATAACTTGTTCCTTTCAAATATCTTATATTTGAGATACGGTTCTTCTGGATCATCTCTAATGTTTGTAAGATATCTCCCCCTTTGTTTTTTTCTCAGTCCTTATAAGGATAACTCATTTGATAGAATAATAAATCAAAACTTTGTGTTGAATCTATAAAACAAAGAGATAACAGAGTTTGAGTCCCTCTATTAACCACTCACCCTCCCGTCTTTTGTGTATCACATGTACCGTCCCCGTCTCGACTTCTCTGACCCTCTTCCGTTCTTGTTTAAATTGAAATCCAAGAAATACGGTTTATATATATATACTGTTAAACAATTTACTCTCCGTCAATGTATGTGGAGGTTTTAGAGTTTAAGATTCGTCGACTTTACCGTAAAATTCTATAACTTATACGTAACATCCGACAAAGAAGTCTTTCAGTAAAATTTTGAGAAATTAGGTAACAGACAGTTTTACTTACCATTCGGTAAAGATGTAAAAAAAAAAGTCATTGTAAAACCAGTAATGTTTAAGAGGCTTTGTACAAATACATAAACGAAAGATTTATATCTTATTTTACATAAATGTCTGGTCATATGTGACACCACAGTACCCTTTATACACAACTAACCGAAAGGAAAAGTTTACAAGTACTATGGACTACAGTTATACCTCATCTATGTAAATACTTCTATACTCGGATTAATAATAAATAAACATAAACATAGAGGTTTGATGTAACGATAATAAAAATATAACTAAGAGAAAATAGACATGGATAGTCCGAATACTTGAACTTCTTGGAAGGTCCTCCCTTTTCGATGAAAACAAACAGGAAAATTCAAAACGACAACAAAAGGTTCTTCCGTAAAATGATCGGGGTTTCCACACATAAAAAGTTTATTAAATTCTGATAGGATTCCGATCAGTTGAAGTCGAAGAAGTCGTAATGACCAGTTCTTTATCTACTTAATGGCACTATAACTTACCAAACGGAACCTTTACCTATCTCTAGTAAGACAACAAAAACTCTGACGGTGGTTTATGACGTAAAGTCTGAGAAAACAACTGATACTACCGATGAGGTAAAGAAGATTCCCTAAGAACGTGTGTCATCATCTATATTACTAGTAGGTTCAATTTAAGTGGGTAAGGTCAGGTAAAATCAAGTGACTAAGGATTTTACAACTGCAAGTGAGAACGGTAGAGAACAAACTAGAGAAGGTTAAACGGAACTAAGTACCTGGATTGTAAGGCACAAGGATATTATAACGAGAAATGTCGTAGTCTGAAAAGAAATAGTGGTTAGTGTAGGTGTTGACCCACAACAAAAACGAAACCGAGACAGAGAAGTAAGAAAGACCTCAGCAAAGTGGTGACTAGAGGTCATCGTATAACCCGTAGATGGCTGGACCCTTCAAGTAGAAAGTCACAGGATAGAAAACGAAAAAGTATGACAAGTACCCCAAGATTTCCGTCCATATGACTTAACCAAACGGTAAGGGAAAAGGTCACCTGGTGTAAAACAGTCTTGAAAGGTACTACTGGGCAGACAGAACCCACCAGGATATACCGTACCGAGTATCAAAGTAACTCAATCTGTTCCGACACCAGGTACACTAATCTAACCAATCAAAAAACACTAACACCAAAGGTCATCAGTACATACCTACACTCTCAACCTGATATTTCTTTCGACTCGTGGCTTCTTAATTACGAAAACTTAACATCACAACCTCTTCTGAGAACTCCCAGGAAACCTGACGTTCCTCAAGGTTGGTCAGGTAGGATTTTCTTTAGTCAGGATTTAGAAGTAACCTTCCTGACTACAACTTCGACTTTGAGGTTATGAAACCGGTGGACTACTCTTCTCAACTGAGTAAACTTTTCTAGGACTATGACTCTTTTTAGCTTCCACCCTCCTCTTCCCCTGCTGTCTCCTACTCTACCAACCTCTCGTAGTGACTGAGTTACGTGTACTCAAACTCATTTGAGGCCCTCAACCACTACCTGTCCCTCCAGACCACACGACGTCAGGTACCCCAGCGTTTCTCAGCCTGCACTCAATCACTGACTTGACTTGACTCCCCATCAGTCAACATTTGTTCAGACGAGATACCTATTTTTACTACTTTTTGACGTTGAGTTGTAGAATCTTATACTTTTCCTTAACTGACTTCTACATAAAATATTCCAAAAAGTTAAGTAAAAAATTTGGTTATAAAGGGTCACCTAAAAAACTCTCAATCTTTTCGTAATTTAAGACTTGATTATAATAAGTTTACTCCAGTTTCTAATTTTTATGAAAAGTATTGTAAAATTTCCATTAAGATCAGGAACTTCTTCAGATTTTAGTTGTTAATTGGTCAGATGTCACTACCGAAACGAATAATCCCCTTATTTGACATAAACTCAACTACAGTAAAGGGTGTAACCTCACTGGTGGTTTTCTCAGTTTACTGAATAGATTCTCAACCTTTTGAACAAAGACAATTTCTGGTCTACATGCGTAAAAACTGAGACACCCCGTTGACAACATTGAGGACTGAAGAGGTAATGGTAATGTTTGTCGGTATCTGCTATTTGGTTATCCGAACCGGTACAAAGTTATTTTGAAATAAATGTTTTTGTCCTTCACCGAGGTAAACCGGATACCTGGTCTCAGAGTGAAACAAAGTTTTGATTTACTAGTCTTTAATTAGTAAGTGAACTTTTTCAGTCTAAGTATCGATTGAAAAATACTTTTGTTGACAAAATGAAGTCTATAAACATCTCGTAGTGTTGATCAGAAGACGGTGTAACTGTTGTGTAGGTTAAAAGACTGACTTAACCACCGGATTCTATCAGTAGTTTTCACCAACATTTTTATCTCCAAAATTAAAGGATGTACGAAAGTACAGAAATATTAGTAGTAATAATAACAAAGTCTAAAGATTCAATGAATGACGACAGACTGTCTTGTCCAGACAAAAGGAAGTGTAAGGGCACTAAACGAAGTAGTTAGTTGTCGAGTTATATTTCGAGTCTCCCTGCCTTAGGTGAGAGTCACAAATTTTGGAAGGACCTTTCTCAGAAATGGGTGTACTTAATAATTTTATGCCCACGTTTGTCTCTTTCGATGAGTTCATGTGTACGAGGTACCACTTCCATAGTATGACTTCAATTAAATGTTTTATTTGATATTTCTTGTTAAAACCTTTTTCTTTTCAAGACAGGAAACATATACCAAAATGTCACACCGTAGTAAAGTAAGTGTCGTCATACGTTGGTTGTTATGTAGTTGAAATTACAAGGCGAATGGAGAAAAGAGGAGAGAACTATAATGATCCTCCATCTCCCAGGAAATAAACGTAAAAGTCGACGTATTTCTCGGACAAATCCCGGAAAATGGTCTCAGTCAACTCTCGAAATCGAACAAAGTAACCTGCAGATTTAATGGTGTCGAACTGCGAGAGGAATACGTCTGACACTGTCACAAAAGAAATGAAATAGTAGAACAATAGGGAATTTCACATGAAACGGGTGAATGTAATCGTCTTTGGTTAAAGGAAGAAAGTGATTGTTATCGTTTTGTTTAGATAATTTTGAAGATGTTCTCATTCATTCCTTCTAGATGGTCCATCGAATTTGATTCTTTCCGTATGAAAAGTGACAACTAAATTTGAGAAGGAAACGGATGTAAAGTAAATGGGAGATACAACGACCGTTTATTTCTTTATAACCTCTCGTGAAAGACACAAAGTGAATACCACGTTGTGTAAGGCATAGGTTGAGATTGGGCGTAGAGTCCTACAGTTTAGATGGGTTGTGGTTCTCCAGGTACGAAACTAGTAATCAATGTTCAGATTATCTTTTCTCTTTGTTAGGTGACGTTACCGTCTTGTCATTCGTGTGTATCGAAATTAGTACCTCTTTACTGATTTAGGATAAGTGGTGTCCACACATCCAAATACAATGAGCGTAGACGACACTTAGTGTAATTCAATAATAAAAGTAAGATGTCGTAGTTACCCACAAATACCTTTATTGACATGTGATATCTTAAAACTAACGTGTCTCTCCTTTTTATCAATAAACTTTACATTAAACGTTATAAAGAAAAAGTAACGGAGAGTAAACCGTCGAATAGGATGAGTCTATAATAGTAGTTATACGGTATGTATTTGCATGTAAGTAGTGACCATGAATCCGAATAATTGCTTTGTCGTTAATATAATGACATCCTCCTAATACCCTTACTTATGTTGACACAACATTACAAAGGAAGAAATATCGTGTTACACAAAAAAACAATAAAAACAATTGTTCTTCGGTATTACATTTGTTAGACAGACTTTTATATTCACAGTAACTTCCGATTTCGTCGTAAAAATACTTATACGGGTAAATATCTGTAAGAAAATATTTTGAAGTGTTGTGTCGTACAAGATTGTAGTTAAATATAACTTGTGTTTGAGTCGTCTTCTAAGTTGATACCATATATGAAAACGTTTAATTAAGAAACTATATTATATCTTGGGGTTGAAATAAAAATTCCGTTAAAAATCTCAATGATTATGAATGATTTTATCACATATATATATATATATACATATATGTGTGTGTGTGTATATATATATGTATATATATATATATATATACATATATATATATATATTTTGAATGGGAGTCTGTGATTGCCATTGAACAACATGTCGAATCATCAGGAAGGGGAGGGACAATTCCGGGGAGGTCTTCCCTTGGTCTGAGGAACTAAAGTCTAGTCGTCCCTCGTCTTCTTTCTGTTGGTTGAAGAGTCGTAATGTTGTGGTGTAGGATAACCATAAGAGAACTACTACGAGTGAGACATTGTCCCCTTTCAGTTAAAAAGGGAATACTGTTTAAAGACTTCTCTCATGTCTCCCTTATAGGGACGGACGGTGGGTTTATTGACTACGGTACGTGACCAAAAACCTCAGGTCCTCCCTGTAAAGAGTGTCTAACATTGTAGTACCATCTGAACAAGTTTACCTGAGGAATTCCCCGGTGTAAAAAAGAAAACCATTCCTGTCTTAACTTTTTCCTTCGGACTCTCGATATCAAATACTCTCATTTTGATCGGAAAAAACTACTTGTTATGTTAAGGGATTGTCCGAAGGGTCCATCGTAATCACCATTTCTTGGGTGGACGGTTACGTCCTCTATACTCTTTTTACAGTATTCTAGGTACCCAGTCCTTCTCGGGGACCTCTTCCTTCATCGTTGTGTGGAGTCATAAGAACGGACTTTTTAGGGTACCTGTCTCCTCGGACCGTCCGATCTCAAGGACCCCAGTGTCTCAGTCTGTACTGACTAGTACAGGGATTTAACTATGTTTAGGGATGGTTTATTAACGTGTTCATTTGTGTCCTATTCTTAGTGAAAACCCCCTTCCTTTTTGTATTGTGAGTACTTTAGGAGTAGGTGACGATGATATGGACATTTATCATTCAATATTATAAACTGCAATACCTTCAGTATAATTCATAAAAGTGAACTTAATTGATCCAAATGGCTTTATTAACGGTAAGACCGAATTACCTTTTATAACTTCCGTCTTCCTCTTCTCCCGCTGTCTCCTATTGACAAACCTATCGTAGTGGTTAAGTTACCTGTACTTGAACCCATTTGAGGTCCTATACCACTACCTGTCCCTTCGGACCGCACGACGTCAGATACACGAGCGTCTCTCAGTCCGATCTGAACCACTGACTTATTGTTGTTCCATGAAAACATAAGTGATATATTACCGAAGTATTTCGTCATACAACACTGGGTTTCACCCTGACCTATAATCCTGGTCGGTTGTTTTTTTGAGGCCGAAAGATAAGTTCAAAGTTCAAGTGACTTAGACCTATTCAAAAGGTCTCGACATTAAGGGTAGGATCACTAAGGAGTCTCCTCTATTCTTAAAGTCAAGTCTAAAAATTATTTAGGATCTTCAGAAGTTCTCCTTTCATCCAGATATGTTTTACTATTATTTACACATAAAAGAGGTAAATATGAATTTTTAGTATTAACGTTTGAACGTAAAATAAAGTTTTTACACAGTGACGACACACCAGGTCTACAACCCGACTACAAGGGTGATAATCGTTCTTTACTAAGTAGGAGGTGTGCACTATAATGTTAAGAGTCAGACAAATGAGAAACTTTTGACGTTTTAGGACGACTGAAAAGTATGAAAGACTTGTCTCCTTCTGTATATGTACTTTTTATCAATAGTGAAGAATTTCTTCTTTACATCTTATAACAGAGTCTCATAGAAAAGAGGTCTTACTGAAAGGAAGTTGAAATCCGACTCAAAAGAAAGTCGAGAGTTAATTGTCTTAACTAAATTAAATTTTAATTTATTCGATGAACTTCTCCTGAATTTTTTTTTTTATTGGTGCCTAACGAATCTAACAACTCACGAGATGTAAAAAGAGGATTATTCATAATGTATAGAAATGGAAAAATAAGTCTCTAAAGACGGAACACTCGTACGAATCAGCGAGTCAGTACAGACTGAGAGACTCTGGTAAACCTGATATCGAGAGATCCTAGGAGTCAGGTACCTTAACAGTTCCGTTCTTATAACTTCTCTCAACGGGAAAGGAGGAGGTGCCCTAGAAGAGGTGGGTCCCAAGCTTGAACACAGAGGACACAGAGTACATGACATCCTCCTAAGAATTGGGTGAAACGGAAGCCTCTTCAGGAGACGTGAAATACTGAGTGGTTATAAATTCCTTTTTGTATTAAAAGAATGATATAAAAGTCAAAAATTATACGTATGTACATACTATGTACTCTAAGTTAATTATAAGATACTCACTGAAAGAAGATTCTTCTTTAAGAAATAGACTTTCGTTCTAAAACTGAGGTGTGTTTATGTTCAACTTTCATTTTCACAATCAGCGAGTCAGTACAGGTCGAAAAACATTGGGACGTCTGATATCAGGTGGTCTGAGGAGACAGACACCTTAAGAGATCCGTTCTTATGACCTCACACAACGGTAAAGGAAGAGGTCCTCTAGAAGGGCTGGGTCCCTAACTTGGACCCAGAGGATGTAACGTCCGTCCAAGAAATGATAAACTTGGTGTTAATCGTATATAGAAACTAAGAATTGGACACATAACCATAATACTAATAGAGATGATTATTTAATCCTTTAACTCAGTCTATCACCAACGGTTCTGACATACTGAACATTAGCTCTTTCGTTCTTGAGTCTGATTCCGAGAATCCGAGGTTTCAGGGACAAGAGTGAGTAAGGGACACAACAGGAAGACCCGATAACCGGACTCTTACGTCTCCTTTCACTTCTGGTAAAGAAGTTCTACTCCTTTCGACACACACGAGGCAGAGAGTCAGCACAGACTGAGAACCATTGGGACACCTAACATCGGTGGTCCTAGGAGACAGGTACCCTAAGAGGCCCGGTCTTATGACCTCACCCAACGGTACGGGAGGGGGTCCCCTAGAAGGTCTGGGTTCCTAGCTTTGTCGTAGAGAATACAGAGGACTTGACCGTCCTCCAAAAATGGTGATCACGATGGACCTTTCGGTCCTGTCCACATCCTCCTTGTCTGACCACTCCTCATCCTACTCCCCTCCTTCTTTCTTTCCTTTACGAACGTAAATCAATACGGTCCCAACTCCCCTACGATATTTGACTTAACACTGGGGGAGACTTTCTACGACTTCAGATTTGGGGTTCATAAACACTTACTCTTAAATAAATCTTTGTTTAGAAAACTTCTACTACTTCAATTCTACTTCAGGAAAGTCAAGTCAAGTCAAGTCAACGAGTCAGCACAGGCTGAGGAACGCTGGGGTACTTAGCGTCTTGTGGTCCGGAGGGACAGGTAGTGGTTGAGGGCCTCAAGTGAGTTTGAGTACAGGTAGCCCAGTCACTACGGTAGGTCGGTAGAGTAGGAGCCAGCAGGGGAAGAGGAGGACGGGGGTTAGGGAGGGTCGTAGACTTAGAAAAAGTTACTCAGTTGAGATACGTACTCCACCGGTTTCATGGCCTCAAAGTCGAAGTCGTAGTAAGGAAGTTTCTTTACGGTCCCGACTAGAGGAAGTCTTACCTGACCAACCTAGAGGAACGTCAGGTTCCCTGAGAGTTCTCAGAAGAGGTTGTGGTGTCAAGTTTTCGTAGTTAAGAAGTCATGAGTCGGAAGAAGTGTCAGGTTGAGAGTGTAGGTATGTACTGGTTTCCTTTTTGGTATCGGAACTCATCTGCCTGGAATCAACCGTTTCATTGTAGAGACGAAAACTTACTTCAGGAAATCAACCCGGGATTGGGTTATATTGTCACTAGAATGATCTTCCTCTTTAAGTCTGGGTCCCCGTGTCTCTCTTACGATACGTTTATACTTCAATCACACTATGTAGATATCCATTTCTTTGCGGGTGTTTAGGGTCCTTTAATGTATTCCGTACCTGCTCTATGAGAACGTCGGACGTCTTCCTTGATGGGTACAGCTGTGGAACTAGAGTCTGACCACTGGAGGTCGTGACACTCTACGACACAGAGACAACAAATTCAGTGGTCACACCACGAACCAATGTCGTTGGAATCCTTTACTTACGTTCCCGGATATGAGGGGTTCAATTTACTCAATTTTTTTCTCAATATGTACACTTGGATACAAGTTGTCTCTACGGACCCGAACTATGATAAACTTATTCTGTATACGTTACTTCAATACAATTTTATTCCGTGTGTTTAGATGTCAATAAAAATACTCTAGAACCAAAAAATTAATGTTTTACTGGATACAGACATGTATAAAAAAGGACACGTTTTAATTAGAGGGTAAAAAGTTTACTTCCGATGGTTACATGTACGAGTCAGTGAAGCCAGTACAGGTTGAGAAACACTGGGGTACCCGACATCGGGAGGTCCGAGGAGACAGGTACCCGAAGAGGTCCGTCCTTATGGTTTCACCCAACGGTAAAGGAGGAAGGAGGGCCCATGGAAGGGCTGGGTTCCTAACTTGAACACAGAGGACACCGAGGACGTAACGCCCACCTAAGAAATAGTGAACTCGAGGACGTAAGGTCTACCTAAGAAATAGTGAACTCGAGGACGTAACGTTCACCTAAGAAATAGTGAACTCGAGTGACGACGACGACGACGACGACGATTCAGTGACGTCGACACGGGTTGAGACACGTTGGGGTATCTACCGTCAGGTGGTCCGAGGGGGTAGGGACCCTAAGAGGTCCGTTCTTGTGACCTCACCCAACGGTGACGGAAGAGGTTACGTACTTTCACTTTTCACTTTCATTTCAGCGAGTCAGTACAAACTGAGAAGGACTGGGGTGCCTGACGTCGGATGTTCAGAGGAGGTAGGTGCCCTAAAAGGTCCGTTCCCATGACCTCACCCCACGGTAACGGAAGAGGGAACTCGGGTGATCCTTTCGAGATTCCGATGGTCTTCGATCGAATTAAGACTGGATCGAGTGTATAGACAATGGGGGTGGAAGGAACATTCTGGTTGTATTTTTGACGAGACTTTTGTATAATGATATATGTTTATTTTCCTAAATCATAAACAACTTGTAGATGATGACACAACGTATGTGATACGCGTACAATAACGAATCAAAATAGTATAGTGAATCATTGTTTTCTATTTAGTCTTAAAAAACGTCAATAGGTTAGATAGTGGTTAATTTACTCTAACTTATAATTATACACCTACAGTTCGTGTACCATCCTAAAAGTACACACATACAAAGAAATGGAAATACTACCTAATAAGTAGTATTCTCGATTATTATAATAGTTTTTATACAGTCATATGGGGTTTAGTACTGTCCGAACACAGATAGAAGACCGTGTTCTGACTTCACACACACACACACACACACTTCGAAGAATCGATATTAGTCGTTAAATTAAAAGCTACTGTCCTCGCCTTTCCTACGAATAAATAAAAATTACGCAAAATTCTATTAATTTATTGATTGATCAGTCAAAACCAACCCGGCCTAACACGTCCGAAAGAGACCAGCGCCACTCGTCCCTTGCGTGTAGAAACGTCTTGAGCCGAAGAGGACAACGTCTCGTGTCGAAGATCCAAGGACCCGAAGTTAGGAGAAGTCCTGAGTACCGTGCACCGGAGCCTTCAACGTAGTGTGTCCGGATCGACAAGGTACCATACACTTTCGGAAGGTCTGGTCCCTAGCTTGGAAACAGGGAACGTAACCATCCGTCAAAGGATAGGTGTCACGGTGGTCCCTTCAGATCCTTGTCTTTTCTACCACTAATTTTTCGAGAAGTCGATGTAATTTACTGTCCTTTTACCATCTTAGTCTAGCCATTTCAGTTACCTTAGTCCGAGTTGAATGTTTTGATACAAGTTTTAAGTAGACTCATTCTTTCGCTGACAGTGGGAACCGATGGGCAGTGGTCCTCAGTACCGAAAGAGGCGACGACACTGAACGTACCATTTGAGTCAAGACGTCTTAAGTGGGGACTACGAAGAGATGACCCTCTATCCAGGTACGAGGGACAAAGACTGTAGTAATCGAAGATCCAGTTTCACTCGTGATTCATCTAGGACATAGACTCAGAGACAATGTTAGACCGTATATCTCGAAAAAAGAATCTCTTATAAGAGAATGAGGGTTGTCAAAGGAATTTCACTTTATAAGAGTTTATATAGGTGTATTTCCTGTAAACCCACCGGGTACTAGTATTCTTACTGTTCGTGTAGACCGTTTCTGACACAGAATAAGTTGATGTATTGGGTTATAGATCGGTGTAGTTGGTTAGTTATTTTACATTATCCGGGTCACCATTTCTTAAGGGGACGGTCACGTCCTCTGTACCCAAGCTAGGGACCAGACCCTTCTAGGGTGTACGGTACCCCGTATACTCAGGCACACGGTCTTGATGACTTGGACACATATCTCGGGTCCTCGGAATTTATGAGTTCACGAGTGCACGAGTGAACGGGATACCGAGTACGAGACGTCGTTCTCTTCGGTGGTGTTGCTCCTCGTACACGTGATGTCGATCTCTTTCGGGCGGGTCGTTGTTTCTGGGTTGTGCCAGTTTTATTTGTTTATTTATTAAGTCTTTTATCTTTACGTTACCTGGAAATTAAATTATTTTAGTTTATTATACTTTACACTTCTTATGATTATGTCTAACTTACTTGAAAAATACTAGGTGAATTTCAATAAATCTATTAAATATAATAAATAAGTTTGAAATTGGTTCCTAGTCAAAACTTCGGTGGAGTTTATAGTATCGACCCGAAAAATATCTACTCTACCAACCAAGATATATTAGATTATGACCTGTTGGTCAATCTAACTCTACATATAAGTTTTTACATTCACAAAAGTAGTAAATTACTTTTTAACACCGTTTAAATAATCTTTTTACAGTAATAGACTGGGGACTTTGTTACTAGAGAGTAAACTAAAGTCAACAGTCCCTCTATTTCGATTTCGTTTTAGTCACATTGTAGTGAGTGAATCCTATCTTTCATTAATTATTCTAGACCCCTTTACAAAACAGGATTGTGAGACTTCTGGATTGGCCAATTGTCTCGTAGAGTGAGACCAGAGGTTTGTAGTCAGTAAGTAATAAGTCATAGATAAATAACTTCTCGATCACGTCGCACGGTCCGGACGACAACGTCGACTTCCATATAGGACATATTTTTTCATTTTGTGATAGTATATACACGCACGACAGAGAAGTCAGTGTGGACTAGAACACGCTGGGATCCTGGTGTCGGGGAGGGAGTCAGGTACCCAAGGAGACCCAAGACAGGTACCCTAAGAGGTCCGTTCTTATGACCTCACCCAACGGTACGGGAAGAGGTCTCATTATAGTGTAACGGGGGGTTTCCCGTTTTTTCGTCTCTTTAAGAAGAAGGTCTATTTACGATAACTTCAAGATCTTACAACTCAATTAGTCCGTCGACAAAAACGAATTTAATAGTAGGTACAAAGAAACAGTGAGGTCTACATTAACAGTTCATGTCAAACGCAAAGAGGTGAAAAACAGTATACGAAAGAAAACCGGAAAGGAAGGTATACGAACAGAGAGAGGACGAACACCAAAAGATAAAGATAGAGGGAAAAGTTCTTTTTTTTTTCTTTCTTTCTCTCCTTTTTTTTTTTGTTTTGTGTGGTGAAACGGAAGACACGTGATTTGACTTATTCCTTTACTATAGGTAGTTGAAATAGAGAACCGTGGTAAGAAAGGACCATTATATATCGTACGATGATTAAAAGTCCACTTATTTTACGGGAACAGTGGACTGACACCTATATACCTATATTAGAAAGGAAAACATACACAAAAAGTGACGAAATACCTTGAAAGTTTGATATCATGATCTTTTTCTTCTCTTTTACATCAGATAGGAAACAGAAGAACAGAGGATTTCCTGTCCTCTAATCTCGTAAACAGGTAACGAGGTCTAACTCCAATAAGAGTTACGGTAATTGAGGAGAAAGTCCGACATATAAACGTTCCGGGTCCTCCTGGTCTTAATTTCTTAAACAACCCTTTCTTTCACTTGGTTTAGTGACGAACTCCATTCTACGGTATATATATGTTACACACAGAGTTGAGGGTACTCAGCAGGAAGTGTCTTCGTAGTCTTTGGTCCACCCAGTTCCCCTCCAGTTCTTGTCTACGACACGTTCAAAAATACGTCGTCAGTCAAGATCTTAAAGGGAGTATTATAAGTAGGTCGGTTCTCGGCTAAAACGGTTCGGACGGAGGAACGAGTGAGTGTCGTTTGACCCCACCGCCACCATAGTGTTCGAACCTGTGTGATTACTCAAACTCCAATCACTAGTAGAACTATTGTCAAAAGTTCAAGACTTTGTGATCTTTAGGGTACTCTACTCTAGTTTCGTCGTGACCTCCGTGGTCTGAGTCTTTAAATGTCTATAAAAGACAGATGGGAGACTTCATAAGAATGAGGATAGACATACGGTTACCGGTCTACGATATTGTAGGGGTTGAGACATGGTTCACAGTTTTTTTTTTTTTTTCTCACGTCGTATTAAATCTTAGGACCCACAGACTTCGGTGGTGGTCAAAACTAGGTGTGACATAAATGGTGAAAATTCATGTTTAAGACCCTTGATTTACGACGTCACAGAAATCCTCGATCTGTCCGGTAGACACTCAACTCCTGTGTCGGTTTGTTCGAGTCGACATCCGCCGTCATCGCTCAGTTGAGACTGGATCATGACGGTACACCCTGACCTTCCGGGTCGCTATCACCCAGTCACCGAAAAAGTAAATATAATATTTGTATTTAGTCTTATAAATGCCTTTTAAATTCTACAAAATTTTACAACGGTTTTGAAAGGATTAAAAATTCCACAGTCGTATTTTAACATTTTATAGAATTTCCACGTTTTGTTTTGTATACGTTTCCAGTCCAAGAATTAGTGATTCTACTTGTACAAGTAAAGGGGAAAAAGTTCGCTCTACATTGACTTGAGGAATAAAACTGAAAAAACGAAAAGAAATTTCCTCTCTTCTCTTTATAGTTTTAAAATTGGAATAGGAATATAGTTACGTACACGGAAGTTAATTTTAGTGACTTTAAAGTTTTTAAAGACCAGACACAGTCCTGTTGGTTTTATACGGTTGAGATTAAATGAGGAGACATTACAGGAATTGTGGGAAGTTTCTGGGTTAAAGATATTAAGACACTCGGTAATTCGGTTTTCTTTTTTTCGAGAGAAATTTCACGTACATAGTTCTGATTCGGTTGTAATTGTTTCTTCAAACGTTTTAAAAGTAAATTAGAGTTCTTTTAAGTCAACTATATAAATATATATATATAATATAATATAATATAATATAATAACTCAAATCTATATATAAGAAGGGGGAAGCCCACTCATATTTTTCGAAAGTATACGGGTCACAAGGGAACCTTGGATACTATATCTGTTTACGATAAATTTTAACCATTCATAAAGTTATATAAGACTGTTGTGTTACGAAAGTTAAAAAAATAAAAAGGGGAACCGTTCGTGGAAAAAACGACCCGGATTTAATTAAGTCGGTCTCAAACGTAAACGAAAAAAGAAAAGATGAAATAAAAAAATTAACTTCCTATAAACGAAATATCTTAGAACACCAAAAGACAGTGAGTAGTTGTTCTTAGTCGGAATCCATATGGGTACGGGGAAGAGGGTTTGAGGGAAGGTAGAAGGAGGGGTGGGGTGGGAAGATCTGAGAGTGTCTCGGGTACAAACTCAAGGGACTCAGTGTATCGTTTAAGGGTAACCGATAGATAAAATGTATACAATAATATTTAAAGGTACAATGAGAGAGGTATGTAGAGTGGGAGAGGGAATAGGGAAGGGGGACACAGGAATCCAGACATAAGATACAGACAAAGAGGTAACGACAGGATTTTTCTTTTTTTTAAGTACCCATGGTAGAAAGATCTAAGGTATATATACACAGTCATATACTATAAATAGAAGGGACTATCGAGTAGACCATTTTTTAGATGGACGAAACGTCTTCGGCCAAACTAAGGACCTAACCCTTCTAGGCGATCTCTTCCCTATCCGATCCGATGGGTGACGTCATAAGAACCCGAAGGGAACACCGAGTTGACTATTTCTTAAGTGGACGTTACGTCCTCTGGACTTAAGCTAGGAACCCAACTCTTCTAGGGGACCTCTTCCCTTTCTGATGGGCAAGGTCATAAGACCGGACCTTTTAAGGTCCCTGACATATCAGGTACCCCAACGTTTCTCAGTCTGTGCTGACTCACTGAAAGTGAAAGTATGTTATAAATATAAAGTGAAAGACTGAATGAAGTGAGACATTTTATCCGAGATCAAAACAGGTGGAGTAATCTTGACTGAGTTTACACAAGGAAAGATAACTACTCATCATAAGGTAACATATATCCATGGTGTCGAAACAATAGGTAAGTAAACATCTAATTTTTTTTTTTTATTTTGAAGAAAAGTAAGTTTTTGAAAAGCTAAAGGATTTAAGTAGATTGTAAATATATAAATAGATAAAAAAAAATTACAGTATCGTGATTTGCATAAGACCTAAAAAACAGATTATTATAAGTTTTGTCATTGATATATTACGTGTAATAGGTAATCTATCAATATGGGTGATTTACTAAAAAAAAAAACCACTTTGTTACAACTTTCTTACATTATTTGGTCCTTTTACATTTCATTTTTACTGTTGATGTTGTTTGTCTGAGAGTCGTAACCACTGTGGTTATCTACCCAATATTACACGAATTGGATGATAGAGTCCAAACTGAAACTTAGTTTAATAGATCTTTACACAGGTCATTGTATTTATATTAATCTTTTAGATAACTTATATTTGGTGTGTTATATAAAAAAGTCATCTGAAACGAGACGTATCATTGAGTTAGTATGTCCCTTAAGTTTTTTTTTAGTCACATCGAGAAAGATTTAGGGGTTTACGGAGATGTTGTACTATGTAGAGAAGTACACGTTAAATGAGGATAAAATGATTTAGTACCTAAGTATATTGTTTTGTGTTAAAGTACGAAAGAAAGGTAGAAACGAAAATAATTTTATGTGTTGAAGCATACATTTAAGAATCATAGTTAAAGGGAAAAAAAACCCTACTCGGACTCATACTGAAATATAGTCGTTGGGTGATGTCATAAGAACATACTTCTTAGTGTACCTGTCTCCTCGGACCACACCACGAGAGGTATCTCAATCGTGTCTTAGTGCCTACTCGACTTCGTTGAATCGTGTCGTGTCGTGTTTATAAAGGTTATACTAAAAGTGATAGACCCAAGTTAGGTAACCAACCCTTCTTAGGGACCTTGTCCTTTACCGTTGGGTGAGGTCATAAGAACGGACCTCTTATGTTACCTGTCTCCTCGGACCATCCGATATCAGGTACCCTAGTGGTCTCTCAATCTGTACTCACTCGCTGATTATGTGTGTGTTTATGGACGATTCGACAATAAGTCACAAATGTCTAACAATGAAATCTCAATTACGGGTTTACCGATGGACATATCAGACCACCGATAACGACTTGTTAGTACCTTCTATCGTGGAAGTTTACGTGAATTTATAGTAGAAACTAGATTATTCTTTTATTGACCAAAGTTTCATTGTTTCAGTATAATAGAGATTTAAAAAGGAGGATTTTTGACTTTTTTTTAAGTTGAAACCTGTTAAACTGGAGATATTATAAAGAAAAGAAAGAAAGACATAAAGGAAAGAAAAGAAAGAAGGAAGTACAGAAAGAAAAAAAGAAAGAGAGAGAGAGCAAAGATCAAAATAACTCCCATTAGTTGTCTATATAAATTGTTAATTGTATTATATAAATTACACGTGACACACTACTAAACTACATGGATGTGTAATACTTTCAAAAGGGGGAAGTTCAATTAAACAATTAACTGTGTAGTAGGTAGTTGAGTGTATAAAATTAAAAAAAAAACCACTCATGTAAATTCAAGATGACATAACTTCAAGACTAACAGTAGTATAACCCGAGGGGTCTACCGAGTCACCAATTCTTAGACGAACGGTTACTTCCTCTGCACTCCTCTGATCTCAAACTAGGGACCCGGTCCTTCCAAGGGACCTCCTCCTTTACCGTTGAGTGAGGTCATAAGAACGGACCTCATAGGGTACCTGTCTCCTTGGACCTCCTGACACCAGGTACTCCAATGTTTTCTCAACGTTTACTGCCTCACTACCTCATGTATGTTACTAGTATAATAGAGAAATCTGGAATGAGTAGAATATTGACTTTCAAAGATGGAAAATGACTGGAGAGGACAAAGAAGGTGTGAGGTCCGGGGACCTTTGACGAAAAGATGTAAAGATAAAGACATTCAAACTGAGTAAAAAAAAAAATTTGGAAAACGTACATTCGCTATGCCATCTCATAAACAGAAACAGATAGACCGAAGAAAGTGAATGATTGTGGGAGGTCAAAGTAGGTACATCAGTGTTTACGGTCGTAAAGGAAGGAAAAATCCCAAAATATTATAAGGTAATATATACTATTCATTAAAAGAAGTAAGTAGACAGTCCATACCTCTGTTGGATTCGCAGACAACTTTCTACGTACGTATCGTAATTTTTTTTTTAAACTCAGGATTGACGTCCGGACTAACGAGGGTTTGAACCTGAGTGGATCTCTCGAAGTTTTTTGTGATTACTAAACCCAAGTAGGTGACTCTAACACCGAATTAACTAAACACCTCGCAGGATTCTAAACCTTACGAAGTATTCCAAGGGTCTCCTAACATTGACACGTATGTTTAAACCTTTGGTTCCGTTTACCAAGTCGGAGTAAAAATCGTCTATAAAGGACTCATGACCGTTAGAACGATTAACGGACGTAAAGTCACGTACACACGAGTTTAGCGAGTCAGCACAGACTGAGGAACGCCGGGGTACCTGACACCAGACGGTCGAGGAGGTAGGTACATTAAAAGGTCCATTTATATGACCTCACTCAACGGGTAAGGATATAGAGTCTCTTCTACGATTGACATGTTTCTACAAAGTTTCACGGGTCAAGAGGATTTCCTAGTACCGACTTTCCCGAAGTCTCTTCATTCATGTTTTTTAAAACGTTTTCTTTTCACTCTCCCCATACGGTAAGACTCTGTGATCAGGGTCACTTGAGGACAGACTAAGTAACTTAAACCTCGGTAATTCTAAAGAAAGGAAGACCTACTTCGGAATCCGAATAGGTGTAATAACACTCTTGTTTTGTGATTAAGGCTACCTGGTTAACTCGTGTCACAAAAACTCTTTTACATCTATTATCAAGATATTTCTTTATGTCATAAATATTCTTGTAAAGTAAATTACCAAAAATTAAATCTACCGACACATGTTCCTCCTATTATTAATGTAACCACGAATTACATGACCCTTGGTGTATTGACGTTAAGATATATTCTTTGTTTCACAACTTTCTTTGTCGAAGCATACGTCACATTCCATTTACTTATAAAATAACACGTGGGACCCGCGGACTATTTTTACCTTAAAAAACCAATAGAAATCAAGTTATGGTTCCTATTACATTATCCATGAACACCCATAGTACAGTGTTAACAGAGAAAAAAAAAGATGTGTCGAACTTTGAGTCATTCATTCCTGTGTCGACGATTGTTTCCTTCTTATACTATAAATAAGTAGTAGGTAACGATAAAACAAAGGGGAGCTTGGTCTATTTAATACTCCCCATGAATTTGTTGAAGATAAAGTTGATTACTATTCCTACGATGTCAAGTCGTGTTTTTACACAACGTAGGTTCCCTTGTGTCAATAAGTGTTATCGATGATAATCTGGGTTTGAGATTTGAAATCCTTCGTATACATGTAAATAAATGTGTAAAATGTAAACTCCTTTACGTAGAACTTTTCTTATCACATCGAGACATAAACTATGACTGAAAGAATGGTTCTGTATGAAGACATGGAAAAGGTCTCCGGATGAAGACTCTCGATAGTAAGTAAACATTTATATTTGAAAACACACAGATCAAGTGTGATACCTTCCTTAAATGTGGTAATATGGGGTGTGTATTTAACGATTATAAGAGTTATAATAAATAAACTTTAACTTTTGATAAAAGTTAGTAACACCGAAACACACTAGACTATCTGTCAGTCACTTAGAAACAGTGTACTTACTTTTGGATCTTCTATGGTCTCTCGTAGATTAAGTAAAGAAAGTTAAAAATTTATTTATATAGTTTGTATTAAGTTGTATATACATAACCTGAGGTCACAATTTACGTCTACACAACCCCACCGGTTTTTCAAGAAAACTCAAAAGGGTATAAAACAATGTTTTCCTCGTTTCCTTAAAAAACCGGGTGTGTTACCTCCGGCTCCAAGTCTCTTGGTTCTACTAGGCCAGTTCCCGGTTTGATCTTGTTTACTATGAACCACAGGTCAAGATGTGGACAGTGATGGTGGCGGACTTGAACGATGATCTAGTTAAAGGGATTTAATGAAACAAATCATAAACCGACTAACAACACTTACATACCGTTTTCGCTGATGTTATAACATTTCATTAAACGGAGGTTAATTTTATTTATTTAATTAAATGTTTTTTTAAGTTTATGTAACAATTTGACTTTCTTAAATTTTCATTTAAATCGAAGAAAAAAAAAAAAAAAAAAAACGGTGTGGTACGTTGAATGCCCTAAAATCAAGGGACTGGTCCCTAACTTGGGACAGGTGTCGTCACTTTCGCGGCTCAGAATTGGTGACTTGTTGATCCTTTAAGGGATTTCATTTAAAATTTCACAGATAAGTTAAGTACATACAAGAAACATCTAAAGATGGTAAATATTGTTATCATGTATGATCCATGCCAACTGGCCCTCCTTGGATCGTTTTCGATAGAAAATTTTACAAAGACATACGGAAGAGTGACAGAGACGACCGGGTTCTTTGTAGACAAGTGGTTCACAAACGAAAAGACAGAGGTACGGTTACAGGAAGGAGGGTAAACTTCTGAGTTTTAGATAGGGCTCGTAAGAGAAGTCAAAAATCGGCTTCTGCCACAAATTGTACTTATAAAATCAGTAAAACTACTTAATAAATCAAAAAGACCTGGAGAAGGTACATATATACATTAATTTGAAACAAACTAAACCAAATCAATTAGACAGAATCCAGTCGAATTAAGAATCAGATCGGTCTTCTTAGATCTTTTCTTTTCCTTCTATAGAAGGGGGGGACTGTGAATCATCATCTCAACATTATACCAGAAAGGTCCTAGGTGAGACGTGAGGGTAGGAAGGAGTGTTATTGAGTTAAACCAAGTCTAAAGGGGTGAAGGAGTGTGTTCACAACTTGGCGGAACGGAGGAACTTTCACAGATCGACCAGGTTCCATCGGACTAGGGTCACTCATATAGTCCTCCGGTTATTTTACGATTTCCCAAAAATCGTCTCAAGAACCTATTAATTTTTCTCTAATACATGTGTAAAGTAAAAAGAAAATGAGAAACTGTACGTTTCTTAACTCTTGCCATTGATAAAGTCGATAAAGTGATGGTCGGACTCTATGCGTCTCGATAATTCAGAGTCTCGTAGAGTCTTCTTACCCACCGACCAAATTTAGTCTACACTTCGGACTAGATGTAGAGTTGAATAACTTAGTATACTACGTTGTTGAAGTTCGGTAAACTTAATATAAAAACGACCGTTTTATTGACTATCCTTGAACATTCTATTTTATACCATTATCTTTACCTTTCTTAGTCCCCCTTTTGTTGAGTAAGTTCCCATAGTCCTTCACGTTTTTCAGTAACTACTACTATAAGTCAATAGTGTTTTCTACCATAATAGTTACGTTATAATTTTCTTCGGTCACCCAAAACTCTCTCGGTATCTCCTGTTTCAATGTACCGAATCTTTCCTGATCTCAACAAGTCGGTGAGTCAGCACAGACTGAGAAACACTGGGGTACCTGACTTTGTGTGGTCCAAAGGGATAGGTAGTGGTAGAGGGTCTCGAACGAGTTTGAGTACAGATAAATCAGCCACTACGGTAGGTTGGTAGAGTAGGAGACAGCAGGGGAAGAGGAGGGCGGGAGTTAGAAAGGGTCGTAGTCTCAGAAAAGGTTGCTCAGTTGAGAAGTGTAGTCCACCGGTTTCATGACCTCAAAGTCGAAGTAGTCAGGAAGGTTACTTATAAGTCTTGAATAAAGGAAATTTTACCTGATCAAACTAGAGGAACGTCAGGTTCCCTGAGAGTTCTCAGAAACGGTTGTGGTGTCAAGTTTTCGTAGTTAAGAAATCGTGAGTCGGAAGAAATAACAGGTCGAGAGTGTAGGTATGTACTGATGACCTTTTTACTATCGAAACTGATATTCAATATACCTGGAACCAGCGACTTCATTATAGAGACGGAAAATTGTACGCCGGATCCAAAAAGTATTGAAAAGATGTTTTCTCGTTCACAGAAAATTAAACTACCGACGTCATTGGTAGACACCATTAAAACCTCGGGTTCTTTTATTTCAGACAGTGACAAAGGTGACAGAGGAGTAGATAAACGGTACTTCACTACCCTGGCCTACGGTACTAGAATCAAAAAAATTACGACTGAAAATTCGGTCATGTTCCATGATTTTCGTTAATAGTTCTCAACCCTAAAATAAGATACAAATTACCCTTTTGTAACTGTTAAGGTTGATTTGTCATTTAATTATAGTTTACACAAAAATTTTAAAGTAAGACCATGGAGACACTTCTTAAGAATTATTTCATTCGGAACTAATGTTATCGTACATTAACTATAAAAAACTATTTATTGACTCTATTGTATTAAGATTCCGTTTTAATTGATCATTCACTTCCCTCAGTGAAATATGGTGATATTCATACGAGGTGTTATATCCATATTTTTAGTATTTATACAAGACTTACAATACTGTAGTTTTATACGTCTAATTTTATACTAGTTTTAATACTTCTCCATAAATGTCTTAGAGTCAAGGACGTTCTAGTCTACATGTTCTGTATTCGAATCTCTAATGAAGTTGTTATAATGATTAAAAAAAATTCCCTATTATAATCTCTTTGGTGATTGGTTTTGGTGGGAGGGAGTGATCCGTCACGTCATTAGTGAACGTACTCAGTAGAATCTTGTCCTCCAGGACCATTCCTTGCACCTTGATTGTTCGAGACTGGTTGACCTTGTTCATTCTTTTCCGGTTTTCCTCTCTCCCCTACTGTCAGACATACAGGACCAAGTCAAGTCAAGTCAAGTCAGCGAGTCAGCACAGGCTGAGAAACACTGGGGTCGTTCGGTCCGGAGGGACAGGTAGTGGTTGAGGGCCTCAAGTGAGTCTAAGTACAGGTAGCTCAGGCACTACGGTAGGTCGGTAGAGTAGGAGACAACAAGGGAAGAGGAGGACGGGGGTTAGGGAGGGTCGTAGTCCCAGAAAAGGTTACTCAGTTGAGAAGCGTACTCCACCGGTTTCATGACCTCGAAGTCGAAGTCGTAGTAAGGAAGGTTTCTTTAGGGTCCCAATTAGAGGAAGTCTTACCTGACCAACCTAGAGGAACGTCAGGTTCCCTGAGAGTTCTCAGAAGAGGTTGTGGTGTCAAGTTTTCGTAGTCAAGAAGCCCCGAGTCGGAAGAAGTGTCAGGTTGACAGTGTAGGTATGTACTGGTGTCCTTTTTGGTATCGGAACTGATCTCCCTGGAATCAGCCGTTTCATTACAGAGACGAAAACTTATACGATGGATCTAACCAGTATTGAAAAGAAGGTTCCTCAATCACAGAAAATCATCGGAGGGTCTTAGGAAGAGTGACCTTAGGTAGAACCGACTCAGAGTACGTCGGTGGTCTGGGTCTCAGTCTTGTTGACCGGTCTCTGTCGTCCCTTGACTGGGAAAATGGGCTCTGACGCTCGATGTACCGTCTCGTCAAGCGGACGTAAGAGAAGGTGACGACGAGAAACGGACCCGAGGGGAAGGGTTGTTCCAAAGGACGAAACAGTCACGTGCGAAGAGAAGTCTGTTAAGTAAAGGTTCACAATCTTTTCTCGGGTAAGAGGTCGAGATCTTCGATAGGGGGAAGGACATTGTTATTATGTCTAAATAAAAAAGAATGTATTTCCTTCAGATCTTCCACAGCCCAATTAGAATCAGACCATTGAGTCAATACTGAAATTCCTTGGGTCAAAAAGAAAGAGAGGACATAAAAGACGAAAGACAGAGAGAAGAATTACCAGTGTTAAGTCGTCGACACGAAAACCAGTATAAGGTCAAGATCTTCTTCTCTTACCGTTTCTTAATTCCAATGATGTAGACATCAACGGTTCCACACGTACGTGCGAGTCAGTACAGACTGAGAAACGTTAGAGTACCTGTCATCAGACGGTTCGAAGAGACAGGTGCCTTAAAAGGTCCGTTCTTATGACCTCGTCCAACGGTAATGGAAGCGGTTCCTTAAGAGGGTTGGGTCCTTGACTTGGACGTAGAGAACACAGAGGATGTAACTGTCTACGCAAGAAATGGTCGACTCGGTGGTCCTTTATTAAAAGTTTGTATTTCCAAAATAGTGTGTGGAGAATCGTTTACTCTCCCAGTGGAGACCGACGTTCCTTCGGACCCTTTAACTACTAGATCGAAAGGTTCCGTATGACAGATGGAGTACATACTTAAATGTCATCTCATAAATAGTAAAATGAGTTAGATTTATAAAGACTCATAGATATCTTGTGATTGTTATTAATAGGTATATGGTCTGGAAACGAAAGGTGTCACTTTATACAAAAATTTTACTTTGTTTGTTTTACGTGTCAATTTTTATATATTTTGGATTTAAGGTCTCATTGTACTAAGTTTTTTCTTTAGATTTGATAGTATCGTACCTCGAAACGATAGAAGAGATTCTAAATTACATAAATATATTAGACTTTTCAAACTTCTGTTGACGGTAAAATTTCAACGTCCATCAGTAAGGAGTTTAACTCTGAATGTAAGTGAAAACACTTTCGTCAAACTTTCTCAAGAGGTCAATGTGTCTATATCTCTTACCTTTCCTAGAAAGGTACCAAGAACCTGTTTTGGGGTGATTCACTGGTAAAAGAATTTGAGGTCACAATTCACAAGACCAAACTATTGTATTTAACGAAACTCTCCGGTTCACTAGTGTCGTCATTTACCGAAGTTCAGGTCCAGGGACTTTTATTAGACTATGGACAAGTAATCTTGGACACGCTATTCTTGGATTCTTTTGAAGAAATAATATGTCTCCGTATCAAGACCCTCAAGTCCGTTTAAAGTAAACTCTTAAATTTTCTTCCCCCTTTTCTAACGAATGTGTATCCGTCCACTCCGGATAAACAACAACAAGTTCGACATAAAGTAAGAGTTCATGTGTCTATGATCTTTAACACAGTAAAATTTCCGTCCTGTAAATAGACAGCCCATGTACCTACCTTAAGGTCCCGAACTTTGTCACGACTCGGGTAATGAATCACACTCATATCAGACAATTCAATTATTTACTTATCTACTTGTTCAAGTATTTTTTTACTTTATCTTTTCTGATACGGGTTCTAATTACCCCATGTCGGTTTCGATGTTACTTGCCCTTTTAGGTATTTAAATTTTCGATATTAATAAAAAATTAACTTTTAGTTACTTGATTCGTAAGACGAATTTATAATCTTGTACTACACTAGAATTTATTTTTCAATTCCATATTTTTAAACGTATCTTTCTCTAGAAATACTATGTTTTTTATTCTAAATAAGTATTTTTACTTGTATACTTATTTTATAGTAATTTATATCGTCTAGAATTAGTAAATATCTCTAGGATAAAGTACAAAATAGTGAGGACTACTTTCAAATGTTTGTAAATGTATTTGAAATACTAATTTATATACTAAAAAAATTTAAATCGTATACTTGTACATAATATCTTTATCTTAAAATCTCTATTAAATTCGGTTTAGAGAATAAACGTTCTTTATTTCTAACACTTTCATATTCATAGAACAAGTTTCAGTGTATGACAGATCTCTTTCTCGACTCTATAACTTAAGTCGTTTACGAGACATTCAGAAACATGTGGTCTGTGGGTGCACCTTGTCACCATTTCTTGGGGGACGGTTACGTCCTCCGTGTCCTCTGAACCTAAGGTAAGGACTAACCCTCTTAGATCACCTCCTTTACCGTTGGGTGAAGTCATAAGAACGGATCTTTTACGGTACCTGTCTCCTCAGACCGCTCAATGTCGGGTATCCCAGTGTTTCTCAGTCTGTACTGACTCGAACGTATCACGTGTGTACGAGCTTGTATCCTCTTCAGTCCTCGGTACCTTCTGGTCCTTTTCCCGGGAAGTCAAGTCAAGTCAAGTCAGCGAGTCAGCACAGACTGAGAAACGTTGGGGTACTTAGTGTCGTGCGGTCTGGAGGGACAGGTAGTGGTTGAGGGTCTCGAGTGAGTTTGAGTACAGGTAGCTCAGTCACTACGGTAGGTCGGTAGAGTAGGAGCCAGCAGGGGAAGAGGAGGACGGGGGTTAGGGAGGGTCGTAGTCTCAGAAAAGGTTACTCAGTTGAGAAGCGTACTCCACCGGTTTCATGACCTCAAAGTCGAAATCGTAGTCAGGAAGGTTACTTGTGGGTCCCGACTAGAGGAAGTCTTACCTGACCAACCTAGAGGAACGTCAGGTTCCCTGAGAGTCCTCAGAAGAGGTTGTAGTGTCAAGTTTTCGTAGTTAAGAAGTCGAGAGTCGGAAGAAGTGTCAGGTCGAGAGTGTAGGTATGTACTGGTGTCCTTTTTGGTATCGGAACTGATCTGCCTGGAAACAACCGTTTCATTACAGGGATGAAAAATTATACCATAGATCCAACCAGTATTGAAAGGAAGGTTCCTCATTCACAGAAAATTAAAGTCCCCACGTTAGTGGTAGAAGTCACTAAACCCCCGGGGTTTTTTACTTCAGACTGTGATAAAGGTGACAAAGGGGTAGATAAAGGTACTTACTACCTTGGTCTACGGTACTAGAATCAAAAGACTTACAACTCGAAATTCGGTTGAGAGAGTGAGAGGAGAAAGTGAAAGTACTTCTCCGAAAAATCAAGGAGAAGTGAAACACGGTATTCCCACCACGGTGGACGTATAGACTCCACTAACGATAAAGAGGACCGTCAGAACTAAGGTCGAACACGAAGAAGGTCGGGTCACAAAGAGTACTACATGAGACGTATATTCAATTTATACGTCCTACTGTTATATGTCGGAACTGCATGAGGAAAAGGATAAACCTTGGTCAGACAACACACACACACACACAAACAGTGAGTCAGTACAGACTGAGAAACGCTGGGGTACCTGACATCGGATGGTCCGAGGAGGGAGGGGTCCAGTTTTTGTGCGTTCACATCCAATTCAGAAAGTTCGACTATGGTTCGTATATAGTATTAAACCAGATAGAAGAATTGTAGTTGTTGAGAAAGGTGCTTAGTCGATAAGACTTGTTTTAGAGATTGGTTGTCGGAGAAAGGGTAATAGTTACTACGTACCATCGTTAGTCAACGAAAGGTATTGTAAAGACGTACCGTGTGGTGGGGACATAAGGAACCGAATGTTTTTATTCGTAAATAAAGAACGAATTTATACACACACATATCTGACCCCAAACCAGTCGGAACCGATTTTGCCTGTCCTAAACCAAATCAGACGTCCCACTTGGGTCGGACGAGGTACAGAGAGTACAAAACCTCTGGTGGTCGAGAGGCCCTTCGTACTGGAAGAGTACTTTTTTCTGACACCGACCTCTTTGGTTCCAGTCGTTGTGTCGAGAAGACACGAGACAAGATACTACCAGTCATTCCCGACCGGAACGTTCTCCTGTCTCTTCTCCGAGTCCTTTTACTTTCAAACAATAAAGTGAGTTCGGTCTTATGACCTCAACAAACGGTAAAGGAAGAGGTCCTCTAGAAGGACTGTCTCCCTAACTTGGACTCAGAGGGTGTAACGCCCGTCTAAGAAATGGTAGAGTCGTCTCTCGGGGGAATAATATGGTGTCCAAGATCTTTCTTTCTTGTGTGTCGTTCGGTGCGTCCCGGAGTACCCCCTCGACCTCCTCCGAGCCTTTCGTCCTTCTTCCCCCTTTGGTACCGATTCCGTCCCATTTGTCACATCTTGACCGATTAGACTTATAAGACTACCCGAGTTTTGATATTCTCACCAGGGAAACACCTCAATTACCTCTCCTTAAAACGGAGGTTTCACGGACCCGGTCTCTCTCCTCCGTCCCCTTGAGACTCGAACAAGGAATCGTATAGTTTCCTCCGAGGTCCTAACTTCGGAAAGGAGAGAGATTCTTGACCGAACAGGTACCTTCCCGTCCGAGAACACAAGCTGAGAAACGTTGGAGTTCCTGATAGTAGGTGGTCCGAGGAGACAGGTACCTTAAAAGGTCAGTTCTTATGACCTCATCCCACGGCAAAGGAAGAGGTTTCATATTTATTATATGTCCGGATAAAATCTGGAGACGAACTGTACATAGATAGTGACAGAGTAACCGGTTTCGTTCAGTGAACAGACACAGGTGTACACTACCATCTTCGTGTCAGATATACTGAAGTTGTCCCATTACTTCAGTTGACGTGTAGAGTTGGGTTTTAAGAGTCCGTTAAAGGATTTGGTATTGATTCTGTGTCACTACACTAACACAGCGTCTTTTCACATTTTTCCACTTTCAAAAGATTAGTGGTTCATTGGACTAAAGTTATCCAAATAATCGAATCGTATGAAACTTATACGTCAGTGGAGAAGAGAACAATAGTTGAAAAAGTTAGAGGAGTAAAGAGATACTGCAAGAAACTCAGATAGTGTTATAGATGGGTTCGTATTCCCGATGTGTCTTTTTGTAGACACCTTTGTGTCAGTTCTGGTTGTAAACTACGGGAATTTAGTAAGTGTAACTCCTCTGTGACCCGTATAGAGAGGGACCGTCGTCAGAGGTTCCTCGTACATGAGAAACACTGTGGACCTTGTGAAAAGTCAAACATAGTTTCACTGAAACCGTAAGATCGTCAACATAAACCTAACCTTGACTTCTTAACAGGAAGTTCAATAAAACAATTTTTTTATAAAGTCACTCGAAACCCCTGTATTTATATAAAAAACAGAATATGTTTGTGACGGAGTCTTTGTGACACAATTCTCTATTTATACAAGATCCTTGAACCCTGTTATTTTTGATTCCCTGTAAGGAGATGTTTTTATAATTGGTTCATTTATAAGACCTTCTAACCGATTTGTACAGTTACTGGTCTTAACTTTATAAAACAGACAATTAAAATACAACTATAATTTGTATTTTACTTAGTATTACGACACACACACGGTACGAGTCAGTGAAGTCAGCACAAGAAACGTTGGAATACCTGACATGGACGGTCCGAGGAGACGGGTACCCTAAAAAGGTCCGTTCTTATGATCTCGTACAACGGTGCGGGATGAGGTCCCTTAGAAGGGTTAGGTCCGTAGTTTGGGTACAGAGGACGTAGAGGATGTAAGAAGGTCAAGTCAAGTCAAGTCAGGGAGTCAGCACAGGCTGAGAAACACTAGGGTACCTGACGTCGTGCGGCCCGGAGGGACAGGTAGTTGTTGAGGGCCTCAAATGAGTTTGAGTACAGGTAACTCAGTCACTACGGTAGGTAGGTTGAGTAGGAGACAGCAGGGGAAGAGGAGGGTGGAAGTTAGAAAGGGTCGTAGTCCCTGAAAAGGTTACTCGGTTGAGACGTACTCCACCGGTTTCATAACCTCAAAGTCGAAGTTGTAGTCAGGAAGGTTACTTGTAAACCCTGACTAAAGGAAATCCTACCTGACCAACCTGGAGGAACGTCAGGTTCCCTGAGAGTTCTCAGAAGAGGTTGTGGTGCCAAGTTTTCGTAGTTAAGAAGCCGTGAGTCGAAAGGAATATCAGGCTAAGAGTGTAGGTATGTACTGATGACTTTTTTGGTATCGGAATTGATCTGCCTGGAAACAACCGTTTCATTGCAGAGACGAAAAATTATACGACAAATCCAACCAGTATTGAAAAGAAGGTTCCTCATTCGCAGAAAAATAAAGTACCGATGTCAGTGGTAGACGTCACTAAAACCTCGGGTTTTTCTATTTCAGACAGTGACAAAGGTGACAGAGGGGTAGATAAACGGTACTTCACTACCCTGGCCTACGGTACTAGAAACAAAAGACTTACAACTCGAAATTCGGACATAAGAAATGTATAAGAAATGACGACTCGGTGGTCCCTGCGGGGATTATACTTTTCCTTTTGTGACAATACTATAGTGACTGACTCAACCCCTACAATTTTCCACTTTTTTATGTAGGATTTTAGTTACGGGGTTTCATAACGATCTAATGTCTTATGTTTCTATCACTGACCTTCTATATTACGGTAACTAAGTGGACGTAATACAAGTCATAACGTTTGGTTTATGTGTTTGATTTTGGACCTGAAATTTTGGTTCTCTCTAATTTTTTGTTGACCTGTCAAGATTCACCCTTTAACAGGACCTATTTTAAAAGTAAAGTGTTTTACATTAAAACAAACGTCATGTTTTTATTATTCTTTTCTTGTCCCTAAGTCTGTTCTCGTACCCCGGTATCGACTTCCCAATCAAAGGTCAATTTTTCGACTTCCTCATTAGGTCCACTCTCTACTACCACCGGACTTCCTTCTCGTACAACACCTAAACCTTTTCTCAATTGTCTAGTGTGCCCTCCATTTCAATTCCGTCCCCGGTCTTGAAAGGAAGTAAGTTGGTAATGACTCCTGTGAATCTTTTATTTAAATGTTATTTTGTTTTGTGTATGAAGACAAGACACTCCTCGAGAACCAGACCTCTTGGTTTGGATTGGAAGTACTGAGAAGTCAGTCGATCACAACCTGAAGGGAGTACCGAGTCTACCATTTCTTAGACGGACGTTACGTTCTCTGGACCCAAGTTAGGGAACCAGTTCTTCAAAGGGATCTCTTCTCTTACCGATGGGTGAGGTCATAAGAACGGACCCTTTAGGGAACCTGTTTCCTCGAACCACCCGATGTCAGGTACCTCAGTGTTTCTCAACCTGTATTGACTTCGTTTCTCAACCTGTACTAACTCACTGATTGTGAAAGTGAAAAAGGTTACACTCCAAAATCGAGGGATAACAACTCTCTTTTCTCAAACCCTAGAACTGTGGAACGTCCCATTTTTCCTTCCGGAGTCTTTGAGATAGTGAAAGAGATTTCATGAGGAAGGACCTCGACGGTGACAGGAGACTGGAAGTATACCCTTTACTTACCTCACTTTCCATGTAACAGAAGAAAAACCACCGGGAAGGGGGTCACCATCCACCTTGTTCCACTGATCCTTCTACGTTGTGTCGGAGGAGGTCAAGACCGAAACCCTAGTCGTATCATAAATTTTCAGAGGTAAACGAGAGAAATAAAACGTAAGAATGATAGTCACAATAACGATATAATTATTGTCTTTATTTACTATCGAATTAAGATTTGTTACCAGGTTCCGACACCTTTAAGACTGTGTTTTAATGTAGAGAATGCACTAATTTTAGGAGTAGACTAAAGTAGTCCGAAGAAAAATAAAAGGGGGTCTACCCCACCCTCTTCCACCTCAAGTCAATCAGACAATATGTCCGAACGACAGACTCTACGTTTCTTACGTTACTAAACAATAATAAGGGATGACGAAGGAGGACTCCACAGATTTCAATTTACCCCTTCTCCTCGTCGACATCCTTTTCGTCACCGTTAGGGAGAACATCTGTTTAGATTTGTAGGGGGGTTATTTTTGGGGTAATAGGTGTACAAGATATTTTAGAAGTGAGTAGGTGGACGAGGTTTCGTCGACTTAACCGTCAAAGTCCGGAGGTTTCGAATTTCCACTTCCCTTTTTTAATGCTTCTCCTATCTCTCAGTATTCTCTTATTTCGGGTTTTAGAGTATGCCACTCAGAGAGACGTAGACAAACACATAGACCTCCGTCTTTTTTGGACACTGATTAGATTAAACTAAGTAGTCCCCAAGTGATTTGTGAAGCATTTGGATCGTGAATCGTGAGAGTAAAGGTGACTCTGGGTCTCCTAACACATGATGAGTCTTAATCTTGATGTGGGTGGTCCGGGTTGTAGGTCTCCTAATCTCGTCACGGGTGTTCAATAAGTGTGTCTTTTGTTAAAGTACCGAAAATTCAACTACTACAATAGGTGGTAGTTTTGTAAGACGGACTAGGTTGTTCACAGTGAGTCCTAGTCACCTCCCCGTCTTCCTATGTCGTATTTAAGACCAGATAGTGAACGATTTGTCGTATTCCTTAGTGAAAAGTTTTATTCTTTTATTTCCTTTATTTATGTGTAGACGTGATTCGTGAAGTATACTTAATACAGTATGTTAAGAGTGTTTCAGGGACACTCCATCCATTTTAAAACCTCTTTAATTCCATTTCCAGTTTATTAAGGAAGTCCAGCATGCTGAACGTTAGTGTCACATTTGACTATGTCGGAGGTATGGTGTTTTGACAAACTCTCTTTAGAAACTTTCTATAGGACTTCAACAAGTACAAATACAAACAGACTGTAGTTGGAACCAAAAAGCAAGTACAGTTCGGAGGACATACATCTCGTGACATTCCGTCTCTAGTAATTCTAACGAACTTAATTAAATAGATAAGTAAGTAGTCTAGAATCCGTTATAAGAATGACGTACTAGATATGAAAGGATCCCGAACTTTATTTCGTCCCTCGTGATCTTAAAGGAAATATACCACCGTTGTACGATCACCTCACAACCTTTTTAGTTACGTTTTTTTTGTGTGGTATATTATAATCAACATCAAATCTTTGTTTACAATTTGTCCTAAGAAATCTTATCCCCACCCTCCCACTCCTCGACTAAATCGGGTCCATTATTCACGTCCGGAGAAACATCTCCATTGTAGACGTCATTGGAACAGTACTTAATACGTGTAAAGACCCCCTACTCATAAAATCCAGTTCTTCCTTACTGATAACCGACGTCTCACTCTTATCCCAACTATTCAAGTTCCTTGTCGTTCTCTCGTCACATCGACCTCTTTTCACTTCTTTCGGGACTCCTCATTCTCTCCAATACCGTGAGTGCCGAAATAGTGGGACTCATGAGATCCGTACCCTTCCAATAACGGAAAATACGATCCAAAATCTTTTTTTTTTTTTTTTGCTAACCTTTCTAGACTCAAAAGGACCACCGAGTCTACCACTTCTTAAATGAACGTTAAGTCCTCTGGACTCAAGTCAGGGACCCAACCCTTCTAGAGCCCTTCTTCCCTTACTGATGGGTGAGGTCATATGACCGGACCTATTGGGGTACCTGTATCTTCGGACCACCCGATATCAGGTACCCCAACGTTTCTCAGTCTGTACCGACTCACTGATTGTAGGAAGTGGTGACCTCTCTAGATTCATTACTTTCCTAAACCAAGTACAAATTATTCTATTAATGTTAACGAGACACCTCTTATTTAACATCGTTTACAGTGACTTCGTTTCTTGTATTATTTCTCCGAGGACCTTTTGAGATTCGGGAACTACCACCACCGAACCAGATCTCGTCGTCTCTACTGACAATTCTCTTCTCGACTTTAAATCTTATCTAATATTCACATTTCGACGGTCTTAAACCTCATATTCTTTTCTTCTTCTATTATTGAGGTTGCAAGAACATGACTCGTTGATCCGGTAAATTCCTCGAGAATAAACTTCATTCTCTGAGACCCGTTGTGTCAAAACAAGTACACGTCCAGACACGTACGTAGCTCCGTACACGTATACACCCCCTACATAAACCTCCTTAGATCCCGAGACCAAATCTTGTATAAGACTCTGGATAAAACCGAGGGGTCTTACCTTCGGGGTGTCCTACGTTCCTGAGGCAGGATGAGTAACACTATAGTGTATTTCGTCACGGACCGCTAATAATCGTCAACTTTTTTCTTTCAAACGACATACTCTCTTATGTATTTATTTACATGCTTACTTTTAACTCTATAACATTTGTTGACTTAGATTTGTAAACTTTAAGTCTCCTCAATAAACGTATCTCAACGATATTTTGGTGTCCTGACTTATTCTGGGACAATTCTCAAGTACATCGGTCTCCTTTTTTTCTTCTTTAAAGAGGTTTCTGACGAAGTATACCGTAGGTTAGGTTATAAAAGTATCTTTATTCTCCTTATCTGTCGTTTCTTTTAATTCTTACAAGTAATTGATTTCATTTACCTTTTGATCATCTCACGGCAAAGAGTCTTCGGTCTACTTGTTTCCCAAAGTTGACTCTTACCTGAAAAAGATGAACTTTTACACTCTCGACAAGATAAAAATTTTTAATAAAAGATTTATATTGATCCTTTTGATAATTATAGAAAATACCATCGAATTTTTAGAACACAACTTCAACGTACATCTAAAAAAAAAGAAAGAAAGAATTTTATGTAGATGGATTGAGTGAACATACAAAGACTTTCTGTGTAACCGATCTTTTAATACACTATATAGAGATAAGGGAGACAGTTCTCGTAAAGTAATTAAATAGACTAATAGATCCCATCCATCTGGGATACGTAAAAACTGTTCGACACTGTACACGCTTTTACTTTCCTCCTTGGTAATAAGGGAAACGGTCCTGTGGTCTGAAAAAAAAAAAAAAAAAAAGGGCGGTTACTCCTTTTTACTCGAATAAGTGTTTGTCGGTCGGTCTCCTTGACGTTGAACCTATATGTTTGATACCTCCTGGTATCTGTTTGGGTCTCTTGTGCCTTTGCCTTGAACGAAAATATGTTTTTCACCTTCAAATCTCCTCTGGTATTATTAGTTTCTCAGGTAACCTCCTCGGTCCTCCGGTTCATACCTCCTAAGAGTAACCAACTTGACGACGTCAGAAACTAACCGAGCTGACAGGAGGTTACTTCTATTTAACCTGTCGTCGGTAAGAAGGACTAAAAGAGTCTACTTTGTCCTACACACCAGTGGACATGCAGAGTCTGTCATGTTTCTTAATTCTAGGGTTTTCTCGTTACTTCTCCATGGAAAAGCACTCCGTCTTTATTTACAGGGTCAGTCGTCCGTGGAAATTCCCCCTTCCTTTAGTCCAACTCCTTTCCTCGCCCTCCAGGGTCCGAGACTTCCTCGTCATACCACACTAGAGTATAGGTCTCCCTCTTTGCCTCCACGGTTGTCTTTATCGTTGTCTACTCGTGAGAGTTTACGATTATACGCACTTTCATTTGTTGGAACCCACTTACTTTTGTCACTGGAAAAATTGTCAAGACGGTATCGACCGAAGAAAGAGACTAATAGAAAATAGAAAATGGAGGGTTCTTTAAATGTAGGTTCTTTACAAGGTTTGACCAAACGAAAAGTCTTGTGACCTGTCCCCCAGGTTTATAAATAAAAGAGTCGAGGTCAAGTCAAGACCCTATTTAATGCATGCCCTAGAATTCGTTTAGTGAACGACAGAGTTTAAAAGTTCAGGAAGAACACGTTTGGAGTTTCAGTTATTCTCACTCGAGAGAACAGTCTAGTACCATTCCTAGACCACTGTAATAAACACCTTTGAAGTAATAAATATTTCGGGGAATCTTAACCCTCGAAATCATATAAGATTTTACTTACTGAATAAAACTACAAAGGATCCGTTTTCTGAAGGGTCCAACACGTAACCATTTCTTAGACAGACGCTTACGTCCTTCGTGTTCTCTACGTCCAAACTAGGACCCCAACCTTTCTAGGGGACCTCTTCCTTTACCGTCGGATGAGATCAAAAGAACGGATCTTTTAGGGTACCTATCTCTTCGGACTGTCCGATGCCAGGTACCACAGCGTTTTCTTAACCTGTGCTGACTCGTGTGTGCACCCATGCATCTGTTTTCGGATTGTCGTTGTGAACTCATACGAGGTCGAGAAGTGTAAGGGTCGTTAAGAAATCTCCTTAGTGTCCTGTTTAGGGAGACACGGATACTTACCGGGTACGATACATTTAAAAGTCTTCAATCGGAAACTCAAAGGTGAAATTCCGTCTTAGGATGAGACAAATACTTAAAACCTAAATCTTTCTATTCGTACAAAACAGTATTACGGACAGTATTATGCAATCGTGACAATGAAGACGGACCTTATAAGAAGGGAAGAAAGACAATTATCGATCAGTTGAGAATAAATACATGTTTCAGAATCTCTTTTATTAATGGAAAATGGAACAATTCTGGATGTAAACCCTGTTCCCATTACTATATCACTATAAACCCCCACCCATACCACACATAGAGTTTCAACGAACAGAAAGGGTTAGGGGTACATCAAAATCGTCCTACATCGTCTTTCTTACGATCGGTTGACAAATCTTGGACCCGCGTAAAATAGGAACGATACACTGACTAAAAAACTAGTCCTCAGTCTTGTCGACCGATGAGTAAAAATCTGGTATTAAACGATTGATACACCAATACCTGTTTGGTGAGTCGGTGGAGGAATTATCGTACCTTTACTACGGAAACATAAGGAATCGTATATTGTCTATATTCTTAGAGACACGGATACAAACACGAGTCAGTGAAGTCAGTAAAAACTGAGACACTGGGGTACCTAACATTGAGTGGTCCGAGGAGACAGGTACCCTAAGAGGTCCGTTCTTATGACCTCTCCCAACGGTAACGGAAGAGGTCCCCTAGAAGAGGCGGGTCCCTAACTTGGACGGAGAGAACGAAACGCCCGTTTAAGAAATTGTAACCCGGTGACCCCTTCGGGCATTCTTAGAGACGAATGGAGATTTACCTAATTTAGTATTAGTCAACTTTACTTCGTATCTAACAAAGACTCAACATTGAAAATATTACACGACATATGTAATCTTCACTCAGAAAATAAAGTAGAAAGTCATTTGAAATCTTTATCTCGTCGTATACTGAACGACTCCTTTTCGTTAATCTTATATAAAGCAATTGAGAATATTTTTTTTGAACCGTGTACAGATAATCTTTTGGGTGAAAGGTGTTTCATGAAGAAAACGTTTTCCGGTTGTCTCTCTCTGACTGATTGTCTACACACTTAAAAATGTTGATCTTACCACCGTCGTCCCGGTCCGATGTGTAAAGTGAGTCTCTGGGTGTCCGTCCTCTCTCCAGTTTACCCCCTTTTTATCCGGAGATGCCTCATATCTGTTCCCCCGTATTTCCACTTCAATTTAATACTCTTCACAAATACCTCACTTCGTAAACGGATAAAATAGACCTGCACGACTTTCGTACGACATTTATTCATCCTACGCGTTCATGCTCTACAGTATTACTTAGAACTCTCGGGAGTCCGTAGTCTAACCTACACACTCTACCAAATTTCCTGCTTCACCCAGTCTCCCGTTTTATAGTATTACAAATTACGTAAGTCGTTTCTCTCTGTAAAAATGCGGTTGACCCGTCTGCGTCTGTAATTGTTTACCACTCGTCTTTTTTCTGTACCGTGAGACAGGTTTGTTTCCGTGAGCGGGGTTTCGTGTTTGGTTCCTATCTCCACTATTCGACAAACTTTATGTTTCTTGTGGTAACGACCAAACCCGAGTTTTCAACTCTCCGTTCTTCACACAGGAGTCCGTGAACACCTTTCTGTTTACGAGTTCCTACGTTGCTTTGTTTTTCTCCTGACCGAAAGACCCTATATTTATTCTTTCAAAATGGGTTTGTGGTAACGAGAAACGGAGAAGAAGGATTTCTTTTTAAGTCCGTCTCTGTTGTTACATCTTACAAACGGAGTCCTTCGTGAGGAAACAAAATCGGTTTTTTATGAGTCTACTTTCCTCTCCTTGTTTCTATAAATTACGACATTCTGGTAGTATAAGATCTTTTGTAGCAAGGGACACCAATAAAGACTCTAGGCTAATTGAGGTCTCATAGATAATGTTATTATTTTTCTACTATAAAACACTCCGACCGGTAGTCTCTTTTACCCTCATCGAAAGTGTGAGAACAACGTAAACCCACCACACCCCACACCCCCATAAAAACAACGGTAAACAAAATCGAAATAAACGATAATTACGGGATTCAGTCGAAAAGAGACTTAGAAGAAACACTCATATTTTAACTACAAGACAGAGAATGAAACTTTTAGTGACATATTTTCGAATTTGACCGAATTCCACCAAACGGTTCGTTTAATAAATTTAGTCCTCCGGGAACACAGACGAAAAGGTTATGTGAAGACGAGACTTCTGGATCGTCTCGGAATGGTCGGTGTAAGAAAACACCCTTACCTTTAACCTAGAAAGTATAATCGGGGTTTCTGTAGACGGTCCCGAAGATTTGGAGGGGAAAGTCTTGAAGGGTTAAACCGAGAGAGGACCTCAAGAAATTCAAGTCTGGAGAGGAAGGACTTTGGACGAAAGGAGACAATTAACTAGACGAAACTACGTAAAGTATCCGAGACCCCAAGGGTTCAAACCTATCTTACTTTCAGTGTATCCTTCAAACGATTTATGTCTAACGGTCTGGAATAGGACTTTGTTGACTAAGTTTGGTACGTTAGTACCTCCTTTACCCTTTGACGTAAAAACTATATGAATCACCATGGCAAATCGGGAGGGACCTCAAGTAACAGTAGTTCGGAAATCCTTAGGTCCTTTGTCTGACCGAAGTATAGGTCAATGATTTTTACTGAATTAAGAACGAAAGGAGTATAAAATTACGGTTATATAACGGACAGTGAATTATACCTAAGCCCCTTTTCACATACGATAGTAAGAATAAGAATAAAGATTTGATAAGTGAATTAGACCCTATAGTTCGATCAAGAATAAAAGAAAGATTCCTTATCGATACTCCTAAAAATACTTTAGCTATTATCATTATTATTACCGTATACGTACGAGTCAATGAAGTCATCAAAGACTGAGAAACGTTGGGACACATGACATCGCAAGGTCCGAGGACAGATACCCCTAAGAGGTCCTTTCTTATAACCTCACCTAACGGTAAAGGAGAAGGTCCCGTAGAAGGGTTGGTCCCTAGCTTGGGTATATAGAATACGTAACCCATCACCTAATCAATGGTGCTTGTGGTGGACCCTTCGGGTTTTTATTACCATCCGTCGTAGGTAACTCTATTCATGTATGGTCTGTGAGAAGTTTCTGACGTGTAAATTAGAAGTGACACTAGGATATTCCTTTCATGTCAATAATTGAGGTAAAATATTTACTTTCTTAACTCTGACTCGTAAGAGGGGTCCCAAAACTTACAATCTTCGTCTGGATTTTAAGTTGGGGACCCGTAGACTCGGGTGACACGACAATTGGTAGTAGATACGACTCCACTCCAAGTAACGGTATCGTGTCTCCAACTCTTAAAAGGGGTTCAAAAGAGACAACTAAGTGACGTATCAGTCAGAGTCCTCAGTTCAGGATGTTTTTGAATTATTGTTAATATATTATTTTATAGGATTTTCGTATTTCTACGTTCCATCTTCCACTGAACAGGAGTGGTCTTATACCATTCTCATTCATCATACCGGATGCCCCTCCTATCTAAATATAGACTCTCACACCTTGATCTTAGTTCTAACATACACACACACTCAACGAGCCAGTACAGATTGAGAAACTTCGAGGCACTTGACATCGGACGGTCCGAGGAGACAGGGACCTTAAAAGGTCAGTTCTTATGACCTCACCCATCGGTAGAGGAAGAAGTCCCTTAGAAGGGTTGGGTTCCTAGTTTGGACGTAGACAACTTAGAGCATGTGATCGTCCGTCTAAGAAATGGTGATTTCGTTGGACCCTTCGGGTCTTAGTTCTAATGAAGTCAGAGTTAGAACGGAAACAGGGAATTGTATTGACACTGAATTAAATTTTACTGAATTAGAGAAACTCTGTCTCAACGGAGGCGATTTTCTCTCTATTACTATATATAGAGTATTACAAAAACACTTCATATACGTCTTCACGAATGATTCAAGAGTTATTTACCTTCAGTAGTAATAATAGTAATAATACATAGAATCTTCTGGGTTTTCCTGAGAAGTCCGTTGACATCGACGTTTACTGTGATTTCTCTCTCTGTTTCCCGTCGAAGGGGAACAAATATGTAAGTTTGGATCCTCATAAGTATACCTTTGTTCTCCTGTCGTTGTTTCTTTTACTCTCTGTCTTCCGTTGTACGAATAATTTCCTTTGGAGTAATGGTACGTTTACATAAATCTCTAAGACGCATAGACAAAGTCTCACTTGTTGAAATAATTATTTTTACAATTATTCGTATTTCCTCCCGTTAGTTTTACGGGTTATCTTTGGAAATTGTCCAGTCAATATAGATTCATCAACAGTAAACTAAAGTCAAGTCAAGGCAACGAGTCAGTACAGGCTGAGAAACGTTGGGGTACTTAGCGTCGTGCGGTCCGGAGGGACAGGAGGTAGTGGTCGAGGGCCTCAAGTGAGTCTGAGTACAGGTAGCTCAGTCCTACGGTACGTGGTAGAGTAGGAGCCAGCAGGGGAAGAGGAGGACGAGGGTCAGGGAGGGTCGTAGTCCCAGAAAAGGTTACTCAGTTGAGAAGTGTACTCCACCGGTTTCATCGTAGTCAGGAAGGTTACTTGTGGGTCCTGACTAGAGGAAGTTTTACCTGACCAACCTAGAGGAACGTCAGGTTCCCTGAGAGTTCTCAGAAGAGGTTGTGGTGTCAAGTTTTCGTAGTTAAGAAGTCACCAGTCGAAAGAAGTGTCAGGTTGAGAGTGTAGGTATGTACTGGTGATTTTTGGTATCGGAACTGATCTACCTGGACCCAACCGTTTCATTACAGACGAAAACTTATACGTTAGATCTAACCAGTATTGAAAGGAAGGTTCCTCATTCGTAGAAAATTAAAGTACCGACGTCAGTGGTAGACGTCACTAAAACCTCGGGGGGTTTATTTAGGACGGTGACAAAGGTGACAAAGGGGTAGGTAAAGGGTACTTCACTACCCTGGTCTACGGTGCTAGAAGCAAAAGACTTACAACTCGAAATTCGGTTGAAAAAGTGAGAGGAGAAAGTGAAAGTAGTTCTCCGAAAAATCAAGGAGAAGTGAAAGACGGTATTCCCACCACAGTAGACGTATAGACTCCAATAACTATAAAGAGGGCCGTTAGAACTAAGGTCGAAGAAGATCGGGTCACAAAGAGTACTACATGAGACGTATATTCAATTTGTTTGTTCCACTGTTACATGTCGGAACTGTATGAGGAAAAGGATAAACCTTGGTCAGACAACAAGGAACAGGTCAAGATTGACAACGAAGGACTGGACGTATATCCAAAGAGTTCTCCGTCCAGTCCACCAGACCATAAGGGTAGAGAAAGTCTTAAAAGGTGTCAAATAACACTAGGCACATCAGTTTCCGAAACCGTATCAGTTATTTCGTCTTTATGTATAAAAAGACCTTGAGAGAACGAAAAAGGTACTAGGTCGCCTACAACCGTTAAACTAGAGACCAAGGAGACGGAAAATATTTTGGTCGAACTTATAGACCTTCAAGTACCAAGTGCACAACGACTTCGAACCGAACCTCTTAAAACTCGTAATGAAATGATCGTACACTCTACTCACGTTAATACACCATCAAACTTGTTCAAAACCGTAACGGAAAGAAACCCTAACCTTACTTTTGACTGGAAAAGGTCAGGACACCGGTGACGATTCAAAAGGTTTAAACGACCGTATAATGAAAGTGTCGTAGTAGAAACTCCTAAACTTTATCGAGTTAACCTTAAGGTAGTGAAGGTGATCGAAACAAGTATCACTACGAAAGATTCCGGGTGAACTGAAGTGTAAGGTCCTGCAGACCGAGATCCACTCACTAGTGTGGTAACACTAATAGACCCAGTACTTCTAGAAAATTCATGGTAATAAGACACATAAGAACGGTGAAGAAGAATTATAGAAGACGAAGACAATCCAGGCATGATAAAGACAGGAAATAGCTCGGGTAGAAACGTACTTTGCAAGGGAACCATAGACATTAAAAGAACTCCTCGAGAGATCAGAAAGGGTAAGACAACAAAAGGAGATAAAGAAACGTAACTAGCGACTTCTTCCGAAAGAATAGAGAGGAACGATAAGAAACCTTGAGACGTAAGTCTACAAATGTAGCAAGGAAAAGAGAAAACGAAAAACGAAGAGAAGAAAAGTGTCGACAAACATTCCAGAGAGGTCCGTCGGTAAAACGAAAAAACGTAAAGAAAAGGTACCTCTACCAGAACTTGGGACAGAGGACATGTTACAGTGTGTGGAGGTAGGTATCAAGTAGTCCGTGAGATAGATAGTCTAGATCAGGGAATTTAAATAAAGAGTGAAGGTGACATATTAGTATTCCTTGAACTAAATCCAGTATGGACTTACCTGATCGACAAAAGGAATGAAAGGAGTTAAATACAGAATTAAACCGTTATTCCTTAAGTACTAGACTCGGTGTCAGTCGAGAGCCAGAACAAAAACGACTGACATATCTCGAAGAGGTAGAAACCGACGTTTCTTGTATTAGTTAGACTAAAGCCACAACTGGTAGACCACTACAGGTACACATCTCGGAAGAGAACACAACAACCTTCTCCCACAAACGATACCCAATGGTCATATAAGAGAACCGTTTTGAGATGATCGGAAACGGAACGAAGTAAGACATAAGGTTCCGGTTTAAACGGAGAATGAGGTCCACAAAGAACTGAAGGACGAAAACGTAAGGTCAGGGGATATTACTTTTCCTGTAGAAAAACCCCACATCCAAGATGTTCCAGACCATCCAGAAGTATCTTGGTAAGTCGCAGTCAAAGAAATCGTAATGACCAACCTCTTATTTGAACCTAATGAGACTATAATTTACCAAACGGAACCTTTGTCTCTAGTAAGACAGTAAAAACTCTAACTTAGGTTCATGACGTAAAACCTGAGAAAACAACTGGTACTACCGATGAGGTAAAGAAGATTCCCTAAGAACGGGTGTCATCATCTATATTACCAGTAGACTCAATTTAAGTGGGTAAAGTCAGGTAAAATCAAACGACTAAGGATCTTACAACCGCAAGTCAGAACGGTAGAGAACAAACTGGTGAAGGTTAAACGGAACTAAGTACCTGGACTGTAAGGTCGAAGGATACGTCATAACAAGAAATGTCGTAGCCTGGAACGAAGATAGTGGTCAGTGTACAAAATCAATACGATTGGAATTAAAATTAAATATCATTGGAATTAAAACACGGAAGGACACATTAAGTTTGACACTTCTTAGACGTACTTTACGACCTCTGGACCCGTTAGGGACCCAGACCTTCTAGGGGACCTCTTCCCGTACCGTTGGGTGAGGTCATAAGAACGGACCTCTTAAAGTACCTGTCTCCTCGGTCCACCCGATGTCAGGTACCCCGACGTCTCTCAGTATATACTGACTCGTTGATTGTGTGTGTTTGAATTAAGATGTCAAATTATTCAGAAGTAAGATTTCTTGCATAACTATTTATGAAAATTGTTTTATAAACGAAAAAAAGGGGTAAAAAATAAACGAAAAATGTGAATCTACTAATCTTAAACTACCGTCATGATAAACTGTATTTGTGTAACTACTCAGTAATTAGATTAGTAGTTTAAGGATAACTTTTTATAAAATTTTCAGTGAACATTTATTTTATGGATAAATATTTCGACTTGTAGTAATCAGTAAATTTAAATTAAATATCTCAGAAAATTTGTAATCTAAAATTCAGTTTTTACAGTCCGTATAATCTTATGACCGGTCTGTCTTCGAGACTCCCCTTCTGCCTCTTTACAAGAGAAAGTCATCTTCTAGTTTATTGGGTCTTTCCTGAACCAGAGGACCCTGGTGCCGAGATAAATTTGAGAATCTTCTACCTGTAAAGAGTTATTAAGGGATGTCGTTCATTACACTTAATTAGTAACCAACTATATAATTGAAAATTATAAGTACTTTATCATTGAGTCTAAAGATCAAGTATAAATGTATTCATTAAGAGAATAATTACTTAAGAACAAGTTTGTTTTATCTTTGTTGTTCTCCGTCACCTCTTTTAAACAACAACTGGAAACCTCTAGTTAGACTCATAAGACTGACTAAAACGGAAAGACATAGTTCACGATATTTTAAAAAGATTATCATTGTGTACATCTCGGGTGACCTCCGGAGTCTAGTAAGGAAAGAAGGTGCCTAGGATGAGATACCTGAAGTAACATTCCCTTTAAGTCTTAAGTTTTTCTTGAGACTTATTTATAAGAGAGAACGTTATTTGTAACCTCATGTATACAGAAAAACTTAATCTCAAAAGACGTCTATATACGGATCCACACTCTAATGTTTTATAAGTGACGTCGTAATTAATGTCATCGGTTCTGTTCCTTGGATTTATTTACAGGAAACTGTCTACTTACCTACTTCTTCTACACCTATTTCTTCTAAATATATATATATATATATATATATATATATATATATATATATATATTANATTACCTCATATTAAATATATATATATATATTACCTCATAATGACTTGGTATTTTTTCTTATTTTACTACGGTGAAGACCGTTTTATCTACCTTAATCTCCAATAGTTCGATTCACTTCTTTCAGTTTTTCTCTTTTTGTATATGATATACTATAACGAGTATACTCTTTATAACTTAAATCAATGTTTAGTCTTTGTCTGAGTGTCTGTATCTTTCGTTTAAATACCAATAGTTTCCCTTTTTCCCCCTTTCCTAATTTAATACTCCAACTCTAATTTTATATTTATCTCCACATACGCACAATTCAACGAAATCAACATAGGTAGAGAAACGCTGGAATACCTGACATCGGGTGGTCCGAGGAGACAGGTACCCTAAGAGGTCCGTTCTTATGACCTCACCCAACAGTACGGGAGGAGGTCTCCTAGACGGACTGGGTCCCTAACTTGAGTCCAGAGAATACAGTGGACGAAACAGTCTGTCTTAAAAATGTTAATCACAGTAGACCCTTGGGGTTGTTTGTGTATCATGACATATATCTTATCTGGATGAGATGTCGTGTCCCTTGATATTAGTTATTAAACCTTATTGAATGTTCCCTTTTCTTGGACTTTAATTATCCACTATTTATCTATTACATTGACTTAGAGACAAGACATGTAGACTTTGGTTGTACTGCAACACTTTCTGACATTTAAGAAGTCATCTTTTCGACATTTTTTTGTTGTTTTTTAAGTGAGAACCTAATAATGATTAGTTACGAATTCTAAATAGTCCCCTCTAAATTGCATAGTCTCCTCAAACCCCTCTGAGGAGGTCTTTCAATGTTGACTCGACCAAACATCCTCGAACAAATGAACGAATCAGCGAGTCGACACAGGCTGAGAAACGTTGGGAAACCTGACATCGGGAGGTCCGAGGAGAAAGGTACCCTAAAGGGTCCGTTCTTATAACCTCACCCAACATTAAAGGAGGAGGTCCCCTAGAAGGTCTGTGTCCTTAGTTTGGGGGTAGAGAACACGGAGGACGTAACGTCCGTTTAAGGAATGGGTGACTAGGTAACTCCTTCGGGTATCCTCCTACATACACCACTCTTACTGTCTCTTCCAGTACGTTCCGTCACTTTTTGTTGTGTCAGTTCTCTGGACACCTCCCTCGTTCTGACCGTTTACGGTTGCCGTCCCGTTCCAGTCCCGTCCCCGCGACGTCCGTCGGTTGTCTTCCCGTGGACCACGTGGTTCGAAACGCTCCTCATCTCCTTCGTCTCGTGGGTCCCGCATCCTCTCTGTTTCCCCTAGTAATACTAAAATTATCCGTTCGTTTGACAGTTCAAACCAGAAAACTCTCTTAGAAAACCGACGACTCACCTCTTATCTAGAATCCTACGGTTTCACTTACACGTAACTAATAAGTCCTCCTAAACTGTCTCAGATCCGTCCTTTATTACTACTAAGACTGGAAGTGTCACAACTGTTATCTTGAAATCGTTACTACCTGTAGAAGATTAGACGTCCCTGTGTCGACGGTGATCGATGTACACTGATAGGTTGGGAATTTACACCGATCACTCTGGCTCTTTGCCAAAATAAATTATTATTAACAAAGTTTACGTACAAATAGTTCGGTGTAGTGTACATTTTTATTTTCGGTATACGTCGATCACCAATTACATAACCCATCATAACAAGATTCCCTCCTCTTAGAACCTATAATTTACTAAGGTTTTGTCACATTTTACATGGTCTAGGATATCAGTACCCTTTCCTTTGTCTCTACCACACTCGTTACAGTAGGACGACGGTTTAAACCTTTTCAATTCTAAAATTGGTTTAATGAATCAGAAGTCTGGGATGAGATTGAGAAGAAAAAACAACTAGAAAGAAAATATTCTCCAGTTTCCAGTTTTTTTCACTGGAAAGGGGTGGACTAATTGAAATCCTACAGGTATTCAACACCATAGGGTCCCATCACACCAAAGTGTAATCAATAGGGTCTTATTATAATTATCGTAGGGAAGTGTGAACGTTGTCACAGGACCAAACCTACTATTTAATATACCAGTAGAATCGGTTGACGATGACGTTTACAGTCTAAATAACGTGTTTTATGTAAACTTTTTTTATGTAGAACCTTTTACTTTATATCGGAGTTTAAGGAACTATTTTCAAAGGTGATCTTTCAAAATTTTGTGACATCTCATGTTGTATTTAATACCAACAACTTATTATTTGACATTGTAACATACTTCAACTACTGACAATTTTGACGAACTCATCAATTCAAAACAGTCCAAGAGAAATCACTACAGTCAATTCACAGAAAGTAATTAAGAATAAACGGAGTGAGAAAGACATTTATTGAATAATTGGTGGGTGATGAAGAAGACACTGACTAATTTACCAAATTTGCAGTTCTTTTTGTTGTACTTACTGTGTTTACGGTTCTTAGTGAACTTTACGCTTTCATATAAATTATATCTGTAAGACAAATACTGAGGATGTTTGTATGAATTTCTTCGTGTGTCAATTTATCATAGTTATTAATTCATCCTGACCATCTTAGGAAAGAAAAGAAGTAAGAATTCTATATAAAAGTCCTCGAATTATATCCTTTGTTTCATCCAGGTTGCCAGAAAGGTCCACCGAGTCACCAACTCTTAGGTGAACGGATTTGTCCAAATTAGGGACCCAGTCCTTCTAGGGGACCTCTTCCTTTACCGTTAGGTGAGGTCATAGGAGTGGACCAATTAGGGTACTTGTCTCCTCGAACCACCCGATGTCAGGTACCCCAGCTTTCAGTCTGTGTTGAATCGTTACTTTGTCGTTCATCCAGTTTGTTTGCGTCTTTGTCCGTTACGTGAGAGTGTCTGTCTACACGACCACGGCCTGGACTAGACTTTCTATTCTGTCAAGTCTTGTCCTCCTACATTTTCTGACGTCCTCTATTATGACCCTTTCTATACTCCGAGACTGAGTCAAAGTTTGCGACTGACAGAAGTGAGAAGTAATTGGGAAGGACGTAGACCTGTGGCCACTGTTAAAAATTTCACTACTTTTTGTAATCAGTAACTTACGAGTTTATAAAAGACAAGTTTACATGAAGGAGTTAAACTCTCTTTCAACTTAAATCATCAGTGTTTAACATCTCGGATGTTTAAATCATCCGAGTAAGAACAGATCTGTCCCTACAAGCTCCTTCGATGTCTTTGTATATGTTGTTAACCAATATGTTCGAAGGTTTCATATTACAGACTTGTTTGTTGATTTTCTGGTTCTCCCTCGTTTGTTTGTTAAATCAGGCATTGACTTAGACACCTCCGATGCAAACGAGTCCTCAGTGTCCTACACTGGCACCCCATTTCCCGAAGTCAGTTCACTCTTTATGAAGGGATCGATCGTAGGTATTGTTTTCACCAAAAGGGTGTCTTTAGAAGTCAAGTCAAGTCAAGTCAGCGAGTCAGCACAGGCTGAGAAACACTGGGTTACTTAGTTTCGTGCGGTCCGGAGGACAGGTAGTGGTTGAGGGCCTCAAATGAGTCTGAGTGTAGGTAGTTCAGTCACTACGGTAGGTCGGTAGAGTCGGAGACAGCAGGGGAAGAGGAGGACGGGGGTTAGGGAGGGTCGTAGTCTCAGAAAAGGTCACTCAGTTGAGAAGCGTACTCCACCGGTTTCATGACCTCAAAGTCGAAATCGTAGTAAGGAAGGTTTCTTTAGGGGCCCGACTAGAGGAAGTTTTACCTGACCAACCTAGAGGAACGTCAGGTTCCCTGAGAGTTCTCAGAAGAGGTTGTGGTGCCAAGTTTTCGTAGTTAAGAAGACACGAGTCGGAAGAAGTGTCAGGTTGAGAGTGTAGGTATGTACTGATGACCTTTTTGGTATCGGAACTGATCTACCTGGAATCAGCCGTTTAATTACAGAGACGAAAACTTATACGATAGATCCAACCAGTATTGAAAAGAAGGTTCCTCATTAGCAGAAAATTAAAGTACCGACGTCAGGGGTAGACGTCACTAAAACCTCGGGGTCTCTTATTTCAGACTGTGACAAAGGTGACAAAGGGGTAGATAAAAGGTACTTCACTACCCTGGCCTACGGTACTAGAGTCAAAAGACTTACAACTCGAAATTCGGTTGAAAAAGTTAGAGGTGAAAGTGAAAGTAGTTCTCCGAAAAATCAAGGAGAAGTGAAAGACGGTATTCCCACCACAGTAGACGTATAAACTCCAATAACTGTTTTTAGGACCCACTATCTATTTTGAGGAGGTTAACTAACCTAGTGTTCTTATCAAAGAACATAAAAGTACCCAAAAACGTTTTCGTTTGTCTTCACTTTGGTTGAAAACATCTTGAATCTAATACCGAGTCTACCATTTCTTAGACGGACGTTATGTCCTCTGGGCCCAAGTTAGGGACCCAGTCCTTCTAGGGGACCTCTTCCCTTACCGTTGGGTGAGGTCATAAAAACGAACCTCTTAAAGAACCTGACTTCTCGGACCGTCCGATGTCAGGTACCCCAGTCTTTCTCAACCTGTACTGACTCGTTGCTTGTGAAGTGAAGTCTAATTACTTTTCGAAGTAAGTCTAGAATAAATGTAACCTATATTACGTTACATGTAACCTAATGATACACACTTAAACGACGAGAGTGTGGTCTAAACCATATTTAATGACACTTAACATCTGACTACATTCGACGTCTTATCCCAGACATGTAGTGTGTATAGGTTCCCGTCTTCTTTTGGAACCACTTTTGGTGTAGTCTTTAATGGGACTATGAGTACCGACAGTAAATAGAAGGTTATAGAACTGTTCGTCTCTAACCCTTAGTGATAGTTTAGACGAGAACCATTATCGACATTTAATAAACATTAGTTCCGTGTATGAACTGAAGTTATAAAGTCTTCAAATTCTCACTAAAGACGAGTACGTCCATAACTTGAGACTCATCAGTCCCACTCCTACTCCACAAGTCCGTAAAGACAGTTGGAAGGAGTTCTGGGTCTGGTGTTAATAAGACAGTTGGTTGTGTATCGAAAGATCGATACTACTCTAAAAACAACAACAACAACAAAAAGAAATCCGACTCCAAAAGACTTAAAGGAATAACCACCGGATCTCTGGTGTATCTTGAAACCAATGGTCATAACGAGTCCTGGATAAAGAATAAATGTCACACACTACGAAAAAAAAAAAATCAAAATTAAGATACATTGAGATAATGCAAACCACGGGACCAGAGTACACTGTGCACAGAGTCTGACAATAAAACATAATAAATAAGAAAGAAAATTACTACGTAAAAAATCGGTGAGTCCCATTTATTCGTCGTAAAGAATATCTTAGCAAAGACTCGACACGGGAAAGGACAAAGTTATACGTTGTACGTGTCTCTTTCCACTCCTGCTCCTCATTAGATTGTATTCTGAGTCCTCCCGATTAAAGGTCCTGTTCTTTACAACGAGTTTCCAACTACCCCTGAAGGGACCACCAGGTCACCAATTCTTAGGTGGGAGGTTTAGACTCCTACACCTAAGTTAGAGACCAACTCCTGACTTAGAGGTGTCCGTTGTCCCGTTGCTTCAGGTGTTCGTTGTTGATTCTGGGTCTTGTCGGTGTGTGTGTGTGTGTGTTTCAACTACTTCTTTGAAAAAGTAATATATGATACTTAGTCACCTTTTAATTTTATCAGTCCTGAGACGGAAAAAAACTTAGTGTTTGATATTGTCCCGAACACGTTTATGTTAATTTCTCGTCTTTACTAAGTAATGTTATTCTCTCTATGCTTGTACACTACCTTTAAAAGTTCCTTTGCACTCGTGTATTTAACTTCTAAGTTTATTCTGAGGTCAGATTAGGAGGTCATAACCATCTTAAAACTGTCGAGTCATACTTCACCTCCTCGTAAAGTACACCTCCCTTATTATCGTAACGTCTCAACCCCTTCATGGTCATTACAGTTCAACAGTCCAATGTGTTTTCGTACCTCTATATAATAGCTTTCCTACCTTATTTCTAACGTTTCCATATGACTCTGGTCTCGTATCTTCAATAACTTAAGATACGGTTCTGTATACTTGAAAAATCTATTTATTATCCTTAGAAAAGTACTACAAACCGATACTGGTTTCTACATAAAATTCTACCCCGTCACTGTACATCTTATCTGGTCTCGTTTGTCTTTTTCTTCTACCCGTCAGACCTAATCTCCATTCTTAATTCTACCTCTGAGTTTATACTATTGTCAAGAAAAACAAAATTAACTTCATATCAACTAAATGTCACAAAGTCCATATACTGTTTCACAAAGTCTTATATATATATGTATACATATATATATATACAAGAAAAGTCTAATAAAATGCAATAATATTTTATTACTGATATCAAAGGACACGGTATGTCATCTGGAAATAACGAATAGACAAAATATATATCATCACACATAGACAATTAGGGTTTAAGGATCAAGTAAGGGAGGGTGGTAATGGGAAACTATTGGTATTCAAATGAAAGGTAAAGACGTTCAGTAAAAGACAAAACATTTTTTTACATAAACATAGTAAAAAAAATCTAAGGCGTATATCCTCTATAGTATACTGTAAACAGAAAAAGATATTGGAATTATAACCCAAAGTGTCCACCGAGTGTACCATTTCTTAGACGGACGTTACGTCCCAGCTCTTCTAGGGGACCTCTTCCCTTATCGATGAGTGAGGTCACAAGAACGGACTTCTACTATCTAGCATTGTGGGGCCCCGGAGCCAAAGGTATAACCATTTACTACAACCGACTTAATTCTTATTATCTTTCGTCAATGGGGACCAATATACTCCCTCCTTCTCTCTCACCCTAATTGTCATTGTCTACTTTGGGTTTGGAACAATAACCTTGTTACTTTGTTAGGAATCACTTTTATTATCCTCTTTATACCCGAAATCCTTTGTACCATTATCTCACTTTACGGTATCTGTAAGATTTAAGATTTAAATCTATGTAAGATTTAAGATTAATAAAAAGGTTAAAAGACTACTAAATAGTTCATTGTTCTTCAGTACTGAAAGTCTCTATCAATTATACCAAGTATTTTTATAGTACTAAAAAATTTTGTACGAGGTAAACATCTCTAATTTACTTGTCATTGTCTCAACCTTTTATATGTTTACCGTCTTTATCTTTTATAGTTAAAATTAATTTATTAGGTTTGTGGAATTAGTAATATTTAAGTTGTAAAATTCTTTTGACTTTTAACCACTATTTATTTATTTTATACGGGAGATAAGACGTTTTTGTTTTCGAATAAATAAACTCCTTCAGTGTACAAAAGGTATCTTTACTTGAATACGTACTTTTTCTGTTGAAGGTTTTTTAGTAGGAAGATACTAAAACCGAAACAAAAAACGTATACAACCAACAAAATTTTAAAAAGAAACTTTCAGTGTGTGAATCTTCAGAATACTTTTAGTTTTACAGTTGTAACAGTGTAACTAGTAGAATGTCAAGAGCACTAACGGTAATTGTTGTCACAAATACTTCATGTGTTGACGGGTGTCAAAAGTTACCTCGCGTTAGAGACCACTGAAAAAAGGTTTATTTCACAACGGTGTATGTGAGATAAATCAAGAGCTCTATTATGAAACTCCATAAGGAGAGAATGTCCATTTCGTTCATCACAAACTGAAGTTCCACAATCAAAGGTTTGTAGTGGCTCAAGAAACATACTAGCTTCCCGGACTGACGAGTAGACGATACGGACTGTCCAAATGACAATAACTACAGTCTTCGAGAAGGAGATTCCCTAGGAGAACCCATTACATCACAGTGGTTCCGTACTGGAATTGTAAGATGTGTTTAATACCAGTGATATCTCTATTGATACCCGAAGAGGACACCCCCACTTTAGACATGTGTAGAGACTTAGATGGACTCTTTTTTACCCCGTTAACCTCATGAGAGTGTTTTTATGAGACTTGTTACTGTAATGACTATGACACTCATGTTCTCTTAGCACTGATAGTTAGTAGTGACCGAACAGTTAATTCATTTTTTTTTTTTTTTGTTTTTGTGTTTTTGACATATAGTACGTGTGTTGAATCCTTGAGATACCCTCTTTGACATCCTTTACATCTTTAATGTCTCACTTCAAACGATTATTGGAAAAAGCTTTGGACCTGTAGATCCAAACTGTATTTTAGAATATTACTAGTACAAAGGGACTCCATAGTGAATCGGAAAGTCTCGAAGTCAGAGGATTTGTCATTTTCTTCTCGAACTTAGGTGACTACCAACCGTTAGCTAAGAGATATCCAGAGATCACAAAGAAGTGTAGAGCACTCGTTTCCATGACTGTCGGAGACAGGGTCTGATAATGTTAGTACTAAAATATCACTCGTAGGATCCCGAAGTGTCCACCGGGATCACCATTTTTTTATTTATTTATTTATTTGGACGGACCATTGTGTCCTCTACATTCTCTGCACCCATACTGGGGACCTGACTCCTCTAGGGGACCTCTTCCCATATCGTTGGGTGAGGTCATAAGAACGGACCTCTTAGGGTACCTGTCTCTTCGGACCAACCGATACCAGAGGTCTTGACGTTTCTCAGTCTGTGCTGACTTCGTTTGTCGTGTTCGCTTGTCGGAACCTTCTGTCGGCAGAACAGAAGGAGGTTTTGTTACCAGTCCGGATGATGTACAATTGTCAAAGGATTTGAGTACTACGGTGATCACACACTTGTCGGTAGTGAACCGGGAGAAGTACCACGAGGAACCCTCGGTCCCGAGTCACTTGACCGTGTGCCAGTGAGAGCGATAATGACCCTCATTACTTTCAAAACGGAGATTGGGTACGTAGCAGAACAGACAGTCAGAACAGAAACAGTCACTTTGACATCGTCCGACTGATCGATCTAACGTTCATGTCAGTTAAGACTAAGAAGTGTCAATAACTGTCGTTACACGTACTAGGAGAACTTCAGAACATTTCAAGATAGATGGAGATTGTGAGTGAAGAGGTATTGACCTGTTAGGTTGAAGACAGAATCCGAGGTTCCAGTCAGAACCAGGACCACGGAAGCCGTACACATTAACTGTACGTTTGTTACGAACCGTCTTTCTTTCACATTCCTTCCGGTTATTTTAAGACTTATATACGGCAAAAGGGACGTCCCAGAACCCGAATCAGACTGACAACTTGCTAGGTCGTTGTCACTAAGATTTGGACAGCTTTGACAGTAGTTGAGGTAAGAACGGGTAGAAAGACGTTACGGAAAAGGGTTGAGAGGTGGAGACGAGGTCGGGTGGCGGTTCAGTTCGACGGAGAGGCGACGACTCAATTAGACTAGAGTCATCGAATGGAGAGTAGTGAACAGACGCACAGAGGCGAGACGAGTAGAACTAATCCTGACGGGGTGACGGACTTGCTACGACACAAGTGTCAGACTGTGTCGAGTGTAGAGAAACTCCATTACGTACTAAGTTCCGAGTAGATAAACTCCCTTCTCCACGTACAGTCGACGAGGTAAAATTCGCCTTTGGGTCTAATACAAGTGAAGGTTAATATGATTCACTCACAGTCACCTATAAATTAATACGTAATGGTGACCGTATAACTTTTTATCCGTAAAGCTGTTTTTGTAAAGTCAAAGAAAAAAAAAGAGGAGTCATAGGACAGTAGTCGGTCAATTTTTGGTTAGAATCTATATAGTAGTAGTACTATAATTTTTTCTTGTTCTCACTCTGAAGGGACCGTCAGGTCACCAATCCTGAGGTGAAAGAATAACGGTTCCCGGCTCAAGTCAGGATCAGTCCCTTGGTTCTAGGGTGTTCGGTCTACCGCACCGGTGTTTTTTTTTTTTTTTCGTTCTAAATCTTTTCACTGAAATTTGAACTCCTTTAAAGATCATTTTATATTATACTATACCCTACCCTTTCAATTTCCTGGGAAAAAATATTTACCCATTATTCGTAAGGATTCAACATACTTTTTCCGTTTAAGGTAGATGTACTTAGTCGACAGTTGATTAAACATATATTATAAAAACCTCCCTCTGTTCGAATAAATTTCTTCTTAATTTGTAAATATATATAATACCGTAGAACAATAAGTCGTCGGAGAGGGGTTCGATTACGAAACAGGGGAGGAGGTAGGGAAGGAGTGAGGAAAGAAAGGAATGAAATAAGAAGAAAGACAGAGAGAGAGAAAAAAAAATTATCTTTGAAAAAGATAACTCTTTATAACTTTATCAAAGTACTTGGATCTCCGTGTGGGGATAAGAGGGGTGGAACTAGACTGGTCCCTTTACACAAGATCCACTCGTCGTGAATCACCCATCGTAATACTTGATACCACCGTCAAATTATAATTATACTAAATATATGTATCGTACTAACTCTTTCTGTAAAGGTACAATGAGAGTCCTCGTGTATGAATCCAGAGAACGGGGTTTCCTTAACAAAGGAGACCCTATAGACGAATCTTATGTATACAATACATCACATATGCACACACACACGTACGGACGATTCGGTGAAGTCAGTACATACTGAGAAACGTTGGGATACCTGACATCGGGAGGTCAGAGAGAACAGGTACCCCAAGAGGTCCGTTCTTATGACCTCACCCAACGGTAAAGAAGGATATCTCCCAGAAGGAATGGGTCTCTAGTTTGGACGTAGAGGACGTAACCGTCCGCCTAAGAAGAGTGACTCGGTGGACCCTTCGGGTATAATATATCATCCGTATAATATATATATATGTACAGGTACCTCTTAGGGTACCTGTCCCCTCGGACCCTCCGATATCAAGTACCCCAGTGTTTCTCAGTCTGTACTGCATCGTTGCTTTGTCGTTGTTGGTATATAAGGAGGAAGGTACTCGTGACCGAGATCATTGACGGAACCTAAACTTTATCGACGGTCTGTGTAACGAAGTCCGACGAGTCATGTCGAAATAAAAAGTCAAGGTGTTGGAAGAGTCTTCGATTCAAAAGTCCCGTCCTACTTCAGAGGGGTTTCAGTTCGGTTTTTAGCAAGGGTCAGGTTTACGAAAGGAAAGGACTTCCTTACGGACGAAGTCTCGTCCTCAGTCGGGTCGGAGATCCGGTCCTCACAAAAGGACAAGGGTACTCGGTACACAAACCTTTTCGATAGTGGGGTAACCGACGGATCGACTGTCGTCGTTACACCGAGTTGTTAGTCTTGAAGCAAAGACTGTTTTGGTAGATTCCAACGGTTTCCTCTTTCCTCAGTGTCTGTTTGAAGTGGGAGGAGTTCGATAGACCGGAAATTATAATAAAAGTACAGGACTTAATAGAACCAGTCAGGACAAGAACCAACCTCCTACAGTTGCAGTACTCCCATCTCAAACCCAAGAGGGACCGTAGAGGTCCTGTAAAGAGACATCCGAAGAGACAGAACAGACACAGAAATTAAAAAAAACAACAACAACGACCTTAATTGGAGAGACACTGGGGGTTTTCCTTTGTCACAGGGTGAACGAAGAAATATCCGCTAGACTCTAGACATCGAGGGAACCGGGATACTCAGGGGTCTCGTAACTAGACCGGGTGCGGAAACCGGTACTCCCTTCTGTTGTCAGGAGTCGGAGGGTCTCCGGGGCTCTTCGATGGAACAACTCTCGGTAGTGGACACTGAAGGTGTACCCTTCTTCTCCGGTCCTTCCCTCCTCGGGTGACCGGAGTGGTCGACATGATAACACTCTATTTGACACGGGTACCGGTAGCTCTCGGAGCACTGTTAACCCGGTCGAGATCTATCCGGACTTGTTGAAGTAAGTAAAAAAGTACACTAGGGTTCAGTAGAGGTAATATTTTCATTTTAAGATCGACATCTTTCGAGTGTCGAAAGTTTTCAAGGACGAAAGGAACGACTGTCATTGACTTTTCTCGACAGTCTGACAAGCCCCACTGTACCGGGGTCGAGACTGAATAATTAACGCACTAGAACTTATTCAGTTCGTCGTTGAGACTGGAGTTCAAGGAGGGAATGTAAACTTATTTTTATCGTTGGAGAAGTGGAATTTTCAGTGGAGATTTTTAGTATAGGGGGTCTAAGTTTTGATGTGTAGTTCTTTAAGTAGTATTTCCCTCTGATCTTTGAGGGGTGGGTTGATCTAACATGTAAAAAATGAGGAGTCTAGTTCGATTAAAGGTTTAGAACGGTTTAGACGAAGACATTCTGAGAAGTTGAGTGAGTGTAGAGGTAAGGACAACGGGTAACGTCGATGGTCGAGTGGAAAAGAAGGCTAGATTTTATAGGGACTGACTAAAGATAGGGAGCGAGGAGAGGTCTAGTGAAGGATATGTCCCTCTAAGAGTAGATTTTACGTTTCTATCTTGAGTGGATAAATTTGAGGAAGACCAAAGAGTTAAAGGAAACTGTGTTTCAAGTCAAAGGAATTACACTTAAGTCTCAAAAAGTACTGACTTAGGACGGTGGGAGGGACACATATATACACACACAAGAGTCAGTGAGTCAACACAGACTATAAAACGCTGGGGTACTTGACATGGGACTGTCCGAGGAAACAGGGACCCTAAGAGGTCCGTTCTTATGACCTCGTCCAACGGTAAACGAGAAGACCCCGTAGAAGGGTTGGGTCCTTAGTTTGAGTTTAGAGAACCGGTGAGAGAGACGACGACGATGACGACGACGATTCATCGAAGTCAACACAGGCTGAGACGCTGGGGTATCTGTCTTCGGGTAGTCTTGGGGGGTAGGGACCCTAAGAGGTCCGTTCTTGTAACCTCACCCAACGGTCAAGGACGAGGTTACGTACTTTCACTTTTCACTTTCACTTCAACGAGTCAACACAGGCTGAGAAGCGCTGGGGTACTTGACGTCGGGTGGTCCGAGGAAACGGGAACCCTAAAAGGTCCGTTCTCATGACCTCACCCCACGGTAACGGAAGAGGCCCGGTGAGAGAGATCGGGAGGGGTTTAATAAGGACTTGTTTCCGGAACAAAAGAGTCGTGTTCTTGTTTCTCTCAACAGGGTCTGGATTCTTTCTCTTGTCCGTATCAACGTCTTCGTAAGATACCCAATCACACCAACCCCACGTGTTCGTTACGGAGGCACACTGAACTTCTCTGTCCACTTTCTTACTTTTTTTTCCTTTTGGTTTCTTCGACGTACGTCCAACTTTTCCGTATCTAATATCGTCATCTGACACCTGAAGGGCCGTTCGACAGTACTCAGGAGCTGGGGACTGGTGATCCTGTGACAATACTAATCTTGACGTAAACTCTTACAAATGAGGTCCTCTGTGTCTCACGTGTGTACCTCCATCACTGGACCCTGGGTGGTCTCTCCAGTGTCGCTTTAATGTTAGAGACACTCTCTCTAGTCGGAGGTTGTTTCCGGTACTCTCGCTGCTACCTTTCTCTCATTCTCTAAAGTCTCTGTAAAACTTTTGGCATCCCTTAATCTTGTCCCCCTCGTAGGAGTTACTGTGTCCCCATGGTCAAATCCACTCATCCACCTATTACAACCTTTTTCATCTCTTGTTTCTCTAAAGTGTCTCTACTCTCAACTTGTGAAAAAAAAAAAAAGACTTTCGTAAGACTTTTGACATTTGTGGAACAACACATCCGATAACAGTAGTAATAATAGTTCGTCCCGGCAAAATTATCGGGAAACCCAGATCTCAAACTTACTACCCACGAAGCACAAGAACTTTCTTTGACGTAGTGTTCATTAGGTCTACCTATAATACAGAGGACCAAATTCTAGGAGGACCCTACTCGGTGGTTTGGTTCGGGTTCTTTCGGGGATAAGGATCGTTGATGTTTAGGAAGGTCTACAGAATAGGAACCGTAGTGGGGGAGATACATACCGTCTCAGGTGAACCTGTTAAAAATTTCCTAAACACTGTAAGTCTATATTCTCTTACTCCTAAAAATCTTGGGAAATTTTAAGTTTATATCCTTTTTTCATTCAGAAGACAAACTAGTGTTTTCGATATTTCTATGTTTCTCTCTTTTCAGACAGGATCGTAATATTAGTATAGACAAAAATGACCTTTGGACTCGACTGAAATTAATAGATACGAAGTAAGACTCGGTTATAGAGTCTTTCGACATTCATACCACGTACGAGAGTGTGATTATGTTTGGGAAAAACTTTAAAAGGGGTCTTATACGTTTCTGTATAAAAGAGACAGAGAAATAAAGACAGAGAACAGAGTGAAACAGAGAGAGAGAGACCACGTGTGTGTGTGTGTATGTGTGTGCGTGTGTGTGTGTCCATAGAAATGACTTAAAGAAAGTGACATCTGTCCTATTTATAGAAAGTCAACTATGGTATACAAAGTACAATTTTCACAAAATGGGTAATTTCTATAAATTTACATTACCTAATCAAGTTAGTTATGAGTATTTAACGTCTAAATCTCGTCTATTATCTCTTAACGTTGTTCTTTCCTCCTCTCTCGGGACACAGAGACAGGAAAGACACTCCAACTTCTTTGTTTTATTCCCGTACGTCTTGTGCTGTTCAGTTGTGAGAGACTGTATACTTTTGTCGTGGGTGATGACGAGGTAAGTCTTTCTAGTGAGCGTTTAAAAAAGTTAACAAAAATAAAACACAACCGTAGTCTTGTGTCTCATGAAAGAATGAATTAAAGGGGGGGGTTTTATAAAATTTATATTCTTTTTTTTTGGGAAAGGTGAATTGTTTTTTTTAAGGAATAGATAGTGAAAGTACGAATTTACTGGTAGGTCAGACTGCAATGAAAGTAACTCTTATTATTCAGAATTATCTTGAAGATAATAGATCGGATGGCACTCATACGTCGTGAATTCGACTTCCTTCTAATAAAGTAGAAGTAGAAAAGACCTTGTGGTCTCTTTTTCGAGTTCGTAACAGTGTAAAGTAAACGTCCATTTGGACATAAGTAGAATCCAATTGACCAATGGTGGTGAGTGAAAAGTGGATTACCAAGGTATAAAGAAGAATATCTCGTTACAGATGAAAATAAAGTTCTACTTAGTAAACACCGATAAACCGAAAAATACCGAGTACCTAAGGATTACTTATAGGTCTAACATAAATGTAATAGGTCATATGTTAGGAAAGATTCACCGTTCTAAAAGTAAAATGTACGCATCCAACTAAGGGAACGAATTTGTAACCATCCCCTACAGAGGAACCGAATAAGTACTTCACTCACTATCTCACAGGTGTTCGGTACATATGAACTACAGACATAAGTTGAAGAAAATTAACTTCCAAAATGATAAGACACTCAATTTTATTTTACACCACCTTTTCTTGGAAGAATAACCAAAATACGTGTAAAACAAAGATAAAATATAAAAAATAACTTGATATTAACTAAATCTTATAACACAATCAAAGGTCACATGTCGTCTCATTAAGTCAATATTCACATATACGTACACATATATATATACACACACACACACATAAATTTATACATACATATATGTGTGGGTATATATACATATGTGTCTATACATATGTACACATATATAAGAAAAAAATCTAAAAAAAAAGGAAATATCCAATCATGTTTTATAACTCAGATGGAGGGACACGATAGGTTATCTAGGAACGACCAATAGATAAAATATATATCATGAAACATAGACAATTAAGGTTGAGGATTATATAGGGAGGGGTAGGAGGGGGAAACCGTTGGTGTACAAACGAATGACACAGACACATAAATAAAGACAAGACATATATTCAAGTAACCATAGTATAAAAATCTAAGGTGTATATTAACTATGGTATAAACAGAAAGAGATAGACTGAATGAAGTGAATCATACTATTAGAAATCCAGGTAGGTACAACGACTTTTACCGTAATATATTAAGAAAAATTTCTAATTCATTATAAAATAAAGTGTAAAAATAGAACGAATGTCTTATCATAGACTTACACTAAGAGATGTTTATTTTCAAACTTTTTTTAATCTTTTTTCTGTATGAAAAGAACTCTATTTCATTATATATGTCTCTAAGGTCGAATGTATTTTCAACAATCTCACTTTATTTGACTTTTGGTTTTTCCTATTCACGAAGGAATATCAAAATTTTTACAAGATTTCTAAATTCGTCACCTCATAGTAGTCATCGCAAATATCCTTGTACCGTTCCCTTCTTAAAAGTCAACGAGTCAGCACAACCTGAGACGCTGGAGCACCTGACGTGCGTCGTGTGGTCCGAGAGGACAGAAAGTGATAGAGGGACTCAAACGAGTTTGAGTACAGGTAACTCAGTTACTACGGTAGGCTAGTAGAGTAGAAGACAAAGCGGAAGAAGAGGACGGGAGTTAGAAAGACGGGTCGTAGTCCTAGAAAAGGTCACTCAGTCTAGAAACATAGTCCACCGGTTTCATAACTTCGAAGTCGAAGTCGTAGTCAGGAAGGTTACTTATAAGTCCCAACGAAAGGAAATCCTAACTGACCAAACTAGAGGAACTTCAGGTTCCCTGAGAGTTCTCAGAAGACATCGTGATGTCAAGTTTTCATAGTTAAGGAATGACGAGTGGGAAGAAATACCAGGTCGAGATTGTAGACATGTACTAATGACCTTTTTTGTACTGAAACTGATCTACCTGTAAACAGTTATTCCTCAGTTCCCTTCTGATTATTATTGTTTAGTAATTTTTATCGTTCTTTCCCTTTATTTTATGAATCCAGTGTCCTATGTCATAATAAAGATTTAAAATCTATTGAAAGTGACTAGTTCATGATGGTGAAAACTCCCGTCTGTACATTTAATATGTTGAAATCTCCATGTTAAAGTGTGACTATAGGTCAGGAAATGAAGATTTTGTCTAATGGGTGTCTTACATAAATGGATCTGTACTCGATGACTGAAATAGACGATTACAACAAAAGTATAAGGATTTAAATTTAAACTCTTATAGATATATGTTTCTTCGTACTGTATGACCCATAAATTAGTGTAAAAGAATTGGATCAATTAAGGTCTATGATTAAGAAACCCAAGATCGTTCTATGTAACTACTACGTTAGAAACAAATAACACACACAAACGTATTCATGACTTCGTTTACAAGTTTTAAACTCAACGTATCAAAGAACTACTTGTTTTGTTAACCTAAACGAAACTATTCGTAAAAACATAAAAGGAAATCTAATACGAAAGAAGAAAACAAGTCATCCTTCTTCAAAAGGACAAAGTGACTGAGTTAAGAAAGGGTCAAAGAGTAAATGGAAAGGGATAGTCCCCTGACCCCCACCCTCCCTTGTCCTTAAAAAGTAACGGTTGGTTCCGAACTCTCCCTTTCTTTATGGTCTTACTGAACGAAGATAAGAAGGAGTAAATAGGATGAGTCTTCGTATTGTTTTGGCTTAGAGTTATCATTCATAAATGGAACGTGATTTGTCTAGTTAGAAAAAGGTAATCTAAACAGTGTACTCTGTACTTGAACTGACATTAACTAAAGTTTCAGTACACCGTGTTTTCGGTGATATCATAAAAGGATACCATCAGAGTTAGTTATCCGGATCGTCGAATTGTTTTTATTAATATAGTTGTATAGACTAAAGGACTGTGGTAAAACAAGAGTCAACAATCTTTGTCAGAACATAATCTTCTTTAGGTTATTCGTTCTTCGTTCTTCCGACTCAGACCATAGATTCATGAGTGTGGAGGACCCGAGGTCACTTTGACTAAGGGAGTAAAAGACTTAGAAAAGTGTCGAGTGTCGTGGTAGGTAGTCAAAATGTACGTCAAGATTATCAAGGACCTAAACCTCAAACTACGTCCGAAACATACTCGTCTACGAATATATTTTCGATTTTATCCGTCCATAATTTTCCTAATTCACTAAGTCATCTCATAGAGTCGGTCGGTATTAAGTTCTGTGTTATCAAGTTTAGAAAGTAACGACAAAAGAAACTATTTTGCATCCAAAATTGGAAACCCCTTCAGAAAAAGATGTCACAGTCGTCGTTGAGGTCTGGACAGTTGAGTTGTTATGAAATGTTGCTTACGAAAAGTGTTACAGACTCCGTCTCTTTCCTCAACGTTGTTATCCCGGATCCTAAGACACTCTAACCTTTACGTCATAGTATGTAACCGATAAATGAAATACATACCTTTATCCGTCCCTGTACTTCTCCTCCTTTTACGGACGGTATTTTTTAGTTCAGTATCCTTTCTTATTTTCATAAGATAGTTCCCTATAACTTCTGAACGTGTACGGTACAGACTTAATTTTACTATTAGATAATCGTACAGTAAAATCACGAATAGACATCTCAAAGGTTTCTGATTAAAAACAAACGTAATTTCAACGTTTATAATCAGTGATTTTCGAACCTTTAGTAGACACTAAACCCACAAAGACAAATCTGGTTAGTAACTAAGTAAAAGTCTACGGACAAAGGAAGACAATTGGAGTCTCCCACACTCATACTTAACTAAAATTAAAATGAGTAAGTGATACGTTTGGGAGTTAAACGTATAAAGAAAACGGACTCAGTTTTGTATGAAAGTAACTGGTTTTCTTCCTATAAAACGTATCTTGACACAACCGAGCTCAAAAGGAAATAAAGACTCCAGACTGGGATGTGAGAAGGTTGTTCGTAAATAACTCAACCACAATGGAAAGTCGATAACATAATCTATGTTACCACTCGTCTGTACCAGAGAAGACTCTTCTCCGTCGATAGTGAATCCTGACTTTTGTTTGTTTTTTGAACCATACTCTTCACTAAACTTTTGTCTACTTATGTAAAAGATCAAGATTACCACTCTTATTCGTGTGTTCATCCTCCGTTTGCATTAAATTTGGTCGAGAATTCACCTTCGTTATAAACCGGGTTATACAGACATCTAATGGAGTCCATACAATATACTAAACATTTAAAGGTCTCCTGAGGTGAGACATTCATATACATACATAATCAACGAGTCAGTACAGGTCGAGAAACGTTAGGGTACATGACATCGGGTGGTCCGAGAAGACAGGTACTTTAAGAGGTGCGTTCTTGTGAGCTCACCAAAGGTTGAAGGAAGAGGTTACACTCATATATAGGATATGTTACAGATATAAAGTTTAAAAGTATTTTAAAATAAAGTCAATTTTGTTTAATAGAAAATTGTACGTTTTCATAGATCTTTTAGTTATAATTATAACTAACAATAAACGGGGAATTAACTTAAGAAACGCCAATAAATTAATGTCAGTTAACTTTACTTTTGTATCAAAAGATACTCCTCTTTGGGATATCGTTACAAACCTTCTGACTCAAATGACTGTTGTCAAATCCCGTCTTTCTATATGTTGTAATCCTCGATACCGGGGTGTCTCATTGAAAAGGACGAAAAGATCAATATCCGAGTGAACAGTTCCACTACGGTTGTTTCTACACTTATTCTAAAACACAACTCAAAAAAGATTCTTACTGTGTACCCAACTGAAATCTAGTAAAGAAGGGACTCTTTGTGTTACGATCTTTCATTGTACGGATCTATCTACTAGGTCTGTCTACTATCTTTCTATCTACCTGCCTACCTATCTACCACTATCCACTATCTGTCCCTACTTGTCTGTATATAGACACTCTCTTGACCGTTATGATAAGAGTAATGTTTCGTTTCTTTTTCTAGTTAACGTATACTTGGGTCCAGTAACGGCCGTCTAAGAAATGGTAGACTCGGTGGTTCCTTCGGGTGCACTGATTACGTGTTGTCATTTTTTCACCTTTTTATCCTCTTAGGACAGAAAAGACAATTACGAAACGAAATCTTATCATTCTGAAGGAAGAAAATCACTCAGGTGAAGGAAGGGAGGAGGAAAAGAAGGCGAGAAAGAAAAGTTGACAGAGAAAGTAGAAGAAGCCACAGATTAGTAATAGTAGTGGAAGAAAACAGGGACGAAGAGGAGGAGGTGGAAGAAACGAAGCGGGAAAAGAAAGAAGAAGTGGAAAAGGAAGTAGAAACGAAAACAGAAATAGAAGTAGTAACAGTGTTGGATCAATACTCTGTCACTAGATCCTTGAGAAAGTTATGATGGAGGATACCTTTTTTTTTTTTAGAGACTTGTAACCTAATTTATATATCTAAATTGGATCTCTTTTATTACAAAAAAGTTATGAAATACCTAATCAAGTGACATACCTTAATAAAAAAAATAATCTAAAGTAAAAACATTTCGTTAAAATCCAAGTCTTAAAGAAGGTTTTTTAGTTCAAGAAAACACGTCTCAAAACGAATCATATCAATAAGTTATATAATTTCAGTCGTAGGAACTTTTTATAATCGATCTTTAGATAAGGGTCTTTTCGGTATTTTTACAAATTACATTTGTTAACGACAAGTTACACATTCTGACTCTATTTCTTAAAGTATAAACTCCGTAATAACAGAACTACCAATATAAATGTATTATCCGGTGTCCATATCTACACGTCGGGGGTAGGACTGGCGGGGGCGGGGGGCGGTGGGATAAGGGGACCCAACAGGTTTCGTAGCCAAAACCACGGAACGAAGTACGTGACTTGAACGTGACCAGTAGACAGAATGTGTACCTTTACGTGTACAAAGTCACAGTAAGAGAGTTAGTAGGGTGGGAACGGAAGAGGGTGACTGAGGTTTGCAGACAAGAAATTCAGACACAGAGGAAGCGACGGGACTTGGTGGAAGGGACCACCAAGTCGATCATTTCTTGGACGGACGGTTACTTCCTCTGTCTTCTCTGTTTCAAAGTTAGGAGTCCAACCCTTCTAGGGGACCGTTTCCCTTACCGGTGGGTGAGGTCATAATACGGACGTTTTGGGGTACCTGCCTCCTTGCACCACCCGGTGTCAGGTATCCCAGCGTTTTCAACCTTTCCTGAATCACTGATTCGTCGTTGTCGTCGTCAAGATATGAATCTTTTTGTTTATAAAGAATACATAAATCTGTTGGAATTTTAACAACAATATAGACTCTCGATAGGAAATCGTGTTCTTCAATAAATTCCTTAACGAATGTTTTAATAAAAACAGAGTTTCGAAAATTAGACACAAAACTTTGAAAAACAGAATCAAATAAAGTACAAATGAAGATTATTAATTCCAATAAGACACAGTGTCTTTCCGTAACGAAAGATTTAAAACTTACTACTAGTGTCTTAAAGAAGTATAGTAAAAACGTTCACCGTCTTAACAGCAATAACTATAAATACGAATACCGTTATATCTAATACTTTTTCTAGAGATTTAAGTCGTATTCAAACCACACTTCCACTTCAGCGAGTCAGTACAGGCTGAGAAACGCTGGGGCACCTGACATCGGATGGTCCGAGGAGGTTGGTACCCTAAGAGGTCCGTTCTTATGACCTCACCCAAAGGTAAAGGAAGAGGTCCCCTAGAAGGACTAGGTCCCTAGGTTGGGTCCAGAGGGTGTAACCTCCGTCTGCGAAATTGGAGACTCGGTGGTCATATGATATAAAAAAAGTCACAGTTCCAATCATGGCCCATGTATTAAAAAGATTATCTGTACCCTTATCCATGATTATTACTTAAATCAAGAGTACTAACATGGTTCTGACACCCCCCTTTTACAAGATCCAGTTACGTAAAGACAAACATTTTTTTAACTTCATTTATTTTTCGTATCAAAGTAGATAAACTCTTCGTACCAAAACTAGGTATGTCGACGCAGAGCGAAACTTTCCCCTACCTGTAGAGTTTACACGGTACGCTTTGTTCAACATTTGTATTTACGTATAAATTTATGTATTCTTCTAGAGTAATAATTTTCTCTAGGGATCCAGTTAAATTTTACCCAATGAAACATTCCTTCACTACTTAAAATTATAAAAGAGTTACGTGAAAAATTTGAATAATTGAGATACATTGAATATCTAACGATATATGTCCATGACTACCCTTATACTCTTATGAACCTCTGTCGTCATATTTCAACTCTATTAGTCTTTACGGTGTCCTTATATTACACGTCGTATCTTCATGTCAGTGATAGAATATTATTGAAACATACCACACATTAGATATTTTTATAGTTTAGTCATACGACATATAGATTTTGATTATCTCATAACAATTTGATATGAAGTCATTTTTTGCTGTCAGGGGGTTTTTTTCTTTGACTCTAATGACTTTTTACTCGGTTAATGATTATAGTCGTCTTGTGCTACTTTTATATAATCTTTTTTAAAAAGTGATTAAACAGACTACCTTGTATAGAGTATTTGGGGAGGAACGAAACGAAACAAAGGAAAAACAAAATTACAGTGACTACACAAACTTACTGGATGAGAAGTTTCGATCTTCAGTGTTTTAGTATCGGGAATTATCACAAAAAAAAAATTAAATTATTTAAATACAACCCGTCTGTGTCAGGGGTCAAACGGATCAAGGATTTAAGGTAACACAAAACATCAGAAATATAAGGAAGTCTCGGACGATACATCTCTTCTCTTTGTTATCAAGAATGGAAGTAAACCTCGAATACCAGGTAAACATCACATCTGTCATCTATTTATTAATGTATTAACTTAACTGCGATTTACGGAATTTTATGTCTACTTTAATATTCAAATTGTTATTACAAATTTACTCCTTACGCTATGAAGTCAATTTTGAACTTCTTAAGCATTTGGTCTCCTTCCCGATGGGTCCGTCTCAGATGTACAGGAGGACCCTTTGGACTTCATCCCTCTCCGGTTCACTGTAAATACTGGTCCCTTCTTTCCTTCCTTTAAGCCCAGAAGACCGAGGGTCCTACTTTAAGAAAGGTAAAGGTTACAAGTATAGTAGGTAATTTTGATTCGGTTTGGATATTTAATTTACGTAAACCTATACTTTCAAAAGTATTTTTTGTGAAGTTTACCCGTCTCTATTAATTCATGGAAAGTGGGAAAATAACTAAAAGAGAGTAACATTGTCGATTTCTGGTACCCTTTCTTATTACTCTTTTAAGTAATTAATCCTAGTAAAAAATGACGGAAATTGATCAATTCAATAAACAAATTGATGTTAGATGGAAATAACAGTAAACTTTATTATCACATACACCACACATTATAAAGTAGAGAAATTTTTGATTATTTTAAACTTAAACCTGTGTTTCTTACTTATATAAGTGTACGGGTTTCGTCTTTGTTATTTCCAACACGAAGTCATTCATATAATAGACACTCTCCTCCCTTTTGAGACTAATTACTTAAACAGTTCAAAAGAAACGATACCGAAAACCTATAGTAGAAGTAAAACGAAATTTTACACTAATTTCCGGTTTTCATAACCAGAGTTCTCCAGTTTTGGACATTAGATAGATACACGTGAACCTCTTTTTCGTTCGTATTAGTCGGTGTCTGTGACCATTATTAATAATGACAGTCTAGGGGTTACCGTTAAAAAGGTCAGGACCTGAAGGCAAGGACGGGACTCCTAAGAAACATGGTAAGTTCCCTCTAGAAATTTAGTCTCATTGAAATTTTTAGAACACTAAACCCATGGCAAATAGATTTGACCCTATACTACTCCGGATATGGAAGTGGGAGAAAATGAGACGGACGAAGGGGGGACTAAGTCCGTTTATCATATGTCTCAAAGATTTTGATGTACATAGGTTAAGATGGGGTACAGGGTGAATATTTATATCCCACTTACCTCCCCTCTGTCGACTTACTTTTTTCAATTGTCCTCATCGCACAAGTGACACACGATCTAAAATACGAAATACAATTTATAGATAATTGAAAAATTTTTTGAAGCAAGATTTCGATATTCCATTTATCTAAGACTCCTCAATCTTAAGTCCGTCTCCCAAGGTCTCAGTCACAAATGATTTAAATAGAACACTTAGTCTGACGTAAATTTAGACCTGAGTTTAAATCCACTGAGTCACCATTTCTTAAGCGGACGTTACGTCCTCTGGTGCACTTGAGTCTTCTACGTCCAAGCTAGGGACCCAGCCCTTATAGGGGTCTTCTTCCTTTACCGTCGAGTGAGGTCATAAGAACGGAGTACCCCTTAGAGTCCCTATCTTCCCCAGTGTTCCCAGTTTGGACTGAGTCTCTGGTTTGGAGGTGGTGGTCTGGAACCGAATAGATTAAGAGAGATTTTTAGCTAAAGAAGTAGATATTTTACTTCTATTATCATGACTGGGATATTCCAGTGACACTCCTAACTAATACAATGAGATATCTTTTGTAGAATCGTCTCACTGACTATGTGTCTCTAGATTGATGAATTGAGTATACTAGTAACAATATAATAATGTCCGACCTCTGTAGGAATAGTCGGTAGACATGTAAGTCCCGTTCTTTCTATGGACATACAGGAGGTACTCTGGTCCCATATATGTCATTATCCTAATAAACTTAATAGACTAATAGACTTAATAGAGGATAAAATTTATAGAACTCCAACATCAGTGTTCTGTATTTTGGTAAGAAACATTGGAGCAATATTTGAAAGTTTAATTGTTTATTGTTTTTGTGTAATGAGTAACTGGATTCAACACATCCCTTAAGAGACTGTCCACTTTGATCGATAACAAAGTTGAGAAACGAAGTTCAGAGGACAGGTGGGACTCGTTTCCCGATAACAAAATTTATTAATGGAAAAAAAAACTTCATATAAACTAAATGTCACGAAGTCCACATGTCGATACACTAAGTCAATATAAATATGTATATATATGTGTGTGTGTGTGTACGTATAAGAAAAGGTAATATCCAATAGTCAAGTCAAGTCAAGTCAGCGAGTCAGCACAGGTCGAGAAACGCTGGGGTACTTGACGTCGTGTGGTCCGGAGGGACAGGTAGTGGTTGAGGGCCTCAAATGAGTCTGAGTGTAGGTAGCTCAGTCACTACGGTAGGTCGGTAGAGTCGGAGACAACAGGGGAAGAGGAGGACGGGGGTTAGGGAGGGTCGTAGTCTCAGAAAAGGTTACTCAGTTGAGAAGTGTACTCCACCGGTTTCATGACCTCAAAGTCGAAATGGTAGTAAGGAAGGCTTCTTTAGGGTCTCGACTGGAGGAAGCCTTACCTGACCAACCTAGAGGAACGTCAGGTTCCCTGAGAGTTCTCAGAAGAGGTTGTGGTGTCAAGTTTTTGTAGTTAAGAAGCCGCGAGTCGGAAGAAGTGTCAGGTTGAAAGTGTAGGTATGTACTGGTGTCCTATTTGGTATCGGAACTGATCTATATAATTTAAATCAAGGGACAAGATAATTCATCCAGGAATTACAAATCGATAAAATATGTATCATCGTACGTAGACGATTACGGTTTAAGGGTTAAATAAGGGGACGGAAAGGGGAAACCATTGGTATTCAAACAGAAGATACAGATACTGAGATAAAGACAAAACATTTATATAAGTAAACATAGTAACAAATTCTAAGGTATATCTTTACTATAATGTACTACAAACAGAAAGAGATAGACTGAAGGAAGTGAATCATACTGTCAGAGGTTTCAGTTAGGTACAACGACGTTTACCGTAATAAAACAAGAAAAAACACCGAGTCGTCATAAGGTAACATAAATTCATGGTGAAGAAGGAATGGGATGAGAATGGTAAGCAGACAGTTATCTGTAAATACAACGAAGATACAGAACCGCTAACATTATCCCGAAGACACTTGTAAAAGATACTTGTAACCCTACTTAGATAGAAAAATATAATCTTAAAAGTGGTCTATATACGGGTCCTTACCCTAACGTCCTAACATAAGAGGTTTTCTTACTAGAAAAGATCTCTGTGTTAGGGTAATAGGAAAAGTGACTGAGCAAAGAATGTACCCACACCCCTACGGGTGTCACGAGACACTATCTTTGTCACTCTTGTACGTCAAATCACTAATCGTCAGTCGTTCTTTTTCCTTCAATCTCCACGTAGTACTTATCCGGAAACAAGGTTATCAGTCCTCCCATTACGTCTCAATTATCATACTTCACTTCCTTTTATTAACTACAAGGACTGAATCTGTTTATTTGCTACTACGGTTATAGTCTCTGTCTTCCTGGTCTCTCTCTCTTCTACATTTCTTTACGTAAACGAGGTTTAATACAACTCCCACAAAGTAATTACAGTTCCGACTTCTGACCCTCAGTGGTTGGTGGACATCTACAAAGTCACTTACCTCACTTACTTTGAAGGATTCTCTCTTCAGGTTGTTAAGAGTGAGGTCTTAGAACATGAAACATGTAAAATTCAAATAAATAATTTACCTCATTAAAAAGGTAAGGGTGTAAAACCCCCGGAGTGGGATAAATTGAGAATATCTTTCTTTTTCTTTTTCTCTTAGAGTTAGTGGCGTTTGGTGGTGGTTGATCTTGTAGTTTCGTTTCAAATACCTTAATAGGAAGTGGTTGAAAGTATAGGGTATCATCGAATCGGAAAATTTGAAGAGAAAGACAATTCTCACTTACCAAAAGTACAAGGAAGACCGGACGAAAACAGACACATAGACAATATTAAATTTCTTTTACCTTTCTCTACCTACACTGCACTTAAAGGGACCAAAGTCATAGGGAGGTCCAACCAGATATGTTGTTTGGACACGTTCCCTCTCGTATAATGACGACTTGATTATAAAGTAAATAGGTGTCAAACTGGATACGGTGACGAAGTAGAGTAAGGGTATCTACGAGATGGGACTGAAAAAGGGAGAACCGTATATTAGTTATCATTCCAGTAATAAGTACAAAAGTTGTGGATACACTTCAGTTTTCAAGGATTCAAGTGGTGTTTAGACCTCTGGAGGGTGACTGGTCTTGACTTGGGAACGTAAATCTGACAGAAGACAATTTTATAAATTATAGTTCAACTAAAGAACCGCCACAGAATCAGGATTTCATAGTTTTATTCAAAAGATTCTTTACGTCAAATTTACCTTAACAAGTTCTTTATAGAAAAACATAAGGTATCCGTTTCAATAAAGACATTAGTCAAAATTTTGTACTATTTACTTATCCGGCATGTTTTGGTGGGTTAGTGACACGTTCCAATATGATTATTTTTATTCCCCGAAGTCAAATATTTAAGATATTAAACTGACCGAGACTTAATGTTTACGGTTAAGAATAGGGTATTTACGTTTAAGTGGTTGCCTTATAGTTACCCTTTGTTAATGAGCTACCTAAAAACACGAGACCAAGATGTTTTATTTTATATAAATCACAAAAGTTTAGTTTCGACTTCCTTTACGGTCTTATACCCATGTGTAAATGAGTAAAAAGTCTCTACAGGTTTCGATAATTGAAAGACGTGAAATTAATCTTTTCGTTGAGTTTGATAAGAGACGAGTTGACATCCCTTAAGTTCTGTAAGCCAAAACCCTTTCTCAGGACTTTAACACTTTAGAATATCTAGGTTACATAAAAATCATATTACCGTTATCAATGATTCTTACATAAAAATAAAAATACCGATATCGAACTAAAAAATTTCGTGTTTGGTATCCGTATGTTTCTATTACCTATAACTTTCACCTTTTATTAATGTCCCTTTAATTCTACACATCCGTCGAAATTTTTATCATATTAAATTTAAAAGAACGTGTTACATACTCTGATGATCCAAAATTTGAGTCAAAATCCCATCCTTAACGGTACCGACACCTTCATAAAGAATCTCTAGTAATAATTGTCTAACACCCATAAGGACAATGTAAAAGAAAGGAAGGAATACGTTAATAAATTTTTGTTTTGTAACAAAACTACAATTTAGTGTGACTCTCTTTATGACACGGAATTCTGGTCTGTGAACGTCAATGATAGTTACGAGTCTAATATTTATACCCTTTCCTTTGATCTTATAAAATACGGAGTACCATTAGGGGCAAGGAAACGATTTCGAAAATAAGATTATCATTCGAAAAGTCCACTCGTTACCTCTATTTACTTCTCTACCCTTCTTTCTTTTAGTCGTCTTCTTTTATTATGAAACTTTTAAGTATTTCTCTTAGGGTCCCCAGTGTCCCCTAACTCTCCCGGGTCGAGTAAGGACGGTTAGAGTTCACACCAACAGATAATTACTTTCAATAAACAAATTGACTCGACACTTGTTGGTCCAATGACTAATGGGATGAGGAGAAAATTCCATTACAGACTAAGAACTAGATTCTTACACTCTACTTTGGTTCTCTAGAGATTTATATACAGGTACCTTTTCTTGACAAAGGAACCTCTATTTATTTCTATAAGATAAATTAAGTAAGTCTAAGTTATCGACGACTTAAGATTGATACCCGGTCCGTAACGTAATGCTGTCTCTATTTATAGTGGTTCAAAGACGGAAAAATTTTGAGTACGGTCCTCAAGACCGTCTTAAGATTCAAGACTGTGTTCAATACGTCGATTACCTCAGTTTCCGACTTGAAGATTCACGTATAACAAACGAGTGAAAAGAAGTATGAAGTTCAAATTACCTTTCACCTAAACCCTCAAGTTTCTAGGACTAGTAAAATGGTTGAAAGAGTCGTAGGTACAAGAGTAGGTATTTTATTTGGACGGTAGACACCAGGAGACATCCGAACCGAACCTTAAAAAAAAAAGAAATGGAAAGAGGACAAAAATTAATGTATTCAGTTTTACCATCTCTCATTTGTTTACTATGTTTCATTTTGGTAATAGTACTTCTACAGAGGAAGTGAAAAAAAAGAGGAAATGAAAACAGTGAGGTATTTAAGATGACGGGTCTCAATTGAAATGGTCTAACCACGCATAACTGGAACCAGTTATTTTGGTCGTAGACTTGTCTATTTTTGATTTATTACATATCTGACGTGTCTTAAAAAGTAACTGATCTTAAATGATCTTAAGGAAGTTTCATCTTTCCATTTTATGACATTGATACCATGTATCAGAGCTTACATTATTTTCGTAACAATATGTGTCTATACATTAATAATAAATTTTATCTTAAGAGGAAAGTATTGGATTTATAATCCAAAAGGTCTCGTTCAAAGGTAATAGAGGACTCCTACCTATGTATATATACACCTCTATATATATACATAAAGTCAAATTACATCGAAAATTTTATAGACGGAGTCCTTTGAGTCCTTTGTTTATCGGATTTATCGGATCTAAGTGTGACGTTGTGTAACTGAATTATATGTATTTAAACCCTCTGAACGGAATAGAGACAAAGAATCAAAGGAGTACTATATTACTATATTATCAATGTAAACGAAGTATTTCAATAACACTTACAATTATTTAAGTATTTACATTTCGTTATCGGATTTCCTTTGTTAATAATGTACAATCGTTAATAAAAGAGATTATTTTAATTTATGTCATTTTATGTCATTCCGTAATATTTTTTTTTGGAGGAAAAGGGGAAAGTTTATAATAAAAATTTTTAGGTGGAAGTTTTTAGAAATAAACGTATTATTTTGTACAAATTTTATACAGATGTTTGGTTGTAAAATTTCATAAAATAAAGTGTAAAATCCTTTACGTACAAATAAATCAATGTTCCGTCGTTTACCTTATAAAAGGGAAACCCGAGAATGATCTTAAAAAAGTATGTAGACGAAATGGATAAATTCATTTCGATGTCGATTTTCATAAAGATTACGTACCTATTATACAGATAAACTCAGTAATGTCATGAAATCCTAGAAATACAGGAAAACTACCCTTTTCAAATAATACGATAAACTAAAAAAAGAATGATCATCTCAAAAATAGTCTTACAACAAAAAAGGTGATCTAGTTTAGTGAGTCGACAGTAAGAATGATTGACTACGTTGACTAATATTTGATTCGGTTGTTATATTACTGTCCTCTAGTTAGATTTTAACATCTGTTATACCCGTATTATTAAAACACAGGAACTTGTGATTCTCAGTGAAACATACTATTCCCTAATAAATCATGAATTTTGACTTGTTCATAGTATTGACATAAACTTCTATTTTTTATCTCAAGACACAAGAGTTAGATGTCAGTGGGGAGTGTAGAATATTTAGGAACACGTGTATTTATATTTTATTAAACAAGACTACCAACTTGATTTTGAAGTTTGAGATAGATGAATTTAGACAGACCACCAAGACTTAAAACTATTAAGTGTTACCAATTTTGTATCTATTCTGACTGGGGTACTTGTCACTGTGTAAAGTTGTCGTAACAACATGTATGTGTTTCGACACCAAGTTCAGTGTCTGGACGATGAAAGGTTGATACGCTTGGAACTCTTTTAATGAACTGGCGAGACTGAGTCAGAAAAAACAAGTTTAAGATATTTTACTTCTACTATTCCCATGGATAAACTCTCTCTAGGTATATTTTGTAAATTTCACTATCTTGTGTGGATTGTAAGACAAACATAAACGATGTTAATAATATAAACGAACACATGTCAAGAAACTTCTTTATAGTGACAATAACAAAGACACCGATACTTCCGGAAACTGGATTTAACTCCTCCACATGGAGTCAAATGACGGGAGACTTGGATACATGAACTTGATTGTACATGAACCAGTTATAGATACATTAATTGATGGGAGAGTTAGAAACCCAGTAATCATGAGTACTAATACTTAAAACTTTTAGGATAAGACTTTAGAATAGCGACTTTCCGAACTGAAACGACGACTTTAAGTTCGAAACAGAAACCGTTACTAGAAGCGATGTGTCCTCGACTCAAGTATTTCTACAAGTATTTCTTGTAGAGAACAGTCACCTAGAAACACAACCATTTAAGGTCGTCTTGGAGAGACCACTTGCTTCGAAAGCAACCACACCTCTATATCTGTCTTTTATAACTTTACACGTCCTTAGTCCTGTAACAAGTCTCTTGTCTTCCGTTAGGTACGACGTAAATTTAGTGACTTCATTTTAAGTCTTCAGGACCTAAGGACACAGTCGAGTTATTGATCAGACAATTTGTTTAGTATGCTCGAGTCAAAGAAGATGTACTACGTGAATAGGGTACCAATCACTCAAATGATATTCAGTGGGTCTCTTTTACACCAAGACCTCGAGTCTTTACTCCAACCCCGTTAGAAGAACGAGACACACACACAAACACACACACACCCACACACACGTACACGTGAGTCAGTACAGACTGAGTAAAGCTGGGGTACCTGACATCGGACGGTCAGAGGAGACAGGTACCTTAAAAGGGTCGTTCTTATGACCTTGTCCAACGGTAAAGGAAGAGGTCCTCCAGAAGGAATGGGTCCTAAATTGGGTATAGAGAACGTAGAGGACGTGACTGTCCGTCCAAGAAATGGTTGACTCGTTCGACCCTTTCGGAAACGGATGGGTAAAAGGTAAATTGTCCTGGTCTACAGTGAGAAATTACTCAGTGACACAGTGAATACTGAATTTTTAAGAAGTTCTTCAGGATGACGAAAAACGTACTTTAGGTTTAAAGGGGACACCAGGTATTCCGATATATACTGGACCGGAGAGGACGGGTACGAGTTGATATGACCTATAGAGAGTCAAATATGTTGAATTTCTCTTAGTCCGTGAAGATTAGTGTTGTGAGTACTAAATATGTAAAGGTATATATATATATACATATAAATAAATGGACTTAAAAACCAGCAAACCAACTCATAATTGAGGGAAACCCGATCCTTTTATACTTAAAATAAGTTTAAAAATAAGAATCAAAATTCTTTTTTTGGAGTCAAGTCAAGTCAGCACAGGCTGAGAAACGCTGGGGTACTTAGTGTCGTGCGGTCCGGAGGGACAGATAGTGGTCGAGGGTCTCAAGTGAGTCTAAGTGTAGGTAGTTCAGTCACTACGTTAGGTCGGTAGAGTAGGAGACAACAGGGGAAGAGGAGGACGGGGGTTAGGGAGAGTCGTAGTCTCAGAAAAGGTTACTCAGTTGAGAAACGTACTCCACCGGTTTCATGACCTCAAAGTCGAAGTCGTACTAAGGAAGGTTTCTTTAGGGTCCCGACTAGAGGAAGTCTTACCTGACCAACCTAGAGGAACGTCAGGTTCCCTGAGAGTTCTCAGAAGAGGTTGTGGTGTCAAGTTTCCATAGTTATGAAGTCACAAGTCGAAGTGTCAGGTTGAGAGTGTAGGTATGTACTGGTGACTTTTTTGGTATTGGAACTGATCTGTCTGGAATCAACCGTTTCATTACAGAGACGAAAACTTATATGACAGATCCAACGTGTTTCGGATCATATGTTACGATAAATCCATCGTGTTTCGGATCATATGTTATTTACGTATTATGTATTATAAAACTTTGTGTAATTGATTAGTTACCAAAAGGGTCATCAGTACATACCCACACTCTCAACCTGGTATTTCTTTCGACTCACGACTTCTTAACTACCAAAACTTGAAACCACAACCCACTGATAACTCTCAGGGAACCTGACGTTCCTCTAGTTTGGTCAGTTAGGATTTCCTTTAGTCAGGATTTATAAGTAACTTTTCTGACCACAACTTTCACTTCCAGGTTATGAAACCGGTGGACTACACTTCTTGACTGGGTAACCTTTTCTTAGACTACGACCCTTTCTAACTTCCGTCCTCTTCCCCTACTGTCTTCTACTCTATCAATCTTACATAGTAGTTGAGTTACCTGTACTCAAATTCGTTTGAGACCCTCTACCACTACCTGTCCCTCCGGACCGCACGACGTCAGGTGCCCCAGTCTTTCTCAGCCTGTGTTGACTCACTGACTTAACTTAGTTACTGACATCGAAACTTATAGTTTAAGTTCAACTGTATAGGGTTTCGAAATAAAGGTCGGGTCTGGAGAGAGGGTTCGAAGTATAAACAAATAGACTTAAAGACAAGTTGACAAGTAGATTTTCGAGTGTCAATGGTGTTTTTGGAAGTTTTTTAGAATTTCAATGGTAAAGATTTACTCACCCCTCAATAAAGGAGAAAGAAAAAAGATATAGTTTGAGTCGATCACCGTGGGGATAAGGGTCACTCAGTAGACTCTTACTTTTTTGTCCTCTGAAAAAAAAAATTGGACTAAGAGAGTAGTGAGTATAACATTGTTGTTGTTGTTTTTTAGTGTTCTGATAGAACGTTCAAACTGTTATAGTGTAGTGAGGTGTTCTAAATAATTACCTAGAGTACCCTTTTTCCTTTGACCTTCATTAGTCTAGAAGAGTCTCTCTTCATTTTTAGTCTTCTATATCTCCTTTCATCAGGTGAAATCTCTTCATCTCTTCAGTTCCTCAGTCTTACTCAATAAACACTGTCGAAATTACTCTTTTTTTTTTTCGTTTGTTTTGGTACCGTACGTCGACTTTATACTCTACCATCGGTTCCCGCTCTTTTCTCTGAGATCCCCTTTGTCTTCATTAATTATAAAAGTCTTGCAAATAAAACACGGTTCATAAAATTTGTATAATGGAATAGAAAGTAGTGTCCTTCCGTGAGGAGATATAATGGGTCCTCACTTCTTTACAGAAGGTTGTGTCGTATGTTCTAAGATCATGTCAGTACTTTACATGTTTCAAGGGTCGCGACAAACAAACTTTCTTATTTAAGTATAACCGTTCTTTCTGTGTCCAATCTGTCCAATTCATTATGTGGATACAAGGCCGTCGTATTCCATGATGTCTTAAGTTTGCTTTCAGAGAGAACATAGTTTCAGAAGGAATATTAGTAGTATTACTTAGTGGAGGAAATCTCAATTCACGAAAGGAACAAGTTTTCTAGGACCTTAAGGACTCTAAAGATATTTCTTAACAAGATTACCCGAAGGGACTACCGAGTCGTCTATTTCTTAGGTGGACGTTACGTCCTCTGTGTCCTCTACACCCAAACTAGGGACCTAAACCTTCTAGGGGACCTCTTCCCTTTCCGTTGTGTGATGTCATAAGAACGGACCATTTAGGGTACCTGTCTCCTAGGACGGTCCGATCAAGTACCCCAGTGTTTCTCAGTCTATGTTGAGTCCCTGATTCGTCCTTCGTACATTTATCATAATTTAGGAGAGGTACTTTTTTAAATCCTAATTTCTTCAGTTTCAACTATTTGTGAAGAGTTGACACCTTGAACCTCTTACGTCTATGGTGACTAACCCTGGTTAAAAAAAAAAAAAAATTCCATTCCTTTACACAAGGTATCATCTACTCGTTTTCAACTCCGTTTAAGCATTAGTATACACTTCCGCGTGTACAACTATCGTCACTTTTCACCGACAATCGAAAAATTTCACTAATCTCGGGTTCTATTTGTAAACCTGTAGTAATTGAACCTCGACAACAAACTTCGATGTCTTCCTCTACTTAAAAGGAACTGTCCCTCCTCTCGTCCTCTTTCTCTAGTTCTTGTTGTGTAATCCTTTATCGACGTGTCTCTTCTACTCTTCTCTTCTGTCTTTTACTTTCGTCGTCTGTTGTGTCTCCCTCCCTTCCGTCTCTATGGCGCGTCGAGGAGTAGTCTACCGGCGCCCTAGCCGTCTTCGCGACGTCAAGTCCAGTCGTCTCGAATGTTTCCGTGCCGTCGCGGCTCCGTCGGAGCAAGTGGGTCCACTTTATCATTGCTCTACAAGATAATCGAGACTCTGACTTAGATCTGAGCGTCATGGGAGACCTCATACGACATAAGCCGTCGTTGGTTCGACAGATACGGCAAGTAAGTAAACCGTTAGCACACCCACAAAGTTCCGAGACACGACACACGAGTGGGCAAGCGAGTACAGACTGAGAAACACTGGGGTACCTGACATCGGGTGGTCTGAGGAGACAGGTACCCTACACAGTCCGTTCTTGTCTTCACCCGACGGTAAAGGAGGAGGTCCTCTGTAAGGGCTGGGTCCCTAGATTGGGTGAAGAGAACGCAGAGGAGTTAAACGTCAACACAAGAATTGGTGATCGTGGTAGATTTTGAGATTCGTTTATACAAGAAACGGGGGATCCTTTAAACGTATAGATCGTTTCTCCCGTTTTCACACTGACCGTCCAATTTCCTTACTATTTAATTATGTGTGCACACCTAACTTCATCAAGATAGGATGGACGGTCAGTGTGGGACAGACCTACTGTCGACGGACTTTATCGACTTCTTGACTTCTTTTATACCTTTTTTACTTGTGAAAGTATGATCACTTAGTCTCAGAGTTTATCACCCTAGTGGATACTATAAACAATTTTAAGATTAAAGATCTGGAGTAGAGATCTTTAGGATCAGGTACTCAGACGAAACCCGTTCCATGGACGTAAAGATTTTTCAATTACTTACAAAGACAACAACCTAACATGAAATTTGCATACATAAAAAAATTCAAGAAATCTATTGTGGACGACTCCTTTAGAACAACTACTATGGAACGTTGACCTAATTTTACAAATAGTCATCTATATCAGAAAAAACCGAATCTTTGTGGTAAAACCAATAATTACAAAGCACTAATATAATAAACGAGGTTCTATTTACAAATCGTAGACATATAATTCTGTTGGAAAAACAGTAAATTATTATAATTCACGATAATTTATGTGATAACAAAAGACAGGAATTTTTTTTCTACTAGTTTTAATTAGTTTAAAACTATTCTAACTCCCATAATATTTAGTACTGGAATTAAGAAAGTATAAACGTGAAACTATCTAATGACTCCCCTCACACAAGTGCTCTGTTCTCGGGAGATGGCTCTTGTAGGACGAAGGTCAAGTTTAGAGTCTTATCGATTCTACTCTCGGTCGACGTTGACTGTACTATACCGTGCCCTCCGTCTCGTAAAATTCTTTATTAATCCAGGGTTGTGTAAGTCTTAAAATATTTATTATTTGTGTTGGAACTTAACAGATTTCTTTGCTTTAACCGATTGAAATCTCGTGTCCACAAAACACAAACCATAAGGAGTGGAACGGGTGTTCGTTCGTCTATGCAAGTTATGTTGAATTACTTAGAAGACCCTTCCGGGGTTTATCTAATGGAGTGTCCTCGAGTCGTATCCTTCACAGGTTCTGTCCGATTGAGATCGTGTTACGAATCAACTCTTTTTTCTATGTGAAAACTTGTGATAACTGATATCTTCGTCGCACTAAGTCACAATGCGTGTTTTCGAGTCTCTCTAGGTAATTCTTGAAATAAAAGATCTTATATAAAAAAGAAATAAAGAAATATATTCTTTATAAAATATAAAAGAAAATAAATTTATAAAGAAACAAAAGAAATAAAGAGGTCTTGTGGTTTGTTCTAGTGATGAATCGGCACAAACATACACAACAACAAAGAATAGAAAGTTAAACTCCCCGTTACGACAAAGTAATTTCACCATTAGAATGAATAAGATGTTTCTGAATTTAGCATAAATAATATACGGCCTGTCACAAGGTCCATGAAACGTTTGTACTTGAGTGGGTAAAGAGTATCGATTAAATTCCTGTTTCTTTGATTTCGGTTTTCTCCTACTGATTGAACGGGTTCCAGTGTATCGTTCTTTACTACAGTATCTAGACCCTTAGTGGGAGGTTCCAGTCAGAAGTACGTGTGGTAGAGAAATAATACGATGGAGAACGACTCAAGATGACGGTTTTAAGGGTCCTTGGTCCCTGCCCCTCGAATGCACGATAGGAAATATTTGTCGGACATCTGTTTATACAAAATATTCTATAGATATCACGTCCTCTAAATTATTCTACACCACCGTGATCACCATTTCTTGGGTGGACGGTTACGTCTTCTGTGTTCTCTACTCCCAAGTTAGGGACCCAACCCTTCCAGGGGACCTCTTCCTTTACCGTCGGGTGAGGTCATAAGAACGGACCTTTTGAGGTACCCGTCTCCCCGGACCGTGTGACGTCAAATACCACGACGTTTCTCGGTGTGTGTTGACTCTTTGACTCGTGTCCCGTGTCAATGCAATTTGATTTGGTGTGGTATTTTACTGTAAAAGTACCCACATCCAGTCGTCGAATCTAGACGGTCCGATTACCTAAATGTGTCAAATTCGGAGAAAGAGTGGAGATCCTCACAAGAGACTAATTTCGGTTACATCATCCCCTTTTTATGATCTTAGTTTGATTTCTTTAAGATTAACAAAGAGTAAAGACTGTAGGGACCAATGTACACCTATAAGAACCCACCAGAGAAACGACTTATTAATTTACTCTCTCTTTATAATTATCATCAGAAACATACAATAATCGACATATTATGATAAAACGTTTTCTTTCGTTAGATATAAAATACCTCTTTTACATTTGTTTAATCACGTTTTAGTAATTCAAACCCTTCCTCCACGTATCACTGTCTCTTCGTTAGGTGAACGGAATGAAACTAGGAGAAAAGAATCTACTAGGGTTCCGTAAAGTATTATTACTAGAAGTGTGAAGTGTTGTTTGACATAGGGATGTTTCTTAAACTTTAACGACATGAAGGGACTTAATAAATATTGGAGGAATAAAAAGTGAAGTCAAGTCAGTGAGTCAAGACAGACTGAGACACGTTGGGGTACCTGACGTCGTGCGGTCCGGAGGGACAGGTAGTGGTTGAGGGCCTCAAATGGGTTTGGGTACAGGTAACACAGACACCATGGTAGCTTGGTAGAGTAGGAGACAGTAGGGGAAGAGGAGGACGGGAGTTAGAAAGGGTCGTAGTCCCAGAAAAGCTTACTCAGTCGAGAAGTGTAGTCCACCGGTTTCACAACCTCAAAGTCGAAGTCGTAGTCAGGAAGGTTACTTGTGAGTCCTGAAATCCTACCTGACCAACCTAAAGGAACGTCAGGTTCCCTGAGAGTTCTCAGAAGAGGAATAAAAATAAACAGGAAATAAAAATAAATATAAAGACAAAGAGTTGATACCAATCAGAAGACTTAAACTATTTCTACTTTCAAGAGAAGGGTTTCGAGTCGTTGTTAATAACTATTTAACTTTTGATATGTTTCTGATCCGAAATACCAGTGTTGTATTGAGAAAATACACTGACTAATTTTTATAACCCTTTAATAACTGATAATTCTCGAAATGAGGGTTTCGTAAGATCACATATGAACCGTTATAACCTCCTACCACGGGTTTCTATGTTACTTTGACGAAACCCACACTGGACGTAAGTAACATTCCAATAGTGATCTCGACAGTCCCGTAATATCCGTTCATGATTACTCAGAGTATCTAAATCTCAATCATCCCCGTTACCTCAATTAAAAGATGAAAGAGGAGTTATCTTAAGGTTCACTTCACTACCCAAGTAATTTAATATGTCTTTGTGCGTTATCGTTTTCGGTTATCGGTTTAGTTTTACATATAACACTGTATTTAAATGACAGTCTTTTGTTTCAAGTTTTAAAAAATTATTATTTATGTAAAAATATAAAATTAAAAATAAGTGACTTGGTTTTTCGGGTCGACTCAACTCTAAGGTACTCACGTACCCATTACAAAAACATTATAGTCACATTAACGTTTTCCCTTAAAATTGTAGAGTCACCCCTGTTAAAGTCATAATTTATTTTTAAGTTTTCGAAAAGATTATCTTGTACGATGTATTTATGGTAATAATATATAAAGAGTCATAATACTTTAAGTCATTCAATCTTTTTTTCAGAGGACCGTAATTCCGTGCTACTTACACATAAAACTACAATAGTATAAAATTTGGAGTGTACATCTAAAAAGAACCCTCTTAATACTACACGATTATCATATTCGTGTGCAAAAGAAACGCCAATTCGAAATTTTACTATCAAAACGGTTTTTGTATTAGAATTCAGTTTGTCTGTTAAGTGAAGTCACTTCCTGGTATCTCTTAACTGATGTACCTTCAGTATTCAGTATTCTTGTAGTGAAGTAACGTACACACGAACTGAGAGGACACCGGTTTTGACTACGACGAAGAATCTGTTTAGGAGAGAGGATCCATTTACGGATGTCTCAAGACACCGTTTAACGATGCATTAAGAAACGTACATTTCCCTTCAATTCGACCTTCCTTTGGTGTTTCTCTTCGAACATTGAATCTCACTGAAGGTTCGATCTAAAAAAAAAGTAGACGATCCAGAGGTCCTAAAAGTCCCTCTGTCTCGATAGTTTACTAGTATGTTACTGGCTCTTCTCGTAATTTTCGACATTAGGTCACACACCAAAACCGAGATAAAGGAAGATCAGTAGACCTTAGCGTTGAGTAGATAATATATGTAAAATTTTCTCTTACCCCAAATAAGAGATTTTATAAAACTTTAACTTCTTAAGATATATATATGGTTTATCTGATGTAATTTGTATAGTAAGTATTAAATGTAATTTTTAAACACAATGTCATAAAACTTTTTATCAATAAGACATGACAAACTAAGTATAATTATACATAATGTTGTTCTCCCCGAAGGGTTCCATCGTGATCACCACTTCTTAGGTAGACGGTTACGTCCTATACATTCCCTGGGACCAAACTAGGCTCAGTCCTTCTAAGGGACCTCCTTTCATACCGGTGGGTGAGGTCATAAGAACGGACCTCTTAGGGCACCTGTCTCTTCGGACCGACCGTTACCAGGTATCACAGAGATTCTCAGTCTGTGTTGACTTACTGATTCGTACGTACGCGTTCTCTTCTTTAATATATTATTTAAAAAGATTAAACTCGACATAGTGATGGAGTTGAAAATGATCATTATTAAGTGACCTCTTAGACTTAACATACAGAAGTAAAGAGTAATGATTAAAACTCTCGACTAATTTTATAAAACAACTTCTTACACGTATCTGAATAGATAACACTATTTATAATTTAATATATATATGTATACTAATTTGTCAATTGGTGTATAACACACGTAAAAACCACAATAATAATGTCGTTTTTACTGTTGACACTATATATATAAGAGATTTTGTACTTTTTATAAAATCCTATTCGGGGTTAAGGATCCATTATCGATCCCCAGGAAACCCTCCATTTTATACTGGTTTTATAATCCTCTTTATTTTTAATAAGAACGTTCGAGTCACGTATTTTGTTTTTGTTTATGGCCGTAAGGAACCTCTATAACACCCAAACTAAGGTCTGGTGGTGTTATTTCCCTTATAGTGTTATTTTGTTCAGTGTACTAAAAAAACCAAAGAGTAACGTATACTTACGATACAAATGTATATGATATCAGATGTTTTACACGTTATCGTATATAAATTTTTATAGTTACATGAATGGAATTAATTTTTCTGAAATAACGATTTTTGACGATTGGTAATAGACTCGGAAGTCCTTCAGTACTAGAAAAACGTAATCATGTAGTTGACAGTGACTAGTGTCTAGTGGTATCCTCTGTATTATTATTATTCCTTTTACGAACTTTATAACCTTTGTAATGACTTTGTGATGTGTCAATGTTTCACTCGTTTACGACAACCTTTTTTACTGAGGCTGTCTGAACGAGTTATGTCCCAACGGTGTTTAGAAGTTAGGTATTTTTTACGTCCAAATAAAAACTTCACGTTATTGTGGTTCGTGTTATTTATCTCCATATGGACATACATACTCCATGTTCTGTTTTCTAAACCCGATTCATATTTATTATAAAACTGTCAATTTGTTATCCATTCGACAGGATACCTTATTTGTTCAAAGAAAAAGGTCTATAAAACTTGAGACTACTTGTCACTCTCTTACGTCCTTGTTCTAATTAGGTAAATATCAATATATACCTTTGTTAAAAACCATAGTGTCTGATCCGATTCTCACCCATAAAATGTTCCTGGTCGTGGACACAGAAGGGTTTACGTTGAGGGTCAATCCTGTGTCCAAGACACCGGTTATTTTGTCGGTCGACTCAAAGGACGTTCTACGAAACTCGTCCGTCCCTGGTGACTCACACCCGACCTAAGACTCCTACCTCCTTTCCTTTACACTCGGTACTTACAAGAAAAAGTCTTCTAGTACTGAAGGACTTCCGAGTCTATTATCAATCGTCAAAAATCGTTATTTCAGAAAAACTAATTCCATTCATGTAACTATAAAAATTTATATACGATAAAAAATGCTAGGTTAATTGTTTTTCTATCAGGGTGTTCGTTATTTTTACCTCTGACCAAATCTCTGAAGACCTTTCTCCTTTTCACTATAATCAACACTACTTTGTCCAATTCTCATTTGACCATTTTCCAATTTCAATGAACTTTTACTACAGAAAAGGAAATTGGAGATTCATAGAATCTTTCCTAAAAAATACAACAACAAGTATATAAAATTAGAAAATACGTAACGGACCACTAATAGAAGGTTCATCACCGTGAATTTTTACTATACTCCTTATGAGAAACGATAATAATAATAATGACAGTACCACACTCTAAACCGTGTTTTACTGAAAACAAGTCCTGAGTGTCCCGGACTGAAATCGTCTATTTATTACCCGATAGTGAATTTGTATGACATAAAACTATATAACCGGATTACAATATAATTTGGTAAAGTTCGAGACAAAATTGACGTACGGAATTTACCCAAGGTTGTAAAATTTTCTCTCAATTTTATATTGGTGATTTAATAAAGAAATTTAAATTTAGTTCTATCTTTTTTCATATGTGCTACTTTTAACATGGTAATAACATTTACTGTATTAAAGAACGATATATATTCGACTTTAAAGGTGACTGATAGGGTAAATATACTACTAAAGGTATCACTTCACTTTACGTACTTAAGGGATAAAGTCTACGTAAGCCGATATTATTGACCTTTTTTTAGGATAAGTAAATTCCAGTAAGAACGGACAACATCTTGAGACTTTCGACATCGAAACTCCGACACTTACGATAGAGAACTTAATTCTACTACGGTAACCCCCTTACCCGGAAAAAGTCTGATACAAAATGTAAATTTCTTCTCATAAAGAGACTCCTATATTCAGGTCAAGGAACGGTTTGAAATTTAAGTTAGATTGTACAAAAAAAAAAAAAAAAAAACCTCGAGAAGAAATAGAGAACTAAATAAAAGTTAATGGGGTGTAAATCTATAAACTTAAGAGATTAGATACATTTAATATTTACCTGAAATAACTGAAGAATAAATCGCTAGTTTACAATTTTATGTTAATGAGACTTAGAGAAACAGATAGAGACCACGATTTTGTTAAGTGTGTATTAAAGTGTAGTAATCATGTTCAAGACAAGAAAAGTCCGGAATCATTATTTTCATTTTAGAAATTGTGTAAATTAAGTTTACCTACTATGTTGAAGGGAATTTTCGAAAGTTCACTTTGACGAGAAAATATCCAAAATGGTAACTAAACTTGAACTCATGGACGTAAAGAGTTAAAAATAGTTATTTTTACAATTATTATTCGGGTAATTATGGTTTCCGATATAATTAATTTGATTATTTTTTGTCTTATTCATTCCTTTTCTTTTATCAAAGAAGGAATTAACCATTGAAACTGGTTAAGATTATTTCAAATAATTTTAATTTTTATTTGTTTATACTATTAACACAGAGTTTATATCAAAAGTAATGTACCTTGGATACTAAAATCGATTATCTCTCCGTAATATCACAAAATTTCTATTCGAAGAGACTAACAAATGTAATAAGTTCTTTATCTAATGGATAAATATCTTTATATATCTAAAAACCACCTCTTCCGTTACCGTTGGGTGAGGTCATGAGAACGGACCTTTTAGGGTACCTACCTCCTCGGACCATCCGACGTCAGGTACCCCAGCGATTCTCAGTCTGTACTGACTCACTGAAGTGAAAGTGAAAAGTGCAAGTACGTAACCTCTTCCGTTACCGTTGGGTGAGGTCATAAGAACGGATCTCTTAGGGTCCCTACACCCTCGGACCACCCGACGGTAGATACCCCAGCGTGTCTCAGTCTGTGCTGACTTCGTTGAATCGTCGTCGTCGTCGTCGTATCTAATAACCGTAATTGTTTCTGTATATTAAAATATGGGTCCTAAAATTCACCGAGTTATACAAGTAATTGTATAATCACTATCACTATGTATGAAACGTAACAAAAAGATATTAAACCAGTATATACAGTAAACTCTATAAAAATTAGTGTCGTTGATCTTTGATGTTGATTTTTAAGAATTTTTAATTCCATCCTCTTGAAGACCAAAGATGGGACATACATTTTTAGAATGTCGATGGTGAGACAGGATTGGTGTTTATTTATCGATTTGTCTGAACTTTTTAGTCAAGAAGAACCTAGGTATTCTCTTACCACCTGTGTCCTGTTTGGTGACGGGATTCATAACCTCTCTGTCTTTCTTCTAAGTCCCTCGACGTCGAATGGTCTGGTCTATCTTTGTACAGTTCCATCCTTTTACACTGTCATTCATCCCTTAACGACCTCTGGGTCATACCTGGTGAGTCTCAAATTATAAATTTTATAACAATTCTTGAGGTTGTTATAACACTCTAAGTGGAGGTCATCGAACTCCTCGAAAAGTGTCCTTTATAGTCTCTTTTTGGGAGTCCCGAAGGTCGTCTCCTTCCCCTTAACCTTTGTAAAACTTAATGTTTCCATGGGTAAAGAAAAAAAATTATATTTAAATAAATTAACCTCCAATTAATGAAATGTTATAACATAACCAAAACGGTATGTAGTTATACTTAGGCGGTGTCCATATGTGCAAGGGGTAGGACTTGTCCATATGTACAAGGGGTGGGACTCTGGAGGAGGGAGGAGGGAGGGGCATGGTAGGGAGATCCAGCAGAGTCACGTCGTCGGGGTTCGTAGGTCATAGTACGTAGCTTGGACCTGACCGCTAAGCAAAGTATATACTATAATATGTACAAAGTCACGGTAAGACGGTTTAGTAAGGTAGGAGAGGGAGAGGGTATCTCAGGTTTTCTGATAAGATATGTAGACACAGAGAAAACGACAGAGTGTATGTCCCAATAGTGATGGTACAAAGATTTAAGGTACATATACGTAATCATATGACATAACCACAAAAAGAAAGACCGAATGAAGTGAGACATATTAGCCGAGGTCAAAGTAGGTGGAGTAATCTTGACTAAGTTTACATAAGAAAAATTACCAACTCATTATGAGGTAACACATACACATGGTGTCGAAAGAATAGGTAAGTAGACGACTACCTGTAGATTCAATGAAGGTACAGGACCGATAATATTTGTCACAACGCTACTTGTAACCCCATGTGCACAGACAAAGTTAAGACCAAAGGAACCACACATACGGGTCATCACCCTAACGAACCAGTATTTCGACAAGTTAAAGGTCAAAAAATTCCTTAAAGGTGTGACAAGAGGTCTCACCGACATGATCAAACGTAAGGGTGGTTGTCACATTCTCCCAAGGGAAAAGAGGTTTGGGAGAGGTCGTAAATAACGAACATCTGAAAACCTAGCGACGGTAAGACTGACCGTACTTTACCATGGAGTAACACCAAAACTAAACGTAAAGAGACTATTACTCACTACAACTCGTAAAAAAGTACACAAACAATCGGTAGGCATACAGAAGGAACCTCTTTACAGACAAATCAAGAAACCAGGGAAAAAACTTACCCAGTAAATAAAAAAACCTTAACTAGACGTCCTCAACGGACATATAAAAACTCTAGTCAACAAACAGTCAACGAAGTAAACGATAATAAAAGAGGGTAAGACTTCCGACAGAAAAATGCAACAAATATCAGAGGAAACAACACATCTTCGAAAATTCAAATTAACCCAGGGTAAACAAATAAAAACGAAAATACAGGTCATAAGATCCTCCACCCAGTATCTCCTAGGACGACACTAAATACAGCCTCTCACAAAACGGATACAAGAGGAGATCCTCAAAATATCAAAGACCAGAATGCATATCTAGAAATTAGGTAAAACTCAAATAAAAACACACACCACAATCTTTCACAAGATCAAAGGAAGAAAATATTCACCAACTCGTGAAAAGGGTCGTGGTGAACAACAGTTTCTATTCCACAGGTATCCACACACCTAAATAGAGACCCGAAAGATAAAACAAGGTGACTGGATATAAAGAGAGAAACACGGTCATGGTATGACAGAACTACTGACACCGAAACATCATCTCGGACTTCAGTCCGTCCAACTAAGGAGGTCAAGGTAAGAAGAAAGAAACGAAACCGATAAACTCAAAAAAAGATAAAGGTATGTTTAACAATTTATTAACAAGATCGAGACACTTTTTATGGTAACCATCGAACTATCCCTAACGTAACTTATATATCTAATGAAACCCATCATATGAGTAAAAGTGATATAACTAAGAAGACTAGGTACTTGTACCATATAAACAGGTAGATAATCACAGGAGAAACTAAAGAAAGTGGTCACAAAATATCAAAGAAAATATATATCTAGAAATCAAAGAAATCCATCTATATAAAGATTCATAAAATAAGAAAAACAACGTTACCACTCACCTTAACAAAGGAAAGAGAAAGACAAAAGAGTAATAATCGCATATCCTTACGTTCCCTGAAGACACACAACTAAAACATACGACGTTGAAATGATATAAGTAACTAAGTGAGATCATTAAAAGACCACCTCAGAAATCACAAAAGATACATCTCCTAGTACAGTAGACGTTTGTCATTCTCAAATGAAGAAGAAACGATTAAACCTAAGGAAAATAAAGAAAAAGACGAGACTAATGACACCGGTTTTGAAGGTTTTGATACAACTTATCATCACCACTTTCACCCGTGGGAACAGAACAAGGACTGAAATCCCCTTTACGAAACTTAAAAAGTGGTAAATCCTATTACAAACGACACCCAAACAGTATATATCGAAAATAATACAACTCCATACAAGGAAGATAAAGACGAAAGACCTCTCAAAAATAGTATTCACCTACAACCTAAAACAGTATCCGAAAGAGACGTAGATAACTCTATTAGTATACCGAAAATAAAAAGTCAAACAATTACACCACTTAATGTAACTAACTAAACACCTATAACTTCTTAGAAACGTAGGGACCCTATTTCGGATGAACCAGTACCACATACTAGAAAAATTACACAACAACCTAAGACTAACGATCTTAAAACAACTCCTAAAAACGTAGATACAATTAGTCACTATAGTCGGACATTAAAAGAAAAAACACCGTAGAAACAGTCAAAAACCATAATCCCACTACCACCGGAGTATCTTACTCAAACCTTCAAATGTAAGGAGACGTTAAAAGACCTTCTCAAACTCATCTTATCCACAATCGAGAAGAGATTTAAAAACCATCTTAAGTCGACACTTCGGTAGACCTGGACCCGAAAACAGACGACCTTCTAAAGACTAATGTCAAAGTTATAGGTACGAACACTACCCAGACAATTCTAAAAGATAAAGAAGGACCAAGTCAAAACCTTTCAACATGAAAGGATTCTTAAACACGTAAAGAAGGTGCAACAGGTAAAATAACCGTATATCAACGACTATCATCAGAGACTACTAGAAAACATAAAAACACAACAGACAACACTAGAGAGGTAAAAGTAAAGATTAAAATAACTAAACTAAAAAGAGGGAAACAAAGAACTACTCAGACCGATTACCTCCGACTTGTTGTACGACGACTTATTGGTTGTTTAGTGTCTCCTTAGTTTTTTCTTTAGTTTTATACGTATCTTTACTTACTTTTACTTTTGTGTTGTTGGGTTTTGGACACCCTGTGACATTTTCATCACGATACCCCTTTCAAGTATCGTTATGTCCGTCTGGAGTTCTTTGTTCTTTTTTCAGTTTATTTATTGGATTAAGATGTGGATTTCGTTGATCTTTTCCTTCTTTACTTCTTAGGGTCCCAATCATCTTCCTTTCTTTAGAATTTTTAATCCCGTCTTTATTTACGTTTTCTTTGTTTTCTCTGGTGTCATTTTTAGTTGTTTCGGTTTACGACCAAGAAACTTTCCTCTTTATTTTAACCGTTTGGGTAAAGAAGAATTGTTCCAGATGGGACTTCCCTTTGTTTGACTCGTCTCATATTGGTCGACCCTATAATTGAACTGGACCACTTCCCGTCGTGGGTTGAGTAGTAGAAGTCGGATGGGAACCCTCTTCCCTTTATGGGTTGAGGTTCTGTAAGATGGATAGGAAAAGGTAGATTCACCCCCCTCCCCCCTCCGATCCACCCCCTCCCCTACCCCACCCCACCCCCTACCCCACTTCCTTCTTTAAGAACACTCTAAGTATCAAGTCTCCGGACCCGAGTGACTTCCCGACTCTGGATTAGTATCCTAATATCGTGTGAACGTGAAAGGGGTCGGAGTGGTTATTAACAATTCAGCGATTCAGTACAGGATGAGAGACACTAAGTTACCTGACATTGGACCGTCCGGGGAGACAGGAACACTAAAGGGTCCGTTCTTATGACGTACCCAACGGTAAAGGAAGAGGTCCCCTAGAAAGGTTGGGTCCTTAATTTGGACGTAGAGGTCCCTTCGGGGGTAGTGGTTAATAATTCCAAATAAATCTCGTCAAGGAACAAAAGTAACACGTAGTGCATGGTTTTTTGTGTTTTGTTTTTGTTGTCTTGTCTTTGTTTCTAACGACGCCTACCCGAATAAGTATCTGACGTGTGTCCAATTCTTTCTTAGAGACTGAATCTTCTATACAGTTATCTTAAGGACTTTTCACTTTTTGTCTCTATTGTTTCTGACTTTTTTTTTTTTTTTGTCTTGTGTGTTAAGTTCTGACACCCTGTTGATGTTGTCCACATTGTATGTACATTAACCTTTATAGTCTCTTATCTCTGTCTTTTTTATTTATTTATAAACTTAGTTATTACTAATTCTTAAAAGGTCTTAATTACGGTCTAATGTTTGGTGTCTAGATCCTTCGGACTTCTTATTGTTCGTCTTATTTACGATTATGTTTATATTCGTATAATAAAAGTTCGATGTCTTTTGTTTTCTATTTCTTTTTAAGACTTTTTTTTTTAGACTTTCTTTACTTCATTACCACCCTTATGGAATGGATACAAACTTATTTCTTAACGAAGGTTGAAGACGAGTCTTTAGTACGTTCTTTCTTTTCTCACTTCACGTTATATATAAGTCTCTTTTACGATGATTAGATTTTAAGACATCTGACGTTTTAATAAAAAATTTTCACCTTCTATTTATTTTTGAAAGAGAGTGTTTCTTTTTAGATCCCTTAAACAGTGGTCGTCTAAATTGGAAAGTCTTTACAATTTCTGTCGATAAATCTCTTTTCTTTTTATTATAACCAGTCTTTGTGACTAGATGTATTTCTTTCCTTCTGGTAACTTCCTTACTCATTTCCATTTTATTTTTGAAAATAGACATAATAGGTATTAGATTGTCTGTTATCCAAAAAAAGTATAAGTATTATTATTACGGTTGTTACATCAATAACTACAAATTCATATACAGTATATAAAAATAAAGATTACATATACCGATACTTACAATATACATTTTCTTTCCTACTTTCGTCACTATGTCCCTACCCTTTCTTCTTAATCCTAATAAATAATATTTCACGAGTTTAATGTAAAATTCACCATATCACAATAAACTTTCACCTGAACTTAATGGACACTTACATATAACGTCTGAGATCCCGTTGATGATTTTCAGTAATTTTTTTTATTTATTTTCCTTTCGTCTCTCTCTTTATGTTTGTTTGTCTTTTCTTTCGTCTCTTATACTTTAGTAAAAAAAAAATTCATGTTTTTCACCCTTTTCTTCGTGTCTTCCGTCCTTTTTTCTCCTTTTGTTTTCATCCTTGTTTCTTGTTATCGTTGTTTATCCTTTATCATTACTCGTACCATTTAAAATTAGGTTGAGACAGTTCTTAGTGATACTTGTAGTTGAACTTTCTCTGACAATCTCACATAGTGTTTGTTCTGTGTACAACTCCAAACTGTCTTTTGTTGTTTTAAGAAATTCGTTAATAGGAAGTTAATTTTTTTATTAATTTTTTTTCTTTTTTTTTATTGTTACCTTTGGATTGTTTTTATACGGTCTTTTTCTGGGTTGATATACTGCAAATGTTCTTCATGTAAAATTTATATTTTAACGTATGTCTAATTTTTATTTACCGATCTCCTTGTATATGGTGCGATTGGGATTAGTATTGTGTCGTCCTAATCGACGTTATTATTGTCTGTCTCGGTTACGGTTGTGTTCTTTTCAATAGTGTTTTTCTTTCCGTAACGTATTTTTATTTACCCAGCTAAAAGGTTCTTCTTTAGTAGAAATTGTACATGCGTAGATAGTCGTCTCACAGTTTGATACACTCAAATTTTTTTTTTTTTATCATCTTAGTACTCCTCTTTAACTATGTAAGTCATAGTATCAACATCTGAAGTTCCGGGGAGAGAATCTTCACTCATATAAGTCATCGTCTTTTAGTCGGTCCAATAGGTAAAACTTATCAGACATGTAATGGAAAGGTTTGAGGAATTGTTGGGGTCGTTGGTCTTCGAACAAAAGATTCTCACACTCAGAGGAAGACAAACGTTTGTTAAAGCAAACATAATAAAGAAAAATCTAAGGTGTATACATATAAATCTAAGGTGTATGACGATTTAATTTTTACCTATTGGTTGTTCCTGGATAACATATCGTGTGTCTTGACATGAGTTTCAATACACGGTCGGACCTATCTTCCCTCTAAACTCCCTTTAATCTATACACACATATACATACCGACTTAGGAAAACGACAAGTGGACTTTGATTGTGTTGTACCAATTAGCCGATATGTGGTTATTTTTTTTGTTTTTCAAATTTCGTATCTTTTTCTTATATCTTCTATTAAGTTTTTTAATCATTTCTTTATTGACTTAAGTTGTTATGGTAATCAGTTAACCCATGGTAGCTGTAGACCTCTAACGAAGTAGGTTGTTATCGTCTTATATGTAAAAAGAGTTACACGATACCTTGTAAGTGGTTCCTTTTGGTATAAGACCCAGTATTTTATGTGAAATGTAAATTTTCTTACCTTTGTTACAGACAGGAGTGTGATGTAATTTTAAGTTATTGTCTATTCACTTTTCAGTGGTTTATCCACTTTTAATTTGTTGTAAGAATATTTATTGTATAAACCCAATGTGTTCTTTAAATTTATTTAAAAATTTATAAGATTTATTTAGTTTTACTTTTGTTAAGTAGTTTTACACACTTTAGGTTGTTTTCGGTACAAACCTCCCTTTTAGTATGGAAAATTACGTATGTAAAAATTTCTTCTTTCTATATTTTATTTTTATTAGATTCCGAGGTAGAATCCTTTGATCTTTTTCCTCTCGTATAGTTAAGGTTTTATTCGTCTTCTTTACTATTCTTAATCTCGTTTTTAGTTACTTTAACTTTCGTGTTTTGGTTATATCTTTTAGTTATTTGAGTTTTCTACCAGAAACTGTTATAGTCATGTTGGATATTCTGAGATCGATTCAATTGACCATTTTTTTTTTTTCTTTTTCTTTTTTCTTTTTCCTGTGTACAATCATTATCGACTTCACTTTCTCCACTCTAGTGATGTCTAGTGTAGCTGTAATTTTCTGTTATTTCCTTTTGATCTACTTGAGATCCAAGTGTTTAAACTATTGGGAACTCCTTTACCTGGTTGAAAAACTTTCTACTCGAAACGGTTTTAGGTGTTCTTCTTTGACTAGTAAACTTATCCGAATATAAATAATTTCTTTAATTCAATTATTATTGGTAGGTTTTTTCTTTCCTTTTTTCTGGTCTACATAAATGACCCCTTAAGATACTTTGTAAATTCTTCCTTTAATATGGTCAAGAGATATTAGTGAAAGTGTCCTATCTTTGTTTCAAGTATTAAAGACTAAGTAGGATACTCCAACTATAATGGGTTTATGGGTTCATTCTGTTTCGATAATGGGTTTTTGGAACATTGTATAGAAGTTAAAACGACACTCGAAATTTGACGAAAAAATTTTTACCAGAATTAATAATTTTGTGTTTTTTCGGATTCCATAAAATAGTAAAGTCATTTGTTTTCAGACTCTTACACACTAATACAACCTAAAATACTAAGTTATTACAGTGTCGTCTCAACTTTGAAAAAAAAAATTAAAAGTCGAGACTATAGGTATTAAACTGTCTTAAGGGCAAAACTTAAGTCGTACTTTGTGTTATTACTCATAAGGTCTAGAGTCAAGATTTGTTTTAATATGAGTAAAAAAATTCCTTACTCTTTTAACAAGTTCCTAAGTGGTTTCACTAACCAGAAACATCGAATAACAAAGTTTAATGTGGTATACTGAGGACCGTTCCTCCAACCTTACTAGTATTTTCTCAATGTAATTTGTAGACACAACACTACTCCGAAGTCACAGTTAGTAAACCTCGGAAGGGTCTTATTCTGAGTTTGAGTTCAAGACACCTCTGTAAGTCCCTTGACCACTAGTTATTTTAGTTATAACGATTCTTAAGACACGAACACGGACGTGAGACAACTGAACTCCTTTGTCCAGGGAAATAAAAACCCCTGGATCCTAAGGTACAAACCATAATTCGTGGACCCCTGTGATATTAATATATTGGTTCTTCCTTTGGTTATTTATGATCACTGTAGAAACTTAAAAAGGGAATTTTTCGGTTGAAGTAAAGGGAAAGAAGATACATTTTGATTTACGTTAGTACAGTATAAGGTGACTTTAGATATATATTCTTTTTCACTGTACCGTCTTTTCAATTCTAACATTTAATGTCGAAAACAATGATTAATAAACTTACCTGATTTATATCATATTTATAAATTACGTGTGTTGAACATGTATAATTTACAAGAGGACCCTCTATATAAAATTTCGAAGTTTATGAAGAGAACTGATGACCAGATTTTAACTTTAAGTTAAGTATACTCTTTGTCTACCGGGGTCACACATTTTTTATTTTAACTCTTGTGTTATTAATAAATTTTTACTCTATACATTTATCTTTTAAAAATAATAAAACACAAAAACATACTATGTTTCTGTTCATGATATTCATTTATGTGTTATAACACAGATTTTACACCACCGGAATCCCCAATAGAACAGGGTCTTGTTAGACGTAGGATCTATGACAACCAGGTCGGTCAATGAGGTTGAGAACAAAAATAATGATTGAAGTGTGTAGTGGTTGAATAAACGACTAATCACAGTCCAAGTTTCTCTATCATAGAGGAGACACTTTTACTGAATTAGGGACATCAGTTTCTTAACGAGGTAGTAGACCTCAATGGTATAAATTTTGTATATAAAATTTATACCCTTTAAAATAATACTTGTATTTTACAGAGTGTCATTTCACCCTACAAAATCTTATATACATAAGTAGTAACATTATCATCCAGATCGTATTTTGACACTTATATTATCAATGAAATTTATATAAACTACCCTCTCTTGTTCTGCCACCTCCTCATCCACCTGCACCTCGTGTAGAGAGAGGTGCCTATGTAGTGTTTATGTGGAAGTCTGTGTCTTTACGTGTGTCTTGTGGTCGACTCTAGTCTGTCCTCCTGGACTACTTACCTTTTCTTCCATATCTTGATACGTTTTGAACCATCCTACTTCCTTTATCCCCCTTTTTGTCCTGACCTGGACGGAAACCGCCCACCTCCTTAACTTCGTCCCTAGACTAGGGGTATAGTCCCGTTAACAAACTCAGTCTCCTCTTTGTAAATTCCGACTCTCACTTTGTCGACTAGACACCGTCGGATTTACCTCACTCTTAGTCTGTCAGGAACAGTATCGGTATGTATGGGACCTGTTCTTGTAACCAGAGGACCTTCCACGTCGTCCACCCTCGACCTCAAATCCCCAACACCTCGTTAGGGTCCCACTCCCGACGATAACTGACACCTCTCTATCTGACTCCCTCACACTCCCTCCTCTGTCACCACCCTTTACGGGTACTTTCTTTCGGTCGTCGGTACCTTCGTTCCGTATGACGACTCAGTACACATCCCAGACCACGGGAGTGGTATCTGAGAGAGAGAGGGGTGTGCGGTCATAGCCGTCGACTTGTTATCTCTCCGAACGAGTAGTTTACGGACTGTGTGACTTGATGTCTTATCCTGGGGTGAGTCCCACGAGGAAATTCATTGACTACGTGACTTGATGTCTCGTCCTAGGGTGGATCAAACGGGGAAATTCACGGACTGTGTGTCTAGATGTCGTGAGGAGGGGTGTCGGTCCTGGGAGTCGTACGGACTACGTACCTTGTTGTCTCTTCCTGGGGTCCGTTCCCTCGGGAGATCCACGGACTTGTTCGTCTCGATACCTCTCTCGGATCGGTTTCTCTGAAAGACTAGCGGTCGATGTTCTCCGAGTTTGTTCTGACTATCCCGGTATTGAGGACCCCGTCTCCGTCAAGTACAGGGACGTGTGAACCGCGGTGGTCCTAGGACCATTCGGTTCGTGGACACGTTCGAAGTGTCAGTTGAGAGTGACCCCGTCTCGACGGTTTCCGTTTTTTCAGAACGCAGATACGTACATCCAAGTGAAGTTATCACAGGCTGACACCGGACGGTCCGAAGAGATAGTCCCTCCCCTCAAGAGGTCCGTTCTTATAACCTCGTATAACCGGTTATGACTACCGGTATGGGAAGATCTCGTGATATAAAGGACGACGGGTTCGGTGGTTGTGGGATTCATGGACCACGTCGGTCTTGGGGACGCTGGGATAGTCGTCGGGGTAGAGGTGTGGACCGGAAGTGTCCCGGTTTTGGTTCCGGAGGTCCCGTCGGAGTCCTTGTTTGGGGTCGTCTCCTGGGTGTACGTCTCCACCTTTATTTACGTGTTAACTTTGGGTCTCCGTCACACCGATTCTTTCTTCTGGGTTTTGGAGGAGTGGTTGACATGTTCGATGTCTAATTTAGGTGTACTAGTTGATCCGTCTGAGACACAGATACCTTATATGTTTTCCAGTGACTCTCGTGGGTGTTTTCTTTTTCGTGATCAAGACTCTCGACACCTGAAACCCCCGTTCTTGTGTGTCCTCATCTTGGTCTAATCTTAGACTCGACGGGGGTGTCGTCCAGGTCTCTAGTCGTGTCACGACCTTTCGTAGAATCCTTCCACTCCACCTGACACTGAGGGTCACTCCCTTTCCTGAGACTGTCGTCACTGAGTTCTCTTTGGAAATAATAAGATTGAAAAGATGAACAAGACATCTTTTAAAACCTAAAGAAAAAAAAAAAAAAAACGGGAAAGGGGGACGAGACAACATCAACAACTAAAATTACCGTGATACTTTGAGGTTAATTCGAAACCTCGAAAAAAAAAAAGAGCATTTATAGACGGAGATACAACCCGAAAACGTCAAGACACCTAAAAACAAAACAAAAATAGAAAAGAAAAAAAAATTAAAACTAAAAATTAAAAAATTGGATAATAATAAAAAAGATGTAAATAAGGAAAAAAAGAAAGGGATGAGAAGAAAAGGGGAACGTCAATTAGAAATTGTATATGTTTAGAAGAAATAGATGGAGATAAATTAAAAAGTATAGATAAGAAAGAAAGAATAGAAAGAGAGGAAAGGAGAGTTTTATACACGGTCAACATAGAAGTAACGAAATAAGGGTGAACCGTGGAACGAAATCAAAACAAAAAGTCAAACACGAAATCAATCAAAACAAGAATTGTACATTCATATTAAAAACTAAAGGAAACAAACGGCCCAGTTAGATGACATGAATTAAAAACAACCTGACAAAACTGAAACGAGTACCCACATATACATGTACGCATATAAGGTAATAAAGTTAATAATAAACGGACTAAAACATTGACGGTAAACAGACCCCAAGTAGAAACCAAAGAACAGAAACCTATAAACAAAATTAGAGTGATTACGGTATGTTTGGTGAACATCTTAGAGCAAGCCCTGGTCTCTAATTCGGGACTCGGAAACCTCACCCTCGTGACTAAGATTCTGAGATCTGATGGTCTATTGATTGGGATCCCTCGTAGTTTATCACTCTTGAGTGTGTTTCCTTTGATGAACTTGTGTTCTGGGTCGTAGTGGGTTGATGGTCATCGTGGGACACGTCCTACGGAGTAGATTTGTTGTTTGTTTTGTTCTCATTTTTGGGTTAGTAGTCGTCTATCCCAATGGTAGAGTGAGTCGGAACAGGTAGTCTCCTTTCTTTGTTTGTTTGTTTTGAGTTGTGTTTAGAGTGGGGTATCCTCCGAATATGTTTGATGACCTGGTTGGAATCCTTCCTTTTTTCGTTTTCCTTCTTTATTAAGTTGGAAGAAGTTCTTTTCTTAAGTTGAAATGAACTTCGGACCCTTTTCCTCTGGAATTTGTGTTATTCAATCTTTTTTATTACTTTTGCGTCTTTTTATGATGTGTTTACTTCCTTGTTTGATCTTTGTGTCTTCACGTTTATTTACTTCTCCTTTATCCGTTTCATGGACCTTTTCTTAAGGTTTATTACTATCACTTCTACTAGTTTTTGGAAATTTTTTTTTACCTCTTTTACGTAGTTAATTTTTTCTGGATCTTCTTAATTTCTTATTCGTATGTCTCTGTTTGTTGTGTTAATGATTTTAATTTTGATGAGATCTTCCTTAGTTATCGTCCTATAGACTTCGTCTTCTTACTTAGTGACTAGACCTTCTATTCTACTGTCTTTATTAAAGACTTCTCGTCTTATTTCATTTGTCTTACTTTTCTTGACCCCTATCAGAGTCTCGGGAGATCCTGGTATAGTTTGTGTGGTCGTAAACTTAATATCCCCAGGTGCTCTTCTTCTCTTTTTCTTTCCTACACTCTTGTAAAAACTTCGCTAGTATAAACTTTTAAAGGGGTTGTACCCTTTCCTTTCTCAACTATTTCAGGTTCTCCGTCTTTCTCAGGGTATGTCCTATTTGGGTTCTTCTTTGTGTAGTTCTGTGAATGATTAGTTTGATTGTTTGAGATTCCTGTTTCTTGCCTGTAATTTTTATAGTTCCCTCTTCGTTGTTCATTGTATGTTCCCTTTCGAGTATGTGAATTGTCGACTATAAAGTCGTCTTTGAGACGTCCAGTCTTCCCTTCACGTCTTATACAAATTTCATGACTTTCTCTTTTTAGATGTTGGTTCTAATGACATATGTCGTTCCTAGAGTAAGTTTTAACTACTTTTTTATTTTTCAAAAGTCTGTTCGTTTTCAATTCTCTTAAGTTATGGTACTTTGGTCGAAATGTTGTTTGTAATTTCCCTGAATATCTCAGTTCTTTATGTTCTCTTCTTTTTTCTAGATGTTTTAGTTGCGGTTTGTCAATTCTTTTACCGCTATCCTTGTAGTCAAGTCAAGTGAGTCAGCACAGACTGAGAAACATTGGTGTACCTGACGTCGTGTGGTCCGGAGGAACAGGTACTGGTTGAGGATCTCAAATGAGTTGGAGTACAGGTAACTCAGCCACTACGGTAGGTTGGTAGAGTGGGAGACAACAGAGAAAGAGGGAGACGGAAATTAGGAAGTGTCGTAGTCCCAGAAAAGGTTACTCAGTCAAGAAGTGTAGTCCACCGGTTTCATAACCTCAAAGTCGAAGTGGTAGTCAGAAAGGTTACTTATAAGTCCTGACTAAAGGAAATCCTACTTGACTGACCTAGAGGAACGTCAGGTTCCCTGAGAGTTCTCAGAAGAGGGTGTGGTGTCAAGGTTTCGTACTTAAGAACCCGCGAGTGGAAAGAAATATCAGGTTGAGAGTGTAAGAATGTAATGATGACCTTTTTGGTATCGTAAATAATCTACCTGGAAACAGCCATTTCATTACAGAGACGAAATTTATACGACAGATCCAAAAGAGGGTTCCTGGTTTGCAGAAAATTAAAGTACTGACGTCAGTGGTAGACGTCACTAAAACTTCGGGGTGTTTTATTACGGACAGTGACAAAGGTGACAAAGGGGTAGATAAAGGGTACTTCACTACCCTGGTCTACGGTACTTCACTACCCTGGTCTACAGTACTAGAAGCAAAAGACTTACAACTCAAAATTAAGTTGAAAAAGTGACAGGAGAAAGTGAAAGTAGTTCTCCGAGAAATCAAGAAGAAGTGAAAGACGGTATTTCTACCACAGTAGACGTATAGACTCCGATAACTATAAAGAGGACCGTTAGAACTAAGGTCGAACACGAAGGAGGTCGGGTCGTAAAGAGTACTACATGGCACGTATATTCAATTTATTCGTCCCACTGTTATATGTCGACACTACATGGGGAAAGGGATAAACCTTGATAGACAACAAGGTACAGGTCAAGATTGACAACGAATGACTAGACGTATGTCTGAAGAGTTCTCCGTCCAGTCCACCAGACCATAAGGGTAGAGAGAGTCTTAAAAGGTGTCAAACAACACTAGGTGTGTCAGTTTCCGAAACCGTACCAGTTATTTCGTCTTTATCTAAAAAAAAAGACCTTGAGAGAACGAAAAAACTACTAGGTCTCCTAGTAGGCAACCAAAAAAGTTACGGTTTCCTACAACCGTTAAACTAGAGACCAAGGAGACGGAAAAGATTTACGTCGAACTTGTAGACCTTCAAGTACCAAGTACATGTATAGTTACTTGTATCCTTGTATATATAGTTATTAATGAAATTCACATTCACCAGGTTGGTTTTCTGTGTCTGACCGACTTACCTATGTTTATGTTCTGGGTATTAATACGACAGATGTTCTTAAGGTGAAGTTTGGACTTCTGCGTATATCTGACTTTCCCTCTCCTATCTTTTTATGTAAGGTACGTTTACCCTTCGTTTTCCTTCGACCTCATCGTTAGGAGTATAGACTGTCTAGTCTAGAATTTTATTTCTTCTAATGTTCTCTATTCCTTCCTGTGATATATTACTAGTTCCCTAATTAGGTTCTCCTTCTATATTGTTAACCTTTATAGATACGTGAGTTGTACCTCATGGAGTTATGTATTCCATTTGTGATTGTCTGTATTTCCCTCTTTAACTGTCATTGTGTTATTATCATCCTTTGAAATTGTGGGGTGAGTGTGGTTACCTGTTTAGTCGTTTTGTCATTGTGTTGAGAATTTACTATGTAATCCACTCTACTAGAGTACTTATAGAAGTCCTGTAAGGTGAGTTTACGTCTTCTTACGTGGAAGAAGAGTTCACGTGCACCCGGTAAGAGGTAGAACCCAGTATTTAGTTTGGAGTCATTTAAATTATTTTAACTTTAGGATAGTTCGTAGAAGAGACTGGTGTTACGAGACTCTGATTTATAGTTAATGTTCTTTTTTGACATTCTTTGTGTTTGTACTTCTAATTTGTCGTGCAAAGATTTATTGGTTGTCCAATGATTTCTTTAGTTTTCCCTTTACTTTTTAAAGATCTTTCTTTAGTGTTACTTTTATGTTGTTGAGTTTTGGATACCCTCGTCGTCTTCGTCAAGATTCTGCTTTCAAATGTCGTTAAGTTAAGATGGAATTCTTTGTTCTTTTTGTAGTTTATCTGTTGGATTGAAATGTGGATTTTCTCGACCTTTTCCTTCTCGTTTTTAAGGGGTTTTAATCATCTTCTTTTCTTTAGTATTTCTAGAGTCGTCTTTATTAACTTTGTCTTTATACCTGACATCGGATAGTCCGAGGAGACAGGTACCCTAAAAGGTCCGTTCTCACGACCTCACCTAACGGTAAAGGAAGAGGTCCCCTAGAAGGACTGGGTCCTTAGCTTGGGCCCAGAGGATGTAACGTCCGTTTACGAAATGGTAGACTCGGTGGTCCCTTCGAGTTTTCTTTGTTATCATTCCTAATTATTTTGATTTTGACCAAGACACTCTTCAATTTGTTTTATCTGTGTTGAAATCGGTCTGAGTAATTCCTTTTTTCTGTCTTCTTAGTTTAGTTGTTTTAATCTTTACTTTTTCCTCTCCAATGTTGTCTGTTACGTCTTTATGTGTCCTAATATTCTCTGATAATACTTGTTGATATACCGTTATTTTATCTATTGAACCTTCTTTATATGTCTAAGAATTTTTAAAAGTTAGAAGGTTCTGACTTGGTCCTTATTTATCTTTAATACTTGTTGGGTTAATGTTCGTGACTTTAACTTCGACATTAGTTTTTAGAGGGTTTTTTGTTTTCGGGTCCTGGTCTACCGAAGTGTCCTCTTAAGATTATTTGTAAATACCTTCTCGATCGTGGATCGAAAAATTTTGAGAAAGTTTTTTAACGTCTCCTTCCTTGTGAAGGTTTGAGTGAGATACTCCGGTGGTAGTGGGACTATAGTTTGAGTCTATTCCTCTTGTGTTCTTTCTTTCGATCCCGGTTATAGTGACCACTTATATCTACGTTTTTAGGAGTTGTTTTAAAATCATTTGTCTTAAGTCGTTGTGTAATTTTTCGAGTATGTGGTACTAGCTCAACGTAAATAAGGTCCGTACGTTCATAAGAAGTTATATACGTTTAGTTAGTTACACTGTGGTATAATTGTTTAACTTTCTATTTTTGTTATACTAGTAGAGTTATCTACGTCTTTTTCGGAAACTGTTTTAAGTCGTGGGTAAATACTAATTTTGAGAAGTTTTTTACCCGTATCTTCTATGGATGGAGTTGTATCATTTCCGGTACATACTATTCGGATGTCGTTTGGAATAACAGTTACCACTTTTTAACTTTCGTAAGTGGGATTCTAGTCCTTGTTCTGTTCCCACAGGTGAACACGGTGATAATAAGTTGTATCAAGACCTTCAAGATAGATATCGTTAGTCTCTTCTTTTTCTTTACTTTGGTCTAGTCTTTTTTTCTTTATTTCGAGAGCGACAAACGTCTACTGTAGTATGACATCTATCTTTTGCGATTTCTCTCATGGCCTTTTAACGTTCTCGATCAGTCACTTAAATCGTTTCAACGTCCTATGTTTTAGTCATGTGTATTTAGTGAACGTAAAGATATATGATTGTTACTTTTTAGTCTTTCTCTTTAATTCCTTAGTTAGGGTAAGTGGTTACGTTGTTTTTCTTAATTTATAGATCCTTATTTGGACGGATTCATCTGTTTTCTTGACATGTGTCTTTTAATGTTCTGTAATTACTTTCTTTAGTTTCTACTGTATTTGTCTACCTGTCAATAAGGTACAAGGACCCATCCCTCTTAGTTATAACACTTTTACTGATATGATGGTTTACGTTAGATGTCTAAATTACACTATGATAGTTTAATGGTTACCGTAAAAGTATCCTGATTTTGTTTTTAAAAGTGTTAAGTACACCTTTGTGTTTTCTGGGGCTTATCGGTTTCGTCAGAACTCTTTCTTCTTACCTCGACCTCCTTAGTTGGAAGGACTGAAGTGTAATGTAATGTTTCGATGTCAGTAGTTCTGTCATACCATAACTGTGTTTTTGTCTTTATATCTAGTTATCTTGTTCTATCTTTCGAGTCTTTATTTGGGTACTTGGATAGTCATGGAATAAAAACTGTTTCCTTCGTTCTTATATGTTACCCCGTTTCTGTCGAGAAGTTGTGTAACACGACCCTTTGACCTGTCGATGTACATTTTCTTACTTTAATCTTGTGAAGGATTGTGGAATATGTTTCTATTTGAGTTTTACCTATTTTCTGGATTTACATTCTGGTCTTTGATATTTTGAGAATCTCCTTTTGTCCGTCTTGTGAGCTACTGTGTTTAGTTTCGTCCTAAGAGATACTCGGTGGAGGTCACATTACTTTTATTTTTATTTTTTCGAAAACGTGTCGTTTCCTTTGATATTCGTTCGACTTTACTGTTGGGAGGTCTACCCTCTTTTATTATCGTTTACTTTGTTGACTGTTTCTTAAAGGTTTTATATGTTCGTCGAGTATGTTGAGTTATGGTCTTTTTACTTGTTGGGTTAGTTTTTCACCCTTTTTAAGGATTTGTCTGTAAAGAGGTTTCTTCTGTATGTCTACCGAGTGTTTGTCTACTTTTCCACGAGTTGTAGTGAGTAACAATATTTTTACGTTTACTTTTGGTGTTACTCTATAGTGAAGTGTGGTCAGTTTTACCGGGAGTAGTATTTCAGATGTTTGTTATTTACGACCTCTACCACACCTCTTTTCCCTTGTGAGAACGTGAAAACCACCCTTACATTTAACTATGTCGGTGATACCTTCTGCCATACCTCTAAAGAACTTTTTGATCCTCACTTTGGTGGTATACTGGGTCGTTAGGGAGAGGATTCGTATATGGGACTCCTTTGGTTTTAACTTTCTCTGTGTACATAGGGTAACAAGTTACGTCGTAGTAAATGTTATCGATCTTGTACCTTCGTTGGATCTACAGGTAACTGTCTACTTACCTATTTCTTTAATACCATGTGTATGAATTACCTTATAATGAGTCGGTATTTTCCCTACGTAAACTCAGTGAAGACTACTCTACCTGCTTTGATCTTGGATAATATGTCTCACTCCATTCAGTCTTTCTCTTTCTATTTATAGTATAAGATTACGTGTATATGTCTTCGATCTTTTTACCATGACTTATTAAATAAATGTCCCGTCGTTACCTCTTTGTCTGTATTTCTTATCTGAATACCTATACCCCTCTTCCCTCGTTTCCCACTCTACATACCTTTCTCATTGTACCTTTGAATGTACTGGTACATTATATCTATCGGTTACCCTTAAACGACATACCGAGTCCTTTGAGTTTGTCCCAAAGACATAGTTGGATCTCCCGACCCTACCCCTCCTTCTACTCTCCTTCCAAGTTTTCCCTCCCCTATATATATATATGGATACCGACTAAATACAACTCCAAACTGTCTTTTGGTGTTTTAATAGGAAGTTAATTTTTTATTCATTTAAATTTTTATATGTATATAAACTACTTAACTTAAGTAAGAGAAATAATGAATTTTTAAAATCCTGGAGTTGAATGTTAATTTCTGTAAATAGAAGAGGTGGAATAATGTAAAAGAAATTTACAATAGATAAATTGTATTAAATTGGAATAATCTTTGTAATCGATTATCTTAAAGACGTTTTTGGGAAGGGAGATGATGTGTCCTTCTGACAACGAGACACGACGACAGTCCTTCTGAACTTAGTGTCTTGTGATCGAACACCCACTCTACTCCCGAGAATCTTTCAAAACACCCCCAATTCCTTCCTCGAAGAAGGAACTTAATACTCCCAAAGGTATTTGTCTCTTCCTAACCTACTCCCTCTGTAAGTTTATATTCTAAACCTTCACTCTACTAGAAAGACTTTTTTCACAAGTCTGGTGAGGTCGTTTTCTACGTCCTAAAGTTAAACTTCTACTTGGACCTTTACAAGTAACGCCAGTCCAAAGTTACTGGTATATGGAACTCGTGTTCAAACCAAAAGAACGATTGGTAAGGATGTATTTACGTTAGTTGACTAAAAAAAGAAGTAGAAAGTAATAGATCCTTGACGACAGATAAAGATTTACAAAAGTTATAAAAGACTTCTTCTATTGAACTTACTACGACAAGTTCAAAGAAGAATGAAGATTTTGAGTTATACGGAGAAGATAAAAGGTGTAGAGACTAATATTTAAGACCAGATATTTAAGGAGAACTACATAAAGGTGGAGAGACACACCTATCTTTATGATCATTACTTTACGAAGACTAAAACATTTTTAGTGTGTTCCATGTACGTATTGTGTTCCATCAGTGTTTTGTAAAATCAATCTGTCTTTGAATTCAGACAAATGTGAAGAGGAATGAAAGACAAGTTTTCCTAATAAAATTCTAAAACACGTTTCTAAATATCCGTTTTAGGAAGACGATAGTTGATAGTTTCTTAATCGGGGGCGAAGAAAAAAATGTCCAGAGACACATGGAAATATGTCTATTATTCTACTATTTGTCTCTCCTTCTATTATGACCCAAATTCTTTCTCCAAATTTATGTTAATAAAGACCTAGTCCAGTCTGGACCTAGACTAAATCTCTGTTTTATTATCTGGTAATAAATGTTATTTTATTACCTTTATAAAAATATATGGTGTTATAGTTTTGTCTCTTCAGAAACATACATCTCTACCTCGATCAAATGGCATAGTGACTGAAATTTTACTATATAAAATAAACCCTATCAAACAGAAGAATTACGACGTGACCATGATGTATAAAATACGAATTCATTATGACAGTGAAAGGTAAACGACTCAATATGTAAAACGGATATTGTAAAGATACTTAAGTAAGTAAGTATCACTTGGTTTGGTTTTGATCTCCTAGTGATTCAGTCCATTAAATAGTACAAGTATCATTTTCTCTTGAGCTTATAAGTCCTTCATCCAATCTACTGGAAAGTAATAAGTTTGTAGTGTTTACTTGTTTGATAAAAACTTAGTACGACTGACACAATTTACAGATATTTATTCCACGTAAAGATTATTCAGTGAATCCTATATTAATTTAAAAGAACTTCTGAGACTCGAGTATATGAGAAAAAGAAGAGGGAAAAGTAAAAATGTCAAACCGGGTCATTAGTAAGTATGCCCATATATAAAATTTTAAAGTTCTCAACCCTTTTCGATATACATAAATTTATAAATAAAGTTACAATTGTATCACTTCTTACTCTCAGTGAGATTTATAGGTTTCTATCTTATACTACTTAATTTCATCCCGTGTCAACGTTGAATTAAATACGAGAGTTTCATGTTAATGTATCTAAGATACTGTTGTATCTTTATTAAAGTTTGGCCCATTTTAAAACGATCTCTGAGCCTGACGTTAATATATATAAGACGAGATCTTTTACCAAATCTTACTATCAAAATTTTTACCTATGGGTATGTGTTAGTATTTTTTATGTTTCTGTCTCTTTCCTTTGTCACTATGTGTTGTCGACACAAATTTTACCATTTTAACTTTCGTTAAGATCAAAAGTCGTGATGATATTACAACAAATGTATTCAAATATAACTTCATTGATCTCGACATCAATAAAAATATCAAGAAATAATAAGATAGTAACTACTATATCCGTTGAACGGTTTTTTAACTGTCATATTTTTTATACTGTGACTAAAAAGAGTAGTTATTAAAAAATATACCGTTGTCGTAATCGTAAAGTTATAGTAAAAACAACAACAACTCATAACACACACAACTCCAACCATAGTTCACAAAAGTATTGAAGTTCTGTTATTTGATGGACATAAACACTAATAATCCTAACCAATTACCCCTTTGTATTTCACTTAACCGATTCTTTACCAGTCTAAAGTTTTCTTTATTGACGATTAGATCCCGGTTTCCATGTTAAATAGGATTCATTTCGATAAAAAAACCTTCTTACGGTATCATTCCATGAAAGGTGAACGAATCCCTTATAGTTTAATCGTGAATAAAACTCTGTATTAATAATTATCACGATAAATAAGAGGAGTCTTACACGTTTAAATTTACAATTTAATACACCAGTTAAATAGTAAGACAAATCCCCCAATTTCTATCGAACAACTATAGTGTTTTGTGTGTTCAAAGTAGTCACCTTGTCTTTTAATATAACATTTATTGAGACTTTTTTTGGGTCCTTTATATTTGAACCATCCGACGTCATCTACAAGAATCCATGTAAAGTCTGGGTCCAGAACAAACGGACTCAAGAATGTTGGAAGATTACCTACACCGTAATCTTCTGGCACGAAAAGTCGTGAGTCGAGAGATAGACAGAAACTTCAACGATACAAAATGAAACTAGAACTTTAGTAAGAAGAGTTACAAAACTACTAAATGATTACCACTTTCAGTGTTTCAGTCTTGTACTAAAATGAATAAGGGAAAACATTCGGATTACTCTTACAGTATCGATTTAAGGAATCAAGAAGAAACCATTATATAGGATTCAGTAAAAGAGTTTGAGTAAAAAGGGAAAATGACTTTTATTTTCTTTCTTATGTGTGTAAACAGCCCCTCCCTCTTTTTTTGTACAATCTCCAAAGGAAGAAAAAGAGTCCATTTCGAACACAATAGTACGAGTCTCCCAATGGAACCAATAAAATTTATATGTTTCTATAATTTGCTCAAACTTTCGCAAAATCAACAACCAAGATCTCAGTCTAATGTCTTTTTAGGTCTCCTAAAGTTTATCTCCCGACCCGTCAATTTGGATTCCAAGTTTATAGGATCTTCTAAAAGTGTTTGACCATAGAGAATTTACCTTTGTAGATCTACCAAACTGTTTTATCAGGTAAAAGACAGGGGACGAAAACAATTTCGCTAAAATTCTCTTAAGACTATATTTTTATTACCCAGTAATAGTACTAGTTTACCTTGTATTTAAGGACATTTTGAGTACGTTTGGACGATACTAGACTCTTCATCCAATTTACCTGTGTCAGTGACGGGGTAACCATAAAAGTGGAATACACAGTTAATAACCGTTCGTCACAACTGGTTCACTACTGGAGAGTGACTCCCCCTTACTCTACCGTTCGGTTACGGGTGAATTAACACAAACGTTTCAAAGACCTTTTCGGTTTCTTCAAAGAACCTCAACTTTTAACAAAGTCACCGATTTGTCAATGAATTAACTCTTTAGACATACCCTCTTTACTTTAAATTTTCTTTTCCGTAAGACTCGTGTGTTTCGTCGTCCACATACCTAATTTGTAGTTCAATTGTCGTATGTTTCATCCCTTGTAAACACTCTCAGTCACTATGTGCCACAGAGAGTTATTCTTCAAATAACACTGTGGGGCACACGGAGTACCAAAGGTTTGTCTTTGCGTTCAATTTCTATTACCCCACGTTTTGTCGCGTATCGTTAATAGAGAGGGACGAAGAGAGATTTCGGCTAACGATGTGGACACCGTGACTCGAGTAGTAGGCGATGGAAGAGACCTCAAACAGGTAGAAAAGAAGTACAAGTCAAAGTGTACTCAAAAAGACAGAAAGACGTTTGTGCGAGTTCAGATAGGGTGGACAGTTGGGTAATTTCGTTCTATTAGGAAAAAAGTGGGACGTAGGCAAAGGACAGTGATAGGGAGATTGTGGCATTTAAAGACAACAGTGATAACAACGATCAGACAGGTTTAGAGAGTCCGACCGGATTCACGGGACAACGAAACACGAAATAAAATAATATAACACCCTTTTGTATATATCGAAGTTAATCAAAGTATGATAATCCGAACACTATTTCTGGTCCAAGACAAGACCAATGGAATTTCAATTAAATAAATTAAAAGTACTACTGCGTGACTCCTTCCGTGACAATAATCGAGGTAAAATTTCTACTCCTTATTTACTCCGTGTTACTCTTCCTGCCACAGACCAGTTGTTTTGCACCCTCCTCTCAAGTTCAGTGTCGCGAGACCGCAGTCTCAAGCACGAGTAGCGACGACGTGGTACGAAGAAGAGCCTCTTAAGAGAGAGTCCACGGAATCTTTCCCGGTCCGACCGTGTTTAGTTCTTCATATCAAATTCTCGAGATATTTAACTACAAGACCCGGAACAGATTAAGAGATTGTAGTTGAATATCTCGAGAATAACGCGAAGGGAACACCGAGTCGACCATTTCTTAGGTGGACGTTCCGCTCTGTGGACCCAAGTTAGGGACCCAACCCTTCTAGGGGACCTCTTCCTTTCCGAGGGGTGAGGTCATAAGACCGGACCTCTTCAGGTACCTGACATGTCATATCAGGTGCCCCAGCGTTTCTCAACCTGTGTTGACTCGCTGGAAGAGGAAGTGGAAAGTCTGACACCGAGTATGAAAGTCAAGTCCGAGTATGACGATTGGTGTGTTGTCCGATTATATAACTGTCCGTTCAACAGCCCCGTTCCTTCTCGTGGAAATAAGTCTTTCAGTCGTCTGGTTCTTCTGTCGTCTGACCACAGTGTGTCTCGATAGAACGGGTCCAGACCTACGATCGTAGAAAATACCTTAACAACAAAACAAATCAACGACTCGATACAGACTGAGAAAGGCTGGGGTATCCGACATGGGACGGTCCGAGAAAACAGATACTCTAAAGGGTCCGTTCTTATGACCTCACGTAACGGTGAAGGAAGAGGTCCCTTAAAAGGTCTGTGTCCCTTGTTTGGGGTTTGAGAACGAGCCGTCCGTCTAAGAAATGGTGACTTAGTGGGACTTTTAGGGATGCCTCGGTGTACCCTTCGACCCCCGAATTTTTTTTTCCTACGGGTCAGTACAGGTTGACGAACGTTGGAGTCCTTACGTCGGACAGTTCCAGGAGACAGGTATCTCAAAAGATCCGTCCTTATTACCTCACCTAACGGTTAAGGAAGAGGTCATTGAAAGGTCTGGGTCCATAGCTTGGACATAGACAACGTAGAGGACTTAACCGTTCGTCTAAACAATGGTGACACGTTACTAAATTTTTCTACCACGATTTTTTATAACAACAACAAGTCATCAAGTCAACACAGGTTACAAACACTGGGGTACCTGAAGTCGTACGGTCCGAAGGGACAGATAGTAGTGGATGGTCTCAAACTAGTTTGAGTACAGGTAGTTCAACCACTACGGTGGGTTGGTAGAGTAGAAGACAACAGGGGAAGAGGAGGACGGAAGTCAAAAGGGGTCGTAGTCCCAGAAAAGGTTACTCAGTCGAGAAGTGTAGTCCATCGGTTTAATAACCTCGAAGTTAAAGTCGTGGTCAGTAAGGTTACTTATAAGTCCCAACTAAAGGAAATCCTACCTGACCAACCTAGAGGAATGACGGGTTCCCTGAGAGTTCGTAGAAGAGGTTGTGGTGTCAAGTTTTCGTAGTCAAGGAGCCACGAGTCGGAAGAAATACCAGGTTGACAGTGTAGGTATGTACTGACGTCCTTTTTGGTATCGAAAATGATATACCTGGAAATTTCCGTTTCATTGCAGAGACGTAAAATTATACGGTGGATCCAAACAGTATCAAAAAGAGGGTTCCTCGTTCGTAGAAAATTAAAGTACCGACGTCAGTAGTAGACTTCACTGAAACCTTGGGTTCTTTTATTTCAGACAGTAACAAAGGTAACAAAGGGGTAGATAAACGGTACTTGACTACCCTAGTCGACGGTAATAATAATAAAAAGGAAACTTATAACTCAAAATTCAGTCGAAAAGGTGAGAACAAAAAGTTGAAGTAGTTCTCTGAGATATCAAGGAGAAGTGAAAGACGGTATTCCCACCACAGTAGAAGTATAGACTCCAATAACTATAAAGAGGACCGTTAGAACTAAGGTCGAATACGAAGTAGGTCGGACCGTAAAGTGTACTACATGAAACGTATATTCAATTTACTCGTTCTATTGTTTTATGTCCTAACTACATGAGGAAAGGGTTAAACCTTGATCAACAACAAGGTACAGGTCAAAATTGATAACAAAGAAATGGACGTATGTCCAAAGAGTCCTCCGTCCACTCCACTGGACGATAAGGGTAGAGGACTTCTTAAAAGGTGTCAAACAACCCTAGGTGTGACAGTTTCCGAAACCGTATCAGTTATTACGTCTTCATCTACAAAAAAAAAGACCTTGAGAGAAAAAGATACTAAGTTGTCTTCAACGTTAAACTAGAGACCAAGTTTTAGGTAGACTTGTAGACCTTCAAGAGTCAAGTGCATGACAACTTCATATCGAACCTCTTAAAACTCGTAATGAAACGATCGGACACTTTACTCACATTAACATACCATCAAACTCATAAGAAAGCGTAACGAAAAGAAACCCTAACCTTACTTTTGTCTGGAGAAGGTCATGACACCGGTGACGACACAAAAGGTTTAAACGACCGTATAACTCACGTCGTGAAAGTGTCGTAGTAGAAAATCTTAAACTTCATCGAGAGGACCTTAAGGTAGTGGAGGTGATCGAAACAAGTATCACTACAAAGAATTCGGGTGAACTGAAACGTGCAGTCCTACAGACCGATATCCACTCGCTAGTGTAGTAAAACCAATAGACTCAGTAATTCTAAAAAAAAAAAAAAAACCATATCAAGACACGTAAGAACGGTGGAGAAGAATTCTAGAAGACGAAGACAATCGAGGAATGGTAAAGACAGGAAATAACACAGGTAGAAAGTACTTTACCAGGGAACCATAGAGATTAAGAAAACTTCTCTAGAGATCAGTAAGGGTCAGATAACAAAATGAGATAAAGAAACGTAACTAGTGAATCCTTTCGAAAAATAGAGAGGAACGATAAGAAACTTTGAGACGTAAGTCTACCCATACGGAAAGGAAAAGAGGAAACGGAAAGTGAAGAGAAAAGAGTCGATAAACATTCCGGAGGAGTCTGTTGATAAAACGAAAAAACGTAAAGAAAAAGAACCTCTACCAAAACTAGTGACGGAGGACACGTTAGACTACTTGGAAGTAGGTATCAAGAAGTCCGTGAGAGAGATAGTATAAATTAGGGAAATTAGATAAACAGTGAAGGTGACACATCAGTGACCTGAAGGGACCACCGAGTCTCCAATTTCGTAGACGAAGGTTACGTCCTCTGGACCCAAGTAAGGGACCTAGACCTTCTAGGGGACGTCTTCCTTTACCATTGGGTAAGGTCATAAGAACGGACCTCTTAGGGTACCTACCTCTTCGGACCATCCGATGTAAGGTACCCCAGTGTTTCTCAGCCTGTGTTGACTCGCTGAAGTGAGTGAGTGAGTGACATATCAGTCTTCTCCACACTAAATCCAGTATGGACTTACCGGATCACCAAAGGGGCTGAAAGAAGTTAAATGCAGACTTAAAACGTTATTCCTAAAGTACTAGACTCGGTGTCAGGTGAGGACCAGAACAAAAACGACTGACATATCTCGAAGAGGTAGAAACCGACGTTTTTTCTACCCTACCGCATTTTTTCTACTATTTATAAAGGACCAAGTCCGGACTAAAAAAAGAAAGAGGAAAGGACATCGGTAAGTCGTCACTTGGACCAGTCCTACAAAGAACAGTCGAGTTTGTTTCTATAAAATCGAATTGTAAGTCCATACCCTCTGTCCAAGGGTCCTCTACTCGACAATATGTATGAAATTCGATATGTATTGTTGGGAAATCACTTATTAAACATTCTTTTCTTCATCTTACATTGTCAAATTCACTTTCTTTGAATTTCTTACTTTGAAATTCACTTTCTTTGAATTGAGAAAGAATTCTTTCTCAGTCTGCAAAGAAGAAACAATGTCCTACTAAGAGGAAACACCTGATATGACCGATAAGTTTGTAAATAAAAAAATTTCTTCACTCTCCCTATTCGTCCGAAGCTCCGGATTACCCGACGGGAACCTCGTATAATTTGTCATACAAATTAGAAATTGGGTCAATATGTTCACAAATTTGTGACGGTATATAGAGTAACTCTCATGTTGTAAAATAACTAAATAAAGATCCTTTTATGTTTCCATGTTATATTATTTACCTAAAACTTTATTTGTATAAAGAAAAAATAAATATAGTATTTAAAGAGTTTAGACTATTTTTACCGTACACTGAGGGTGTCTTAGAGTTTGAAGTCGTCTATAAAGAATCTATAATTACAGAGTACTCTGATCTTTATCAAGGTTGAATAAATCCAATGAAACGAAAACTATCAGTGTATTGTTGTATGAAATAACAATCGTTATAACTAGTGAATGTTTACAAGATAATAGATCAGGACACTTTCTTTGTTTTTAGTATATGGAGTGATTCCTACCGACGAATAAAGAAGTATACCTAGTTGTATCCCGTCTTTACACGTCGAGAGAAGTGAATCGTACTACATCAGATCATCTTTCTTATACTTAAAACCATAGTTTCACCTAATTTTAAGAAACAAAAGTCTACGTATGTTAATGACATTTATTTCAACGGGTTGTAAAGACTTTAATAGAAGACAATAGAGATTTCGTTCCTTTCCTGACAGATTGACAATTACGAGTACAATAGTATTTTAATCTATAAAATAGATGTCACGGACGATATGATTGGAAGTGTCGAACCCATATATTATGTATGATTAGTACTGAGTATTACAACATTGGTGGTCAGGGACTTTTTAATGTTACAAAAAAGGTTTTGTGGTAAAAGTTATTCCGTATCAAAAAGTGAGTCTTAAAACACAATCAAAGTGTATTTTCTTTTAAGTTTTATGAGAAATCTTGTTTGTGAACTTAGGTTTGTTCGAGTGGAAGAACTGGGTACTCGTTTGGAACGAGAGGGAAAAAGAATAAATACTACAAGTTGGACAACTCTTAGGTCAAGAGAAAATACGAATTCAAGATAGTAAAAAGAGTTCCGACTCGAGTTTAGGTGGGACGGATACTTAGGAAAGTCAGGAGGAGGTCAGACGTTACTAGAGTAAGGACTTATGAAAAAAAGTGAATATAACCGGTCATCGAGATATCTGTGTTATCGACATATATGAAAAGGTGGGACACCCCAATCGTCATATAAGAGTGTACACCGGTACTGAACAGTGATGTTAAAATAAAATTCGAAAATACAACTAGTGTTATTTTGTAAGAGTAAGACTTAGTAGAGTCACTGGTGGAAGATTGGTTAATAATATATTCCCGATGATCGAGTATAAAGACAATCATAAGTGTTAAGTCAACCCCAGTTTTCTCGTGGGTATGTTTTACTGTCGATAACAAATTAAAAGTCATATGACTCTTCGTGTAGAATAATAAGTGTCAAGACTACATTTTTGTTATTGTTAGTAGACACAGATGAGAACGTAAATCCAAACTATTTAGTGGTCATTATCTTGATTTAAACCAAAAATAACACGTACCATTGACATTTTCAAATAATTTGTCTTTCGAGCCAATTTAACTGAACCCTCTGATCTTGCCCTGAGAGAGAACGGGAAACTACGATCTTCTCGGGTTGACCTTCTTCTGTCTGAGAAGAAGTACCGTTCCTACGTCGGTTACTTTCAGTGTCCGAAAAACAAATGGTATCGGGAGGGTCGAGGGAAAAGGGGAGATATTTTCGGTAGAGAAAGGAACTGTACATCCCTAAACGTACACAGAGGAGTACCAACGTCCGGGGTTTGACGGTAAGGGATGACTAGGGTTGGGTGGAAGGACCACTTTCTAAAACATCAGATGTACAAAATCCTGTTACATTGAGTACTAAAATTTTGTAAAATCTCGTTTTCTAAAGTTAAAACTCTAACACTAGTAGAAATAAACGTAGGTCGTTATAGATAACCTTACGACGAGAACCTACGTATTGTTGGGTGTTAAGGGTCGGGAGAATGTCGATACCCCTCGGTCTGTTGACCAACATTAGTTATAAGTTCTGACTTCGTCATTTTTACTAAGATACAGTGAGGTTAATAAAGAGACGGAACCCTCGTTCTTACCTTTAGGACTTAAATTTACCACTTTGTAGGATATCTCAGTGTACTGTATGTATGTTATCTTTAAACAATTCGGTGACTCTAAGTCCCAAACAACAGTAACTTCGTTTTAAATTCGATAGTTCTGATTATGTCTCAGACTTCGTATCGGTAGTTACGTATTAAGTTTAAAATAATTTAAATATTTGTTTTTACCAAGTGTCATTATGACAATACAACCTAAAAACAAAAGATAAAAAGAAAAATAAATCACACATTTTAAAAATTTTGGTTTATAATAAAATAAAAACATCAAGATATTTAAAAGTTCGTTTTATTAAAGTATCAATAAATATTTAAATCCTTTACAGTATCACAATTAAATTAAGATGTCGTGTTTCAAAGTCTTTATAAAAATAGAGAATTACTCCCAAGTTATAATGACTTTAAACTGTTTATGAATAAAATTCCTACTCAAGTAACTAAAATTTTAGTTTGTCTGGACTTCATATGTGTTTTGTCAAGTGAATGATCGACACACCTGATCCTATATCAAGAGTGAAACTTCGGAGTTAAAGGAAACGATATTTTAGTCATGTAGTTATAGACAGAAGACAGTCTGATTGTTCGTAATTCACTCTATAAAACTTCTAAATGACGTCACGTAAACGTATCGTTTACAAGATATTTTTATTACAAATAATCAAATGAAGACAGAACAAAGGTTATACGAAATTCTTCGAATATTCTTAATATTCTATCTCCAAAATAAACTAGAAATCAAAAGATGTAAAATAATACAAATATGACAAGTCCTATCTCGACGGTATCTAATTCGAGCCAACAGAAAAAATTTTATATATAACGTAAATCAACTTAATAATGAATGAAGGTACGTTTGTGTTCTATGTTGGTGATTATAAGGGAACATTGTCGTTGACGGATTTATGAGACTTCTATGAACGGTCCAAGTCATAGGGGGTATAAAAAAAAGATCAGGTAAAGGAATTTTAGAATAAGAACCGTGACGCTAACTTTTTTTATTTTAGGTATGAGTACACTGTGCGTTACTTACTGAAGAGGTCCGTTGTCTTCGGTAAGTAAGTTCGTGATAGATCCACGATTTTGATTTTTCAACTTAGTTTTCTCTTCTATAGAGACAGGAACGTTTCGAATAATACCTGACGTCTCTGTCTATTTAGTGTCTGAGAGTATGTTCGTACTTTAATATTGACACTATCTATGTTGATTTCTTAAGAAGATTTCCTCTCCATATACCCCGATTTGCCCGAAGGGAAACCTACTTTAACTAACAGTCTCGTCAGTTCAACCCCTCTTAAAAGACTCTTTCATTGTTAACTGGATTCTTCCTCACTTGTACTCGACGGACTTCCTAACTACCTTTTCCATCTATAAAGTCCTCATTTCCTTTTGTGATAGGCTTGGGACTCCCCTCTTCTATACAAGTCTACGTCTTTACTTACCTCTCGTGAGACTGAGTTCACCTCCGTTATTCCTTTTCTCTTGACACATTTTTCAAGTCTCTTTATTCGTCCAAAGAAAGATATCCGTTGTAACGTCCCAGAACGTAAATAGGGTTCTCGTAATCTTTCAATAACTTTATAAAATTTATTCCATCTTTTTCGATCGTGAAAAACTAAAAAAATTCGACTCCTACATTATCTCAAACCCCTGGTCATACATACATCCCCTCGCTTGTCTCACCGATGTCGACCTTGGGTCCTTTCTCCATTACCATAGGACCTGATTCCACCACTACTTCCTCTGTCTTAGGTTTTAGTCAAATTACCCTTTTAACTATCTTGAAGTACTATCCCTTTTTCTTCTACAGTTTCTACTGTGGATCTAAAGACCAAAAGTACATATACACACACACTAACTTTCGATTACTATGTGAACAGTTGAATCTCTTATAATCTTGTCTCCTCTTACTTTCCTTTCTAGTGTGGAATTTAAAAAATATACAACTCAAATTTTATGTACTTCTGTCGATTTCCTTCTGAATTCCATGTGTGCATCTGTATATAAAACCACAATCTCTATATTTAAACACCACTATTGATTTTGGTACCTAAACCAACCCTAAGGGACCCATACTCTAAAAAGTCCTTCTTAAGTCACCGGCTTTCAGATTCTACATTTTTTTTTTTTTTTTAAATTACAGGTCCCTATTCTATACTTTGACGTTTTTTAGTCATTTATTTCGATAACTTCACTTTCTCTCAAAAAGTAATTTTTTCCTAATCATTTGTCTTCAGTTCGACCTACTTATCACTTTTCACTGGTAAACCTCAAGACACGTGTCTAAGTACATAGTCACTAGATCCTCTTTATAAAAAAAAAACTTATTACCTTTATTTTCTATCTAACTCTACCTTTCCATTCGTCCTTTACTTCACTTTTCGTTCATATTTTTTAAGAAAGAACTTTAAATCACCTTTTATATTCTTTTCCTTGTCTTAAACTCATAGATTTCCTTTAGAAATATACACGTAAGATCCCACCAAGACACACACACACAAATGATTTTATTTTTAACAGATGATTTTGAGAACTCTCAGGGAACCTGATGTTCCTCTAGGTTGGTCAGTTAGTATTTCCTTTATTCAGGACTTATAAGTAACCTTCCTGATTACGATTTCGACTTTGATGTTATGAAAACGGTGGACACACTTCTCGACTGAGTAACCTTTTCTGGGACGACGACCCTTCCTAACTTTCGTCCTTCTCTTCCCTTACTGTCTCCTACTCTTCCAACCTACCGTAGTGGTTTATCTACTTGTACTCAAACTCATTGAGGTCCTCAACCTCTACCCGTCCATCCGGACCGCACGACGTCAGGTACCCCAGTGTTTCTCAGCTTGTACTGACCCACTGACTGGACTCGAAATTAAAATTTAATTAACGTAGATTAGAATGTACAAGAAGTTCCATACATATTAACACCACGACCTCTTCTGAAAACTCTCAGGGAACCTGAGGTTCCTTTAGTTTGGGTAGTAAGGATTTCCTTTAGTTGGGACTTATAAGTGACCCTCATAACTACGACTTCGACTTCGAGGTTATGAAACCAGTGGTCTACGGTTCTCAGTTGAGTAACCTTTTCTGTGAATACGACCCTCTCTAACTTTCGTTTTCCTCTCCCCCGTCGTTTCCTCCTCACTAAATGAGTCACCTCCATTTAGACTCGTTTGAAGTCCTCTGTCATTACCTGTCCCTTCGGACCATTCGACATCAGGTACCTCAGTACTTTCCAGTCTGTACTGAATCGTTGACTCGTTCATATAAGAACATCTTATATAAGAAGTTTTCATCTCTACCATATAGAACTTTTCATATAAGAACTTCCCTAAAAGAACTTTTCATTTACACTTAGATTTACAATTTGACAAAATCTACATTGTCTTTTTAGTACTTAGTAGAAAACTACTTGGTGGGTGATGAAAACTCGTTACATCTTTAATGTAGACACTGATCACCTCTTGAGACATAGAAAAGTATAAATCGAGGAAATTTGGTTGGTGAGGGTGGGTGTGAGTACGCGGGACTTGTCAATCGGAACGACATTCGAGTATTGAAAATCACGATAAAGGGGTTAAGAAGACAATAGAATAAATAAACGATAATTTAAACTTGGGTTAAGACAATAACTAATCACATTACAAAAACGTATGGTCTATTCCAGACGACGACGACGACGACGATTCAGCGAAGTCAGCACAGGTTGAGACACGCTGGGGTATCTGCCATCGGGTGATCCGAGGAGACAGGGACCCTAAGAGGTCCGTTCTTGTGACCTCACCCAACGGTAAAGGAAGAGGTTACGTACTTTCACTTTTCACTTTCACTTCAGCGAGTCAACACAGGTTGAGGATCGCTGGGGTACCTGACGTCGGATGTCCGAGGAAGCAGGTACCCTAAAAGGTCCGTTCTCATGACCTCACCCAACAGTAACAGAAGAGGTCTATTCCCGATTAGTTTATTATAAAATGTAATTTTCCGAACCTAGAGAACCTATTAGTATCGTTATATTAACTTGAAGAGACTACTTTCATCATATTTCCATAATTGATAATAAGTTATAGGAATATGAATTAGAAGGATGTGTCTAAAAACATTGCCAGAAATTGTAGATTTATTTTCCTTAGGTTAAAGAGTGGGATCTTTGTCCGTACATTAGTACTTGATGTTATCCCTTTATACGAGTTGTTAATTATTATTTTTTTTTCTTAATTACCTATTTATTTCGTTTGGAATGTACATCTTAAAACTCCTGTCTGAATTTTCTTTCAGTGTTTAAGTACACTAACATCATTTTATAATGGGTAGTTATCTTTGACTATGTACCTATGTTTAATCAAGAACAAATACTTTTTGGACTTGAGAGGATATTGACGATAAGTTGTAAGGAGTCCCTTTGTCTTACTCAGACGGATATGGAGTGGATGACTGACCGAGAAACCCATAAAATTTTGTCCCAAATGAAACACGACACGGTTCATAAGATAAAAGGTGTCAATTTTTAGGTACGGAAGAAATTTGTCTAGAAGGTTAGAAGAGGTAGCGACCGAGAAAATAGGAGACTGTACAAGGTTAAAAGGAAATAAAGTTGACTTTATATTATGTCACAAGATGATTCATTAATTGATTAATTGACCGATAATCAGTCGTTCGATTAATTATTATTAAATAGTTGATTAGTAATTAATTAATTAGTAATAGATTGATCAATTAATTAGTATTAAAGGTATTTGTGACTCGTCAAAGGTCGTAGATAAGTCCGTGACCCTTATTATTTATTTCATCTTCCTTTTTTTGGACAGGAGTAGTCGAATTTATTGTATTCCATAAAAATAAAATAAAATTAAATCTTTTCCTCAACTGGTAAAGTCGAGGAAGAGAATAGTAAAGAGTTTCATTAAGGAATTGGTACAGCTATCCGAATAAACCCGTGGAAAATTACATAAAGGAGAGGTCAGTTGTCAAAAAGGAGAACATACATATGTGATTCCCGAAGGGATATCGAGTTTGACATTTCTTAGACATTACGTCCTCTGGTCCCAAGCTAGGAACCCAATCTTTCTAGGGGACCTCTTCACTTACCGTTAGGTGAGGTCATAAGAACGGACCCCTTAAGGTACCTGTCTCTTCGTACCACCCGATGTCAGGTATCCCAGTGTTTCTCAGTCTGTGCTGACTCACTGTTTGTGTGTGTGTGCATATGTCATACCTTGTTCCTTTCTACTACCATCTCCCATATAATTGATCGAGAATAAGGGTGACTTCGATGAAAATACTCTTATATCGACTGTTAAAGAACACCCATATCCCCCGATCTATGCACCGATCGTCATTTCGGAAGGGTGATGGGGTACGATTCTGGAATCTGTTGTCCTTTCATTCTAATATAAGACTTTTAGTTAGTACGTTAGTTGTGTCTCACATACCTCACTTGGTTATAAGGTTCATTACCTTTCTGACCCAGGCCTCTATCGTTTAAACAAAAGACGAACTTGTATCATCGTTAAATTTCTTTTTGACATAGTTATTCTTCCCTGTACATTCCTGATAACAGGTAGAAGTTTCGTTTAGTACTCAATACAAAGGAGCTCGAAATGCGATCTCTCGTAGAAGATTCTAACGATGTTTAAGTCACATGCCAAACCACGTAGTAATCGTACTTCTTATGGAGTCGAAAGTTTTGACGTTCTGAATACGTAAGTTTAGAGTATCGATTTAGGGAAACATCAGGACCGTCAAACGATTCTAGCCTAGACAATACGATAAGGACTAATAAAACGTTATTTATTGGTAAGTCAAAAGATCCGTAATCAGTCATAGAACTCAGGTCAGATGAGACTCTTTGTTTTCTCAGGTTGAGAGACTTTAAAGTTCCGGTTCCCTCTCGGTTCTCTTGAACCACTGACGTCGGTACTTTAATTTTCTGCGAATGAGAGACCTTCTTTTCAATACTGGTTGGATCTGTCGTATAAGTTTTCGTCTCTGTAATGAAACGGTTGTTTCCAGGCAGATCAGTTCCGATACCAAAAAGGACACCAGTACATACCTGCACTCTCAACCTGACACTTCTTTCGACTCACGACTTCTTAACTACGAAAACTTGACACAACCTCTTCTGAGATCTCTCAGGGAACCTGTCGTTCCTCTAGGTTGGTCAGGTAAGACTTCCTCTAGTCGGGACCCTAAAGAAACCTTCCTTACTACGACTTCGACTTTGAGGTTATAAAACCGGTGGAGTGCGTTTCTCAACTGAGTAACCTTTTCTGAGACTACGACCCTCCCTGACTCCCGTCCTCCTCTTCCCCTGCTGTCTCCTAGTCTTCCGACCTACCGTAGTACCTGAGCTACCTGTACTCAGACTCACTTGAGACCCTCTACCACTACCTGTCCCTCCGGGCCGCACGACGCTAAGTACCCCAGCGTTTCTCAGCCTGTGGTGACTCACTGACTTGACTTGACTTCGGTCAAAAGATTACAGATGAAAAACTCAAGGATGAGGTAGCAAAAGGGAAGAGAGGAGAACTCCGGGAAAGTAGATCGGAGAAATTTTGATAGAAGGGTTTAGTCAAAAGGGAGCTACAAAGTCTCTTATTTTAAAAAAGTCAACAAGATTTATAACCTGTAATATTCTATCCTGTTGGATCTGTTGTATAATTTTTCGTATCCGTAGTGAAACGGTTGTTTCCAGGTATATCAGTCCCGTTGCCAAAATGGTCATCAGTAGATGTCTACACTCTCAACCTAGTATTTATTCCGACTCGAGACTTCCTAACTACGAAAGTTTGACACTACGGTCTCTTCTGAGAACTGTCAGGGAACCCGAAGTTCCTCTAGGTTGATCAGTTAGGATTTCCTTTAGTCAGGACTTATAAGTAACCTTCCTGACTACAACTTCGACTTTAAGGTTATGAAACTAGTGGACTACGTTTCTCGACTGAGTAACCTTTTCTGGGACTACGACCCTTTCTAACTCCCGTTCTCCTCTTCCCCGTTACCTCCTACTCTACCAACCTACCTTAATAACTGAATAATCAGTACTCAAATTCGTTTGAGACCCTCTATCACTTCCTGTACCTTAGGACCACACGTCAGGTACCCCGGTGTTTCTCAGACTACACTGACTTACTGACTTGTCGTTTTTGTTTATTCTATCCTACCAGAAACCTTACATTTACTTTCTTTTCTCCATTCTTTTGTGTTTTTACTACTTTGTTAACCGAGACCTATTCAGTTCAGAGTTTTATATAGAGTTTTTATGTAGAATCAAAGACTCAATTGGGACGACTGGAACGAATGTCTCAACAAGTAATAACGTGATTGATATACAGGGTCAAATGAACTTTCTAAGGGTCACAGAAGACAGAAGGACGAGAAAGTGAGGTTAATGGTCAGGTGAAATTGGTACTTTGTACAGGGTAACCCAGATAACGTACATATCAGTACAAAGAGTGGGAACCTTAGTGATACCTCGTAAAGAAAGACCTATATCGATAACAACTATTAAACGAGTACACCAAAAAAAACAAACAAAAAAATCAGAAACCAAACAAATCAAACGACAGAGACACGAGGAGTTTGTGTAGGCTAACAACCGTCTTTCCACAAAGGGTGTAAACTCTTTAATTAGACTGAGTAAGAATTAATAAATGGACGACATAGATGATTATCGTGATTTATTTAGGAGTAGAACAACGTGATCGATTTTAATTCCTATTTGTCACTGTGGTAAGCTTCATGATAACTTGAAATTGAGAAAATCAATTTTCTAAGAAATTTTTTTTTTTTGACCACTTGTCAAGACTTAAAATTTTCGTTTGTGTTTAGTGAAAGAGACAACTCATTAAGTACGTATTAATGTATTAACGACATAATATACCGAGACTAGTGTATTAATATACACCGGAAATTCGTTCGAAAGATACAAGACTCTCCAATTGTATGTACTAACTAAACGACCCCTAAAAAAAGACTTCTCCTTCTAACAGATGATCTATAAAAGATTGTGATTTATTAATACACGAATTTATGGGAAAACTATTGTAACTAAAAATTATTTACCGGGGTGAAGAGGTACGAAGAGATATGGTACGTGAAATGTTATATGGAAAGGTCTAAAAGGGTAGTTCACCATCTTGGGTACAAGAGTAAAGAACTTAAACCCAACCTAAACTTTGGACGAAATAGATTGTCTTATTCCGTCTTTATTAAACGGTCTTAATTCCAAGTCGAAGTTCCCTTGAAAGTATGGACATAAATGAAAGGACTTTAAGACGAGTCGATGGTACTCTTTTTCATGTCCGATCGGACTACTCGATTCAGTTGGGTCAGTAGAGACACTTGTCGATCGATATACGGTCCGTCCACTGTTTATAGTAGGATCTTTTGGTACTAAAGGTTTTTGCGTCCTCCTTTAAGTAGATTATAGTTGACTCGGACCGATTCTAGTCATTCTGATACATCAACTGAGAATTTGTTGACTTGTTGTTATTTACGAACATTACTGTAATTCAAGTCCTCATCCAACAACGTTTCTCTACTGACTAAGTTATGGAAAGTCTATAAACATGAATTTATTTGTCTTTAAAGAAGTTTCATTATAAATTAAGGAACGATTTATTGAGTCAAATTAATAGATGTACCGTGATTTAACTTCCGTAGACTTTTATTCAATAATACAATGAGGTTTTGTAAGAGAAAAGAGGTTTAACATAGAATAACACAAAATAGTGAGATGAATTCGATTCTTTTAAATAACTAATAAAGAATGATGTAAACGATCAAAGGGGACAAGTGAATACATGAGATCGGTCACCTAAGAGGTAAATTTGTAATTAGTTTATATGAGGGTTGATAAGTAAGTGTGGCGATACCGATATTAAGATTTAATATCGTAGAGAGGACTTAATTAACGGAACGTAACTCACAGAGAGATGTTCAGTCGAGATGATCTCTAAAAAGAAACAAAGATACCGTGTGTGGATTAACGTACAAAAGAAAAGAATTTTTTTTAATAAGATAAATTTTATGTTATGAAACAAAGTCCTTCATATAAAAGGGAACAAAAGACACACCATTTTTGTGTTTCAAGGGGTTATATAACTATCTATTTTATTATAAGTAACGTCATAGTAATCGAAAAATAAAAGTTCTCAATAGACCCAGTTGAGAACACTTACATGGCCGGTAATTTTTTAAGAATAAACATAAAGCTGTGTACTCTCTTATCGTTAGTATAATTATTTAATGTACCATACTCAACTTTAGGTAAAAGAAACACGAAAAACGTTTCTCTAACATCAAGTATACGAAAACGTGTAGGTTATAGTTTAGGGTAGTAAAAGTAAGAGTAGGGTCTGTGTTGTGGAGAGGATTTAAGAGAAAAATGGAATGAGTTCTACCAAAAATACGTAGTTTACAGAAGTAAGAGGTGAAAAATTTTTTTGCTCAAATAGGATAATTTGTCGTATTTCCTGTAGTAGAGTCACTATCACAGACTAGGACATCGGTTTTCATTTAGGGGGTACATATACGAGAGTATCGTGTAAACGATTTCAATTTGATCATGAATTAGGTAACGTCCTTTGACATTCTGGCACCCGAAAAACTTTCGTTTTTACATTCGATCAGTGAATCAGTACAGGTCGTGAAAACCATGGGGTGCCAGATGTCGGGTGGTCCGACGAGACGGGTACCTTAAGAGGTCCGCTCTTATGACCTCACCCATTAGTAAGGGAAGAGGTCACCTAGAAGGGTTGAGTCCCTAGTTTAAGTTCATAGAACGTAACGTCCGTCTAAGAAATGGAAGACTCAGTGGTCTCTTCGGAGTCAAAGTCTTAGAATAATTCACGGACCGTCATCTATATTCATTGTCAGATAGATATACAGTTGTTGTTGTATAAAATACATCTAAATCTTAAAAAGGAGTAACCAAGAATCACGTACAGAGATGTCTCCTTAATGCTACCCGTTAAGTACTCGTTCGAAAACGTAAATTTTAACAAAAGTATAAGTGTAATTTAAAATCGCATTCCAACTATAAGTATATCTGTAACAATAAGGATCAAACATTTACTTCTTTGAACCTCTTCATTTTTGGAATCTCAGTTACTTTCAGTGTTTCCAGGAAATTAAGATATTGAACCATAGAAAAATAACTTGATCTTACAGAATCTATATTCTTTTGTTAAAATAGTATTATATCCTACTCAATTTTAGGGGTTTCATAAGTTAATTGAAGTCTCAAGTACATATGACTTTCCAGTTTTCACACGTACTTATAAAATTCCACGTGAAAAAGGGTGTATCCGAATAATTTGACGTCACAAAAGGATGTATATTCAAGTAACGTTAAGGACACAGAGTGATTGGACTTTTTATAGTGACGAACATTTTTTAGACAGTATAGTTATTGACTTTATGAACGTTTAATGAAGTATAAAAAGTTTTGTACTTTACTCACTTTTTTGTGAACTAAAATTTATATTAACAGAATTTTGAAGTCAGACTTAAACAGACCTTTTTGAAAAAACCTGAAAAATACTTAGAAATGACGTATGAATGGTAGAAATGAAGGAACTGTTTTAAAAGAAACGAGGGTTTCAAACAAAAGGAAACAAGTCAATTTGTAAGTTTACGTCTTCCGTCTCCAAAAGGAATGGACGACTAAGACGTTATAGTCATGTAAGAAAGGTATGTTACTTTCGATTATTGATAATAATACGATTATTGTACATGATTATTTTCGTTACTACTATAACTGTCGTTTAACCGTCATTCCTTTGTGACTGAAATATACGTCTTTCGATAGTATCCACTAAAATCTCACTTTATCCTCGGTACAAACAAATGTTTTCTAAAGATAGCGGAAATAAAAAAAAAAATTAAAATAACACTATTATCGCAAATTGTACTCTGGATGAGAGAATTGTTAACAAAGTCACATACTTGACCATAACAACTGATAACCAGGTCCCAACATTTCGTCTATAAATTTTCAATAAGTAGAACGAATTGACTATGAAATACGGGTAACAATTGATTAAATGAAAAGGGAAAGTGACCGGGGACCTTTAGTGGTCAGATAAGAGGGTAAAGGCACTTAGACTGACGAAACTAAAGAATATTCACCTTAATAAGGCATAAATAGAAAGAACTTGATCAAATAAACAAAGTCGACTGTATTTAAAGAGTTCCAACTGGATACGATAGCGTATAAGTATAACAGAAATAAGTAGGATTGTAAGGTAACACACATATTGTGTATAAGTAGAAAGATAGACAGTTTATTGTACATCCAGTAAAATATAGATCTGAACATTACTTGTACTATCCCGATCGTTAGAGAAACTCTAGGACGAAAATTTATAAAATCTTTTCATACTACTTCACCCTAAACTATTATACCATCCAGATAAAATTCAAAAACTCCTTAGTAGTATGACAAAAGGTATTGTCGATACGGTAAAACGCAAATGTGGATAATGTAAATCATATCAAACCGAGGTCGTGTTATGTACTACGTACATCGACGAGGTACTTTATTATTATTATTATTTTATTTTATTGAGGTCCATAAAAACATATGTGTTTTGAATTCGGAATTATAAAATATAAAAACTAAATAGAATAAAGTTTTATAATAAACTTACCTATTCTTTTACAAAATAAATAAAAATAAAATAAAACTTTTTTCCTAAGATGTACTTTTTGTTCGAATCAATCAAGAGTATGTAAAACTCAAACTAGACTTTTTTTAGTATACGATATGCCTCGGTTTAAGTCTTTGTACAAAAGGAGAGTGGAAGAATATTGATGATTTCCGTTTCCTAAAACGTTTCTAACTTGTAGAATTTTACGTCACTTCTAGAACATTTTTGGGACTGTTACGTTTAACGTCACGAACAACCCTGAAAAGTACACTACTTCACGAATTGATACAGTGTATATGTAAAAAACGGTTCCGAACGAAAATACAGAGATAGAAACGTCACGTAACAATATTCGAAAACAAGGATTACTGAAAGTCCTTCGAGTACCATTTCGAACAATAACTCATACATGGGTTATTTTGTTAAGATTTAATATTTTACTTCCCTATTCTACTTTAGTACTTACTGGCACCGTGTCTGCAAACAGGTGCGACGTCTCGTACTTCAGTCCAATCAACCAGGTAACAGGGAAAGACAGAAACAGAGAAACGGATGACTGACTTTCTTTACTTTCCCAGTGTGAGTTTATGATACCCCGGTTTGTGTCGTATTTACTGTCTCCTCTCGGCTACCTTCTGTTGCCGTAACCCCCACCATGTGCCCCTTGGTCATTCCGGTATACGAATTGTTCCAGGTGACGATGAATCGACGGCCCGGGTTATCGTATCGAAAAGTTTAAACATGTTTTCTTCTTGTAGTTAAGACTAAAACCCATTTTATAGGAGTCAAAACAAAAAGAGATGATTTTACATTTAAGATAACATCGAAATAAAATTTTTGTCTTTTGTCAAGTTCCACAGTACTGTTCTCGTTATTGAGAAAAGTAAACATTTAGAATGTCTTCAACTACGGTCTTGTGCAATCCCCTAACCCTTCACTGTTACCTCCATTGAAAATAAACACATATAAGTGAAAATTTAAAAACAAAAAAAGAGAGTTATAATATTTTATTCATAAAATATAACTTTATATCAACTAAATGTTACAACATAATCAAAGGTCATATATCGTTTCTCTAAGTCAATGCACACACAGTCTAAAAACACTGGGGTACCGGACATCGGGTGGTCCGAGGAGACAGGTACCTTAAAACGTCCGTTCTTATGACCTCCCCTAACGGTAAGGAAAGAGGTCCCCTAGAAGGACTGAGTCCAGAACTTGGGATGAGATGACGTAACGTCCGCCTAATCGGTGGACTCGATAGTCCCTTCGGGAGTAATAAAATACAACAAAATAAAGTAAAATTACAACCAAAAGTAGTATCAAATAAAGTTCTATGAATTACATCAAGGGACACGATATGTCATTCTGGAACAACAAATAGTTTTTATAGTGTCGAAAATTCACAACTGTTGAGTTAAAAAACTTGTGATGCATAGTGTCGTGTTGTACTAGTGGTAAGACAAAAACGGAATATTCGACGGTCAACGATTGGTGGAGACCCACTTTCTTGCAGGTTAATACCATGTTTTTACGGAATTAACCTTCACATGACGCGTAAATTAAAGAGAAAATACGAAGTCTTACTACGTTCCCGTAGTTTCCTGAAATTCCTATAGTGACACGATCTCTGACACCTTTTCGGTCAATTGACTACGATCCTTGACGAACTCTTTTACTCAATGTAAAAAAAAAATTACTCTTAAGTCTTTATAAACAAACGTTTAAACTATGGTTTTCAGTGAATAAAAGTACTGAAAGAAAGTTATAAGAAGTGTCGTAAACACCAAAGTCCGTATACAGTCATGTTAAAGATAATATGATCCATATTCGACTTACCCAATGTTTTACAAGGTACAAGGTACAGGGTATAAAACGAAAGTCAAATTTTCGAGGACTTTTTTTTCCGTAATAAGGAGCTTCGTTGGAGATCATAATATTAGGTCACTGTGCACCTCTCGGGTTACGTGGACGTTTATTACTATCGAAGATGATCTCTGAGTCTGATGTTAGAGAAACAGTCCTTTTTTTTTTTTTTTTTTTGGTGGAAAAACTATATTAATAGTAGTAAAGGTAACTAATACCACAAAAAGTTTGTCTCACAACGAATACACTACTCTGGTTTATTACTGTTTCTGTGTGTTTCACATAAACTAGAGTTACTGTGTGAATTGAAAGGTTTAACAATCAGTAATCCAACGTTGTTCCAAAATACACCGTGTCTAAATTTCGAAATCGTATCTTAAACCTACTTTTTTTAAAACCCCTTACTGATTAAATTTAGAGTTTTGACAGTTGTTTTAATATAAAAACATGCACCTATTGAAAACTCAAAAATCTTTTCTACTAATCGGGACCTCTTACTTTGATATCCATTAGAAAATACAGTTAGTCCCACAGGTGTGGTTTTTCTTCGACTAAGTAGACTACTTTAAGTTTTGGTTAACTTATACATAAGTCTGGTAAAGAATCACTCTGAAAAGAAGACTTTAGTTAAAAGTGAGACCTTCGTGACAATAGGGAACACGATTGTAAAAGTACTCCTACATACGAATGTATGTCAGAGATAAACAAAGGAGAACGAGTCGTGAATTAACTTTGTAGTTAAACTTTGACACAAAAACAAAAGGAAAATAATTACCTAATGTAAAGAAAAATTACAATGGACGACAGAGATAAACTTTTATGTGAAATGCATCTAGAACGTTTGTGCCGCGACACGGAACGACACGATTCAGAAGAGTCGGCGTAGGGTGAGAAACGGTAGGGTATCTAACATCAAGAGGTCCGAGGAACAGGAGACAAGAACCCTAAGAGGTCCGTTCTTATGGTCTCACCCAAAAGCAAAGGAGGAGGTCTCTTAGAAGGACTGGACCCCTAGTTTAGAAGTAGAGTATACAGAAGACGTCACCGGCCGTCTCAGAAATAGTGATCGTGGTGGACCCTTCTGAGCAAATCAAATGAGAATAGAGAATTAAAACGAAAAGTTTAACAGGTTTAAAAAACAGAAAAAGAGAGAAGAAAACACAGAAAATTTGAAATAGTACTGGTGACATGACTGAAGACATGTACGAAGAAACTTTAAGTAGGAAATTGGGTTTGTCTGTGTGTATTTCTATCTCGCCCCTTCCTCCCTAAGAATTCAGATAAAAATAAACTTAAAGTCGTCGCTATAAAACTCAACGAATATAAAACAAGAACAGCAGGCTTACGAATAGGATTACTTTTACAATCAGAGAGTCAACACAGGTTAAGAAACGTTGGGGTACCTGACATCGGGCGGTCCGAGGAGACAGGTGCCTTAAGAGGTCGTACTTATGACCTCACCCATCAGTACCGTAAGAGGTCCCTTAGAAGGACTAGGTCCCTAGATTGGGTCTAGAGGACGTAACGTTCACCTAAGAAATCGTAGACTCGGTGGTCCCTTCGGGTCATCGAAGAAAAATAAAAATCCTTATACGATAGAATAGATCAGACACACTCTTACGATTAACCTTTAAAAACTCACGTAAAAACATAAAAGTATATCGTATCAAATATGTCAAGGTACACAGGACTTTATGCTGTATAGAAATATCAATACTGACATTAGTACTGTGTTGTGACTTGTCAAAAGAGTCGGGAGGTTTTAGTGGAAAACGACAGGAGGACAGGGGTCCGGGACCGTTGGTGCCTATATAGGGGACAGGATATCAAGGTAGAGAAGATCTAACATTATATTCATCTTCGTACACCGTAAAATGAGAAACTCAGACTAGAGAAGGGAATCGATTCAAAATAGATGTGATGACATACATAACATCAAAGAGATTAATATTGTAACTACCTTTACAAAAGAAGAGAATGGTTTTCGTACAAACTAGAAGAACTCTAGTCAACAAGACAAACAATAAAACCGAAAAGTAACACATTTTTATCAAAGGTATTTTTAGACGTACGAGTCAACACAGGTTGAGGTCATGACATCGGGTGGTCCCCTAAAGGGTACCTAAAGGGCCCGTTCTTATAACTTCATCCAATGGTAAAGCAAGAGGTTCCCTAGAAGGACTGGGTCCCTAACTTGGGTGTAGAGAACCCAGAGGACGTAACCGTCCGCTTAAGAAATGGTGACGTTACAGATCACCGGAAATTGCCGATAAATAAATAAATAAAAAATATTTACCTCTCAGATAAAAAATATTTATCTTCAGTGACCGTGGTCGAAAAGACAGAACCCATCCAGAAAAAAGTGAGGACAAAAACGGTCCTTCTTTCCTTGCCTTCCGGACTCACCTCGTCACCCTCGATCACTACCGGTCCGGAAAACCCCCACTTAACCCGAAAAGTGTATAACCCACATCACTCCGTCCCTCAAAGTGTGGGTAAGATTACGGTTTCATTCCCGAATCCACTCCACGGTTATTTTCACTTTTACTTCATCGAGTCAGCACAGGCTGAGAAACATTGGGGTACCTGACATCGGATGGTCGGAGGAGGTACGTACCTTAAAAGATCCGTTCTCATGACCTCACCTAACGGTAAAGGAAGAGGTCCCCTAGAAGGTCTGGGTCCCTAGTTTGGGACCAGAGAATGAAACATCCGTCTGCGAAATGGTAGACTCGGTGGTCCGTTCGGGTTATGAATGTGAATTTTAAAACCAGAGGGAACTGTTTAATCGGTCAAAGAGATATCTCGTCTCAAAACAAAGGGAAATTGATCCTCACTTCGGGTGATGACGATAAAGAAAGCGAGAGAGAGAGACCATCATCACACACACACACACACACACACACACACAGAACTTTCTCCCACACTATTCCTTCTACCCATAATCCAGCGGACCCGGAAACCAATATCTTTCTGTTTCAGACAGGTAAAGTTCGAACAACAGAAAAGTTTCAAGACGACCTTTTCCCGTAGGAGATCAAGTCAGGGAACCCAGTGTCTCAGTCTGTCCTTCCTCGTTGATTTGACTTGATCAAGTCATCGTTATAACGGGAGACTAAATAGGTCGTTGTACTTGGTTAACCCGAAACAAAGGGTTTAAGGAGTATTAAAGACTTTATGAGGACTAGACGAAGACAGGAGTCACGATAATACTTAGTAGAGGAGATAAGCGCAAATAGTAAGGAAGTCACCCTAAACCCCTCCTCCTCCTCCATTTTATGTACGTGAGAGTCGGTAGGTCTTCGTAATGGGATGTCTGTCATGACGGTACCACCCTTGCCAATTAGAGTACGTTCCTGACACACTAGGACGTGACCCTCAGAAAGTGATGAACGGTGGCTGTCCTAGTAAAGGGGTTATTGAAAAGGAAAGATAAATAATATAATTATTTCAAGTCCGATTATAATTATTTTTCTCTTATATATTCTTTAAGGTAAGAGTAAGTTTTTCAGTTACTTGGGAATGTAGAGAGTCATTTCGCTTTAAAAGTTTTAAATGAAGTGATAGGATATTACGAAAACGTAAATCATACGTGGAGTTGAAATTGAGGTAGAACACCGAAAATAAAAATAAAGGAGTGACCTTTCTCCTAAGGAACCCTTATCGTAGGTAGGTGTTTTAGATACATAGGTGTATGGAAACATTTTTTTTTGTAAAAAGACATATAACGTTCCGTTACATCTCAATGACTTTGTCGTTATGCATAGATTTTAAAAATCGATATACTTTGATCTATGAACATCATAAATAGTTACCCGAAGGAACTATCGAGTCAACCATTTCTTAAGCGGACGTTACGTCCTCTGGGACCAAACTAAGGACCCAGCCTTTCTAGATGACCTCTTTCCTATCCGTTACTATTCTTTTATAAACGTCATCATTATATGTACATTTACAAAAATCTTACTTAGACAACAGTAATTTATGAAGGTAAAACAGAAACAGAACGAGAGAGAACTAACAAGGTGGACCGTCCCAAAAGGTCCTACGTTAACAATCGAAATACAAGAATCCAGTTTATAAGGGTCCACCGTGTCTCCATTTCTTACAAAGACGGTCACCTCTTCTGTGTTTTCTGCGTCCAAGTCAGGGAATCAGTCCTTCTAGAAGACCTCATCCTTTACCGTTGGGTGGGGTCATAAGAACAGTCCCTTTAGAGTGATTGTCTCCTCGGATCTCCCGATGTCAGGTACCCTAGTGTTTCTCAGTCTACGGACGTACTGACTCGTACACACACGTGTGTGTGTGTGTGTGTGTGTGTGTGTGTGTGTGTGTGTGTGTGTGTAGACCCGGGTTCGTATCTTTCATTGTAAAATCAACACGAAGAAAATGATAAAAGAGAATCAAGGTGTGTGTGTGTCTCTTCGTTTTTTTTTATACATTAGGACGTACCTTACAATTTTTTAATATTTGCTACATACTCTATATTTTTCATGGGAACAGATCTTTTGCGGTGTGTGCCTCCTGTCTACAAGAATTTGACGAGAAACACTCTGATTCGGGACTGTTGATAGAGAAAATTTATTACCTTCTGAAACTGAAAAATTTTTCCTTTCGGTTCTTTTTCTCTCCCTCCCTGACAGATCAAAGAAATCTTCAACCGAAAAGGATAGAAGATCTATTCTTAAGGTATTTACAGAGTTACCTTTGTAATATGTAGTCTATGTGATTAGTTATAAAGTTCGGTTTAGAACCTTCCTGCCCGACTAAAGATAACAAAAATTAGATAAGTTCACGATCCTTCACTTAAAGGGACACTTTGAAAATTCACAGTTTTGACTCTGTGATGATTTGTGCAGGATGTATACCGTTGTTAAAAATACATATTTGAGTAGAAGAAACCACACATATATATGTGCATGTATAACTGAAAAGTGGATATAACGGTATCAAACGTTTACAAGTATACGTATAGACGTTTACGTGATAGAGAAGTATATACGTATACGATTTTTCGTTCTAACTTTATTTAAGTTACACACTCCTTGTTTTTATTTATACATGTAATATAACATTAAAGATCCTATCCTTATTAGTATTTTTTATCGAAAAATAAACTATAGTCCTAAGAGTCAGGAAAAAGGACACTCTAACTGACATTCCTTCTTCAACTATAAGACCTGTTCAAAGGTACCATATGGGACTAAAAAAAATTGTTAATACCATAACCACGATCTCCGTTCATTACATATAAAGGGTCGATTGACAGATTTACGAAAAAGATCATTAATTCCCGAGTACATACACAGTCCGGTATACCAGATAGCCGGTCACTCGACGACTGGGTCTTGATCTCATTTACGGTCGGACCAGGTGATATCCTTTACTCTTTATTGTCTCGGCAAGGTTAAGTTGGGGAAACTTGAAGGTTAAAGAAGGGATTCAGAACGGGAACTTTCTATGAAACTGTCCAGAGTCTTAAATAACTGTTCCTCTTCCGTTACCGTTGGGTGAGATTATGAGAACGGATCTTTTAGGGTACCTGCCTCCTCGGACCATCCGACGTCAGGTACCCCAGTGATTCTCAGTCTGCACTGACTCGCTGAAGTGAAAGGACGTAACCTCTTCCTTTACCGTTGGGCGAGGTCACAAGAACGGACCTCTTAGGGTCCCTGCCCCCTCGGACCACCCGACGGCAGATACCCCAGCGTGTCTCAGTCTGTGCTGACTTCACTGAATCGTCGTCGTATTCATTTCCCCCGGAAGAGACCACCGAGTCTACCATTTCTTAGACGGACGTTAGGTTCTCTGGACCCAAGCTAGGGACCCGTCCCTTCTAGAGCACCTCCTCCCGTACCGTTGGGTGAGGTCATAAGAACGGACCTCTTAGGGTACCTGTCTCCTCGGACCGTCCGATGTCAGGTACCCCAGTGTTTCTCAACCTGTTTCTCACCGATTCGTGTCGTGTCATGTATGGAGGAAAAGGTGGTAGATCGTTCCACCTCCCTCCTTAAGGATACAATTAAGGACTCTTAAGTTACTCAAGTCCATTTACCAAGAACAATGTAGTCGGACGTTGGTTTTACGTAAAAGGATGTTTTTATATAACCCACTTCGAAGTACTATCTCGTAACCGTTTTGATAGTAACTTCACATTGCAACTAATTTATCATTAAAAGACGTGAAATTACACATTGATAGTTAATACGAAAAAGACTCCCCTTTATATTCGGTTTCATGTTAGTTCAGTGAACTTTTCCCTGAAAACATTCCGTTGCGTTTACACTTTCTCTCTGCAGGAGACTACTTTCAGGGTATCCTCCTATTAAGATAATGAAATATAATTGAGAAGTATATAAAGTCTTCTGAAAGTTTTAAAAATTTTCCAAAACTTTATGTAAAGATGTCCTTTCAACTTTCGAAGCGTATACTGATTCTCACCGTTTCTTCGTTTCTCTCATTTTGAGAGTCTTAAAATTAAAATTTCGTGTGTTAGAGATCTCAGTCTGTTGTCATCAGTCTGATATTAACGATTAAACATAAGAGAATAAAACCCCTACTTAAATCTATAATACGAATGAAAAAGACAATGAAGTAGATTTTATTTCCATTATTATGACTATAGTTTTTCTTCAATATCCAAATTCCCTCTATTATACTTTAGATAATATGATGGACCATACTTTACTGGTAAAATTTAAAATAAAGAGTGAAAGGGGTTCCCAAGGGTCTCTTATAAAAAACCAAATACAAAAAACCCCCACCCCCATCGACGGTCGAGATACTGAAGTAAATATCTGGTAAAAACGATTCAATACCATAAGTAATCCGTAGGAACTGGATAATCTTCTTTCTTACTGTAGATAAGACGGGACGGTCCGGTCAACCAAGTAAATGTCTTTCAACTGTTTCTTTGGTAGTCTTTGGAATTGACTACGGGGTTTCTTGACTAATAGATAGCAAGTATTGTTTAAATAGGTAGACTATAAAACTTACTGGATGATCAATAGACACCCGAAGGGTCCACCGAGTCACCATTTCCTACATTACCGACTACCGTCCACTACATCCAAGCTCGGGACCCAGTCCCTCTAGGGGACCTCATCCTTTGCCGTTGGTAGAGGTCATAAGAACGGACCCTTTAGGGTACCTGTCTCCTCGGAACACCCGACGTCAGGTACCACAAAGTTTCTCGACCTGTGTTGACTCACTGACTCGTCCGTACGTTGTCAATAAACGTTTGGTACGTCCATAACAAACGGTCATCGGTCTTTAAAGCAAACACAGTAGCAGTTCGTATGTCCTTGGACATAAATACCTTTGGGGATTGTAGAGACGCTATAGTTATAGATATCTACAGTCTAAGAGGATTAAGGTTACTAATCCAGGATATTTCAGAGGTACTCGTGACTTAATCACTTAGGACTTAGTAAGGAGGGTCCCCTTTATACCCTAATCCAAGGATATTAGTAGACCATTATAAAAGTAGTTGACTAGTTACGTAATAGGACTAAATATACATAAAGATAAATTACATGTAATAAATTATATGTAACCATCAAGTACTTATAACTTGAGTACTCGTTGTCGCGATATTGAGTACAGACTTGCATGGAATAGATTGTGTACATAAAAGAGACGTTTCGTGTAATTCCGGAATACACACGTCTTCGGGATCTGTCGTACAGTCGTGTTAGTAACCTCGGTAAAAGGTGTCACTTTAGTGGTTGATTTTAGTGTGTACGGTTTTTTTACCTTGATTTTCTGAACGAATATCATAATTACAACATTATTCTTTCGTCACAGTGGAAAAAGGAGGTGTCGACTGTTGTACATACGGATCAGTAGTTTTTTAAACGGGGTAACAAGTACAAGAGTTTACTGACGTTTTTGTGACTCATAATAAACCTTCACCGTTTTACAAAATTGTTCATCTACGTAAATGTTTATTACTTAAGTGTTTATTATTAGTAGTGACATTAAAAGTCTTCTATATTTAGAACTTTTACATGGAGGTCTACATAAAGTAGAAGAGAGAATAAAAATTTAATTTAAACCGTAAAATTTAAAATTTTAGGTATTATATAGTGTTAGTTTTTAAAGTTCTAGATGTCCTACTGATTCCCAGTTGGCATAATACTTACGAAACACAAACCTAGAAGTCTTTAAGAACTTTGACTATATTTATAATACTATTACCGTGTTCATTAAAGACAAGGTGTATTTCCTTTTGGCAGTCGGAAAGCACCAAGACATTCCTCAGGGTCTTTTTCTAGACCCTTCTCACTACTCATAAACCTTCTCGAACTACGTTTCATAACCCCTCTTCCTACTGGTACTGATCCACTTCAACCATCACTGACCACGATTGTTTGGTTCTCATTTCTACAATTTAAACTTCGCTGAAGTTTGGCGAATGGGACACTAGGAGAGGTTGTCACAAATCTGTGGGGTCCAATACTCTGTACAACTTATGGATACAACTAAGATACCTTCTCCGATGTTATTCGTGTCGTCTTTTATTTCACGCTTCATTTCATACACCGTCATCTCATCAACTCACCTCCGTACCACAGACATGATCAATCCTCCGACTCTCTTTGCTTTTAATAAACCCAACTTCTTTGACTTCAGAAGTCACTTCAGTCTCTAAATGAATCTTATACTTAACTTCCTCTAGTTCTATTTATTTCGACACTAGTTTCTAATCTGTACTCTCGATTTTAAGTGGTTCTATATTATAAATTATCAAACGTGACGACTTTTCGGGTCCCAAAGGGGTTTCTATACTTATCTTCTAACTTAACTAACTAAAGACCATTTCTTTAAACTTCACACTCCCTAACTTGACGAGTGTAAATAAGATTACTACTGTCAAGAACCTCATCTCCCATTACGGTCGATCTACGGTTGTAGGTGACACTGATTCCTTACCCTTCACACGTCTTCATTGTTCTACGATTCCACACTACAGTACTTGGAGTCTTCTCTCCACGGACATTCATCCCCTGTATCTTATTCATTTCCTTCGTCTTATTGGTAGACTTTAACCTTTATTCCTTGACCCTCTTACAGTTGCAGTAGAGTCTGAGGACACAAGAGTCTTCACATCCACTTTCTCTCTTAGGAGACAAGGGAATCCTCTCGACGTCCTCCAATCATACGACTCCCACCCTCGGCCACAATTTAATGTAGTCGAGACGAGTCTCTTTTGGTTTACGTCTCCGGATCCGAGATTCCATGTCCAAATGTTACTACTACCCCAGATTTCTGGTTCCACTTTTTTACTATCACACCCCTCATCGACACTCTCCGTCTTTGTCTCCCGTCCCTCCTCGTCCACCCCGCTCTTCCTTATTCTCTTCCATCGACCCTAACGTATCAATAAGTACAATAAACATTTATGGACTTTAAACATTTATGGACCTTAATTTCCCGAACTACCTAAATTGTTCGTAAGACTAGAAGTCGTCTTTGTTCACCTTTTGAGTCCATCATAATCTCTGGTTTCCTCAACTCGTTAGACCAACGACCGAGTGGTCAGACCACAGAAACTGGAGAGGGTAGGTACACCGATGTCATCTTGGTTAACGACTCGTATATACCAGTACTCCTTTTTTGTTTTTGTTTTTGTTTGAGACACGTACACACAAGTTACTTTGACTTCATTGGTTGACTAGGTTTGAGAAGGGACCTCTAAAGACCCGTATACTATTTACGAGGGGCATATATTGATTACCTATTTCGATATTCTACGATATAAGTCCCCGACCATCATCGGTATCTGGTCTCCTCCTTTTTAAAAGGAAATAAAATTTTCTCTTAGTTGTCAAAACGACCTCCTCTTTTTTTTACTTGCAGAGAGTCAGCACAGGTTGAGGAACATTGGGGTACCTGATATCTCAAGTACCGTAAGAGGTCCGGTCTTATGACCTCACCCATCGATAAGGGAAGAGGTACCCTAGAATGGTTTGGTCCCTAGTTTGGGTCCAGGGGACTTAACGTCCGTCTAAGAAATGGTCGACTCGGTGGTCCCTTCGACCTCCGTTCACTAAGGACAATTCCAATTCTCTCTTACACACACTCACGTTCGAGTCCGTGAGTCAAAACAGGCTGAGAAACGTCGGACGGTCTTAGGAAACAGGTATCCTAAGATATCCGTTCTTATGACCTCACCAAACGGTAATGGAGAAAGTCCCTTAGAAAGGCTGGGTCCCTAACTTGGACGCTCAGAGGACGTGATCGTCGCCTAAGAAATGGTGACTCGGTAGACTCTTCGGGTTCTCTCCTATATATTCTTCTATTTATATTTTTCGGAATTCTTGAACACCAATACACGAATAAAATATACGACTTAAAATTACGATTTATTAATTAATTAGGAAACGACTTTTCTTTTTCGTTACTGGTTAAAATGGTGACTAAAACAAACACACGAACAAACACACATGTCTATAAGATATACACACATATATATATATGTGTTATATGTGCACATGTGTGTACATATATATAATATATGTAAATGTACATATATTATAAATATATTATACATGTGTGTGTGGACTAAATATGTCGGAGTACGATAACAAAATAGATATTTGACTGTATAATTTAAGTACTAAGACAATATGGACAAAGAACATAATACGAACGAAGATCTAATATAAGAAGTTATTAAAATTTATCATACAAAGGGAAAAGGAGGAGAAGATAAAGAAGAGAAGAATATGAAAATATCTCTCTCTAGTGAAAGAAAATAAGTCGGATGACTTTACGTGAACCAAAGAGGAACTGAAAAGGGTGAAATAGTCTTTTTTGTTATTTAGAAAAAAAAAAAAAAAAAAAAAANAAAAAAAAAAAAAAAAAGACCACATCTTTGATCACTTGGTTCTGATCCATGTCTTGAACACCCCTACGAGCTTTACGTCTTATAAGATCTTCTCACGATTGTTTTACGTCTGCACAAAGTACGAAGACCGGAAGGGAACACCGAGTCAACCATTTCTTAGACGGACGTTACGTCCTCTGTACCCAAACTGGGGACCCAACCCTTCTATAGGACCTCTTCCCTTTCCGATGGGTGAGGTCAAAAGACCGGACCTCTTAGGGTACCTGACGTATCAGGTACCCCAGTGTTTCTCAACCTGGGCCGACTCCAAACCCAATTAGTACAAAGATTCCTATTATCGAGACTTACACCTGAGAGAGGTCGGAGCTTGGGACCTTTACCGTCTGGGGTCGTGAAATAGGACGTAGATGAAGACTTTGTGATTCTATAGTTCTATTCCTGTAGGAAGCACTAACCGTCCTATAAGATAAAAAATTCACTAAAAAAGTAAATAGAGAGGTCAGACAAAGAGAAGAGTAACTAAGGGAAAGAGAGTAAGACGCACACACAAACATACATACCTCCTCCCCTCGTATAATCACTTCCGACACCCTAAAAAGGATGATTTCAGAAAAAGGGTTATATCATAGACCTCTAACCCTGTCTCAAACCTAGGTTAAACTGGTCATCTCAAAAGATAAAGAAAGGACTGAGTGGTAAAATCTCTTTTATTAGTATAAAGTAACTATCTTCAAACGATTTGAGGTGAGAATACACAAGTATAGACAGTCTAAACCACTCGATAGGAGATAATAGACTAAAATAAGACGGGGGGAAAGGGACCCCGTCTATTGTCAATAAAAATTATTTCTATGTTTAACTCCGGTTTCCACAACGAATCAAGTGGGTTCAAATTAGTCTATTATTTTCTCACAAAAACTAAATGTTATTCACATCTTGTAAATCACTTAGATAAAGTCACTTTTTAAAACCACTTTATATAAATTCTTTTTGTATTGTTTATGGTAAATCTTTTTATATACTTAAATGAGTACTTATAGTGAACCTTTGAACTCATAATAAAAAGATACGTAGACTGAAGGAATTCTTTCTCTGACTTAACTTATACTTTTATTTATAATTTCCAGTTTTATAATGTACAGTCCACTTTACATTTTCAAGTTTTGAATTAAGAATAAAAAATGGTAACCATTTGATTTATATGGGGGTTTGATATTTGAAATGGACCTAAATGGTTACTATACTTTATTAATGATCATGAAATGGGTCATTAAAGAATTCGATGTTTTTACGTTTGTTTGTTTGTTTTTTCAAATTTTGTTAATTCCCATGTCAAAAATCTGAATAGTGAACAGATTGAAACAACAAGTCAGTGAGTGAACACAAACGAGAAACGTTGGGAAACGTGATGTCGTGCGGTCCGAAGTGACAGGAAGTGGTAGAGGGTCTCGAACGAGTTTGAGTACAGGTAACTCAGGTACTACGGTAGGTTGGTAGAGTAGGAGACAGCAGGGGAAGAGGAGGACGGGAGTTAGAAAGGGTCGTAGCCCCAGAAAAGATTATTCAGTCAAGAAACGGAGTCCACCGGTTTCCAGACCTCGAAGTCGAAGTCGTAGTCTGGAAGGTCACTTATAAGTCCCAACTAAAGAAGATTCTAACTGACCAAACCAGAGGAACCACAGGTTCCTTAAGAGTTCTCAGAAGAGGTCGTGGTATCAAGTTTCTGTAGTCGACAAATCGTGAGTCTAAAAAAAAAGAAAATTGACAGGTCGAGAGTGTAGGTATGTACTAATGACCTCTTTGGTATCGACACTGATATGTCTGGAAACATCCGTTATATTCTAGAGACGAAAGATTATACGATAGATCCAAATAGTATCGAAGGTTTCTCGTTCACAGAAAATTGAAGTACCAACGTCAGTGACCGGTGTCACTGAAACCTCGGGTTCTTTTATTTCAGACAGTGACAAAGGTAACAAAGGGATAAACGGTACTTAGTTACCCTGGTTTACGGTACTAGAAACAAAAAACGCACAACTCTTAATTCGGTCGAAAAGGTGAGAGAAGAAAGTGGAAGTAGTTCTCCAAGAAATCAAGGAGAAACGAAAGACGGTATTCCCACTACAGTAGACGTATCGATTCCAACAATTATAAAGAGGACCGTTAGAACTAAGATCGAACACGAAGTAGGTCGGGTCGTAAAACGGACTACATGAGAAGTATATTCAATTTATTCATCCCACTGATGTAAACAGATTGATACACAGACTTTATAAACATATACAGGTATACATACATAGACACTTACAAACATAAACCATCTTGTATGATTTGAAAAGTAATAAGATAAGAGTTTATACCTTACCTTCGAGTGATTTAGATTGGTGTTCTGGTCTCAGACGTCATGAAACAAACAGTTTACTGAGTTTAAGTAAGGGAGATGTCTTTTCTCGGAATCTGGGAATACTGTCCACAGACCTCTTAAAAAGTCGTCAACTAAATTCTTTATTGTAGTTTGACGGAGACAATCTACAGTCTACAAAAGGAAATTTAACATGACCATACCTTTGTAAGATTTCCAGTAGAAATCACCTTTTTAAGGAAATGGGAAACCTCGACATCAGTACAAATTCCAGAATCTTAGAGAGAAAAAGAAAAAAAATAGATTGAACCAAAAAACATAAAAAAAAAAAATTAAAACAAATATGGAAGTCTGGTCACGATGAGACGAAGGGTAAGTCAAGGGTTGGCTCGGAAAATAAGAATTGGTCACCCAACCGACCAAGGATTAAAGAAAAACAAAACCCACTTTTTTTTTTAGTAAAAAGAAAGGGACGGAACCGAGTCGACCAGACGACAGACGGACAGAAATCTTTACTTGAAGAGGTAATAATAAAATACACAACCTAACCGTTGATAACATTGATGTTGACAACGGATATAACTCAAGGAGATAAAGTGACTGTTCTTGAGACAACGTAGTAAGTTTCTACTTTATAGGTGGGTGTCGAGTGTCACAGATAAATGACTTAACAGCAAAAGAAGTAACCCCTCTTTTGGGTAAGACTAGTGTTATGTAAAGATATAAAGAATGTACTGACAATGAAATAATCTACTTTGTGATTGTAAACAAAAGTTTGGTAAAGGTGTTTAAGATACAGTATAAAATGTAGATTGAGATAGGTTTTCCCGGATTTGTACTTCCATTTATATTTACCCTCTTTACTTATTATATTCTTGTCCCACTAGTTTGATTCTTTCACTACCTTGTCTTCGGTCTGTCAATTGTCGTACCGATGGGAGACACTACACGGGCGTCGTCACGGGTCCCGAGGGTGCCGAACATGTGATCAGACAGGTCCGGATAAACACGTATAGACAGTCCAGTGGTCACAGGACATACCTAATACCACCGCCAAATCAACGGTTCAGTACAGGTTGAGAACGCTGGGGGACCTGACATCGGGCGGTCCGGAGAGACAGACACCCTAAGAGGTCCGGTCTTATGATCTCACCTGACGGTAAAGGAAGAGGTACATACTTAATACCATCAAATAGAGACCAGTACCAAGGGGTGTGGTAGGTATTCTTGTGCCAACCTCAGAAACCGGACTTGTCTCCTGTTGAATGGGTGGGTTTGGGAGTAGGTGACGTCGAGATGAGCAAATGGTTTTGGGTTGAGTTGGTATTAAAGGATTCATTCCGGAAGATGACAGGAGTCTGTTTCTCTCTACTAGGACGGGTCGAAGTGGTCTTCGAATCCGCATCCCGACTATACTGGGGGTATCTTATGGCAATGGTACTATAAAGACAACCGGTCAGAGTGGGTGTCCTGACGTGGGTCTCCGTCTATCTCTTCTCTCTATATTCCTAGAGACCAACTCAAAAGTTTGACATTTATGAACACGTTGACGTGGTTCTTGGAAAAACAACTAGAAAGATTTAAAACGGACGGCTCTGGAGGTCAACTGAGGATGTATGTATAAAAAGAAAATTAACGGGAAAGGTACATATAACTGAATTATCAAATGGAAACCACAGTGGGATGGTCTTTCTATCTTAACTTCACAAATGCATATTCGATATATATATATTTTTTTTATCAAGATTAAAAAAAGTCTATATACGTTAAAAAGAAGAGTCATTCTTAAAGTCATAACGGACTATAACACGTTCGTTTTTACGTCATAACCGAGGGTGGGAGTGGTGGGCAATAGGTGTGGGGATTCTAGGCTTTAGCTCTTTTTTGTTTCAACAAGAAAAAGTAATAATGAAATTTTTTTTTCTTTTTAAAGAGTAAACCGTCGTGTTGGACTGAAGTGGTCCTGAGTAAACGACTGTTTTAGATTGATTAAAAAACGATCTTCTGATTAATGTCATAAAGAAAATACCTTAAATTTTTCTTAGTTTATGGTATACATATTCGTTATTACACAATTAGTACCTTACGACAGGGTCAAAGGTGGCTCTACAATATATAGTATTTCATTTAAAAGGTACAATGGAACCATTTTAGACTTTCTAAGATTTAAAGTGATATGTAGTAAAATTTGATTAAGAGAACTTCATATCAACGAAATGTTACGACACAATCACAGATGACATATCGTTTCACTTAGTCGATGTTTATATAGGGGTGAAAAAACCTAAAGGAAGGGTAAATTCGGTGGTACCTTATAGCTCATCTCAAAGGACTCGATATCTCGTCAAAGGGTTATCAATAGATAAAATAAGTTTCATATTTATCACATATAGACAATTAGGGTTGGAGAGTTAAGTAGGGTGGGGAGGAGGGGGACGGGAACCACAGGTATACGTGTAGAGATAAAGACAAAACGTTTATCTTAGTAAAGATGGTAAAGAGACCTAAAGTGTATATACCGAATAATATATAAACCAAAAGAGAAAGACTAAATGAAGTGAGAAGTACTGTCAAAGATCCAAGTTGGTATAGAAATATTTACTGGGTTAAATTAAGGAAAAGTGTCTGCTCATTATAAGGTAACTTTTATCCGTAGTGTAGAAGAAATATGTAAGGAGATAACTACCTATAAGTGCAACGGAAGTACCGGATTGATAACACTATCGTCACGTTACTTCTAACCCAACGTACACAGCAAACCTTAACACCAAAAGAAACCCATGTGCGGGTCCTCACTCTAACGATCTAGTATACTATCGAGATAAAAATTTGTTTAAAGTATGACGAAAGGTCTCACCAGTATAGTTAATTGTAAAGGTATATGTAGTACGGAGTGTAAGACTGACATATCAGTCGTTTTGGTTCTGGATCTCGACTGACACCGAGTCTACTACTCGAACAATAACGTTTCAAGTCTGATTTAACTTCTTCCAACCCTTTTGTTTATCCTGTAAATCCATACTGGATTTAGTTCAGGGAATACTAATATGTTATCTTCACTGTTTATCTAAGTTTCCTAATCTAAACGAGTCTGTCTTACGGATTTCGTGATACCTTTCCGTAAGTATTGTAACAAGTCTTCCATCACTGGTTTTGGTAGTGGTTGTTTTTCTTTACGTTCTTCCGTTTCCCCAATAGACTCCTCCCGAAAGTTTATAGACTCTTTTCTTCTCTTCAAATTCAGTTCCGTTTTCTTTTTCCCTTTGTATGTGAGATGACTTACGTCTCAAGGTTTCTTATCGTTCCTCTCTATTCTTTCGAAAGAATTCACTTGTTGTGTTACTTTGTCTTTTTATTATCTTACTCTTTCTTTTAGTCTCTATGGTTCCCTCGTAAAGTACGTTTCTCCCTGTGTTATTTCCTCTCTTTATCATTCCTGGATTGTCTTCGTCTTCTCTAATTCTTCTCCCCCGTTCTTATGTCTCTTCTTGATATGTTTTTCCAGAAGTACTGGGTCTCTTGGTGTTACCACACCAGTGATTGGATCTCGGTCTGTAGGACCTCACACTTCAGTTCACCCGGAATCTTGTTTCGATCACCTCCACTATCTTTAGACCGACTCGATGAAGTTTAGGATTTTCTACTACGACATTTTCACGACGTAAGTTATACGGTCGTTTGAATCCTTTGAGTCGTCACCAGTGTCCTCACATTTCAATAAAAGGAAGGTTAAGGTTTTTTCCAGTTACGGTTTCTTACGAGTTTGATGACGTGTTAATGTGATTAAAGTGTACGATCGTTTCATTACGAGTTTTAAGAGGTTCGGTCCGAAGTTGTTATACACTTGGTACTTTAAGGTCTACAAGTTCGACCTAAATCTTTTCCGTCTCCTTGGTCTCTAGTTTAACGGTTGTAGGTAACCTAGTGTCTTTTTCGTTCTTTTAAGGTCCTTTTTAGATGAAGACAAAGTAACTGATACGATTTCCGGAACTAACACACCTAATGTCGTTTCATACCTTATAAGAATTCTTCTAGTTGTATGGTCTGGTGGAAGGGACGAAGGACTCTTTGGACATACGTCTGGTTCTACGTTGTCAATCTTGATCTGTACCTTATTTTCTGACCAAAATTTGACCCTTTTCTCATGCAGTTTCGACATATAACAGTGGGACGAATAAAGTAAATGTCTCATGTAGTACTTTTTAAGACCTGACCTATAGAGTGTTCGACCTTAGTTCTAATGGACCTCTTTATAGTTGTTGTAGTCTATACATGTACTGTAGTGGGATTACCGTCTTTACTTCTCCGTGATTTCTCGAAGAACTACTTCCACTTTGTCTTCTCACTTTTTCGACCGAATTTCGAGTTGTGAGTTTTTTCGTTTCTAGTACAGTAGGTAATTAAGTACCGTTTATCTACCTTTTTTTACCCTTGTCACCTTCTAAAATAAAAGAACCCGTTGTTGTAGTCACGTCTACCACTGACGTCGGTATTTTAATTTTCTGTGAACAAGGAACCTTCTTTTCGATACTGGTTTCAGCGAAGTCAACACAGGATGAGACACGTTGGGGTATCTGCCGTCGGGTGGTCCGAGGGAGTAGGGATTTTAAGAGATCCGTTCTTGTGACCTCACCCAACGGTAAAGGAAGAGATTACGTACTTTCACTTTCACTTCAGTGAGTCAGTACAGACTGAGAAACATTGGGGTACCTGACGTCGGGTGGTCCGAGGAGGCAGGTACCCTAAAAGGTCCGTTCTCATGACCTCACCCCACGGTAACGGAAGAGACTACTGGTCTCTCGTATGATTTTTCGTCTCCGTGTTGAAATGACTATTTTCAGGTATACCAGTTTTGATACCGAAAAGGTCATCAGTACATACCTACACTCTCAACCTGGTGTTGACACTCACGACTTCTTAACTACGAAAGTTTGACACCACAACCTCTTCTGAGAACTCTCAGGGAACCTGACGTTCTAGTTTCTCACTTAGGATTCTCTTCAGTTAGGACTTATAAGTGACCTTCCTGACTACGACTTCGGTTTCGAGGTTATCAAACCGATGTCCTGCCCTTCTCGACTGAGTAATCCTTTATGGGACTACGACTCTTTCTGACTCCCGTCCTCCTCTTCCCCCTTTACTTCCTACTCTACCAACCTACAGTACTACCTAAGTTACCTGTAATCAAACACGTTTGAAGTCGTCTATCAATTCCTGTCTCTTCGGGTCGTACGACGTTAGGTACCCCAGCGTTTCTCAGTCTGTACTGAATAACTGACTTACTATGTATAACGGAGTTGACAAAACATATTCTTTAACACCTGGACGTCTATAATTTGTATAAAAAACCATTTACCTAACAAAGAGGCAAGTGGAGTGATGAGTTTTAGCGAAGGATTGGATTGACTACGACAGGTGTACTACGTTTGGGGTCAGACTAGGAGTAGGGAAGTAGGAAGGGGGAAAGAGTAAATACTGGACGGAACTACGTAATAAAACTTGGTACATTGTACGTCAGTCACGAAAGTGAGGAAAGACACCGAAGGTAAATATATATCTGAACGTGTTCTATGGAACATTACGTGTTTTTAACTGACCAACATTAAGTAAAAGGGGTCATTAGACTTCTTCTTTACCCCACTAAAAGTATACGTCGAGTATCTAGGAAGTGTCATCGTGACCAATCAACCGGATTATCACCATCAAAATGCGTTTACTAGTGTTGTACAGTGTATAAAAACTTTGTTTTTTTAAGATTCTTATGGGTCACAAATTTGAGGGAAAAATCTCTAAGAAGTTTGTCCTATAGAAGATTTTCGTTAATAGATTTAATAAGTATTTATCGAATTATTAAATTACAGATGTATAAAAATGATTTTGTTAAACAAAGTCACGTAAAAATCACGAAACTTTTAAGATTTATTGTTTTAATTCATCTATTTTGTTAATAAAGACGTTTTTTATATAAATTTTACCTAAAAGTATGAGTCTTGTAACATATCTTATTTACTATTTAATTTTTTTTTGGAAATGTTAATACGTACTCAACTCTTTCATATGAAGTTATTATGAAATTTATAATCTACTAAATATTCATCGATAAATTTATTTCTGTTCTTTTTTCGTTGAAATTACCCANGATTTATTGTTTTAATTCATTTATTTTGTTAATAAAGACGTTTTTTATATAAATTTTACCTAAAAGTATGAGTCTTGTAACATATCTTATTTACTATTTAATTTTTTTTTTGGAAATGTTAATACGTACTCAACTCTTTCATATGAATTTATTATGAAATTTATAATCTACTAAATATTCATCGATAAATTTATTTCTGTTCTTTTTTCGTTGAAATTACCTATTACTCAGTTTAAGAAAAGTATTAAAACCACAACTTCTTATTTGTAAAGATAACAAATTAAACTCTCCCTCAAAGAAAATTCCACAAAATAAAACCCCATGACTCAACAGGTCTTTTTTTTACGTCACAACGAATAAAATTTTACAAAAAATTTACTATCTTATAGGGTAGTGTACACTGGTATATTGTATATTTTTACATTCGAGTTTCCGATGAAATTTTACTACTTAAGTAAAATAGAGAATTGCAAATCATCTTTTAATAGTCAACCTGAGTATATCAATAAGAAAACACATAAGTAGTTTTCATGAATTATGTGGTATGTAAAAGATCTTTACGTCCTATATCTTACTTAGTCTGTTTCAGAGACAATCAGTTTTAATTATAGTTATATCACTTAACCGAATTTAATAATCTGTCTGAAATAAAAGAACCCGAGGTTTTAACGACGTCTACCACTGACGTCGGTACTTTGATTTTCTATGAACGAAGAACCTTCTTTTTGATACTGGTTGGATCTGTCGTATAATTTTTCGTCTCTGTAATGAAACGACTGTTTTCAGGTAGATCAGTTTCGATACCAAAAAGGTCATCAGTACATACCTACACTCTCAGCCTGATATTTCTTTCGACTCCCGGTCTCTTAGCCAGGAAAACTTGACACCACAACCTCTTCTGAGAAGTCTCAGGGAACCTGACGTTCCTCTAGTTTGGTCAGGTAGGATTTCCTTTAGTCAGGACTTATAAGAAACCTTCTTGACTATGACTTCGACTTTAAGGTTATGAAACCGGTGGACTACGTTCCTTGACTGAGTAACCCTTTCTGAGACTACGACCCTTTGTCACTTTCACCCTCTTCTTCCCCTGTTGTCTCCTACTCTACCAACCTACTGTAGTGGCTGAGTTACCTGGACTCAAACTCGTTTGAGACCCCTCTACCACTTCCTGTCCCTTCGGACCACACGACGTCAGGTACCCCAGTGTTTCTTAGTCTGTGATGACTCGTTGATTTGACTTGACTTGACTAATCTATTTATAAGTTCCATCTTTTACCATTTCTCCAACTTATCCTTCTTCGGCACCTGAACTCCCCGTTTTCTTCGTCTATGGTGTTGTTTTCGAAATCTCTTGGTCCGATGATTTTACCCACTACTTTGTGTATAACCATTTTAATTCCCGCATACACATGAACACCCAAAACGACCACCCCATACCGTCCCACCATCCATAAATTATATTTTCGTCCATTCTCATGAATTTGATACCCGATATTCTGTAACTTACATTCAAAATCATACAACTAATTATTTTACACCATCCAATTCCCTTCCAAAACACGTTAACTGTTCGGATCCCTACATCCACCTCTTCCGTTACCGCGGGGTGAGGTCATGAGAACGGACCTTTTAGGTACCTGTTTAGGTACCACCCGACGTCAGGTACCCCAGTGATTCTCAGCCCCTGCTGACTCGTTGAAGTGAAAGTGAAAAGTGAAAGTACGTAACCTCTTCCTTTACCTTTGGGTGAAGTCACAAGAACGGACCTTTTAGGGTCCTCGTCCCTTAAGACCACCCGACGGCTGATACCCCAGCGTGTCTAAGCCTGTGCTGACTTCACTGAATCGTCGTCGTCATCGTCGTCGTCCCTACATCCATTACCCCCAGTCTGGTACCTTCGTTAACACTGAAACTATTCATCAAACCCGAAACGACACACCTTTACATTCCGGTAAATTCCCTAAAATCAGGTTCGACTTAATCCTAGTCTAAATATGATGTCTTTTTAGATATGTCTACATAAAACACAATCAGGGAGTCAACACAGACTGAGACACACTTGGGGTTCCTGATCTCGGGTGTTCTAATGAGACAGGTACCCTATGAGGTCCGTTCTTATGACCTCACCCGACGACAAGGGAAGAGGTCCTCTAGAAGAACTCAGTCCCCTAGCTGGTTCCAAAGGGTGTAACGTCTGTCCGATAAATGGTAGTTTTGGTGGTCCTTTCGGGTACGTCTACATGTCATACACTATTTTAACTCAGGAAATTCTTCTACCGGTATTTTCAGGTACACTCTGTATTTCTGTCAGGTTGTTTTCCACTATCATTCGACCTTCCTTACCTTGAATTTCAGTTATCTTATTTCTGTGTACGTGGAGTCACAAGTTACGTTGTGATCAATGTTATTGGTCCCGTACCAACAACAGATACAGGTACAGGTACAACATTACAGGTAACTGTCTACTAACCTCTTTTTCTACACGATACACACATACATATATATATATATTTGTTTTGACCCAGTAAACATCTCTGTACCTACCTGGATTTCTGATAATATTTCTCACTTCATTCAGTCTTTCTCGTTTCGTTTATAGCATATAATGACTTATTCACGCCTTAGATCTTTTTACCACATCTAACTGGATAAACGTCCCATCTTTATCTCTGTGTCTACCTCTCTTGCTCACACACCCGTACCCCGCTCCCCTCCAACCCTACTAACCCTCCAACCTTCTTGCCCTAAGTGCATATATGTGATGATACATTTTGTCTGTCAGTCACCCCTATACGATATGTCGCGTCCCTTGAGTCGAGTCGTGAGACCCTACTGGATGTACCTACCCTACCCGCCCACCCTTCCTCCAGACTCTCTCTCCTCTGTACTCATATGTATTTCGACGAAGTGAAGTAACATGTCGTCTTTAATCGTGTCGTAACATTTTTTTCATATGGGGTTAATTTTCAAAAAGTTTTTAGTCGTCTTATTTTTCTCTCTGTGCGAGTCCATATACATACGGACCCATGACTGACATAAACGATGAATATCATATTACAAACTTTTTATTAAATTACACAGATGAGAACTTAGAGGTAAACATTTTACTCTTATTGACATCATGTATACGTATTCCAATGACACTATTAATTTACTTTATTACGAACATTTTATGATCCTATTCGGACTATGTAATATACGGAGTTATTTGCAATTGTCAAAAATAATAATCCTTGTGAAGTTTACTTGTTTTAGAGTTTCGTCTTTGTTTTTACCGTTTATTCACTTATACAATTTTTACACAGTTAACGGATCACAAGTTTCTACACGTTTTATTTTACTATGGTTCCTTATTAAACGTGGATCGTCTAATTGATAGTAATTTCCTTACCATTATGAGTCACACCCGACCATCCACTCTGGTCCTTGTGACTTCGAAGTCCCCTTCTCGCGCTAACAAGACGTCCCAAAACACGACACGAATCAGTACCGGGGGTTGAGAAACACTGGGGTCTGACATCGGGTGGTCCGAGGAAACAAGACCCCTAAAAAGTCCGTTCTTATGGACTTATCCAACGGTAAAGGAGGAGGTCCCCTAGAAGGACTGGGTCCCCAGTTTAGGTACAGAGGACGTAACGTCCGTCTAAGAAATGGTCAACTCAGTGACCCCTCGTACAGTTTTAGACCTTTTTTTTCTCTATAGGAAACTGAGTCGTTAAGGTGTGGAACTTAAAATATGAGATCTCGTCTGTTTATACTTTTATATTTATTTGATCCTACAATAAACACTGTAACAAATACCAGTGTTTTATAACACTCGTTGGGTTTATAAGTTGTTGATCGTTTGCAAATTTATAAAATACAACGTTAAATATCTCACTTTACCACAAGACGGAAATTTTACTACTTTATTTACTTATAAATAACGACACATTGATAGTTACACCGCAAATCAAAAAATTTTTCGTCTATGTCGCATTCGATTAAAAACTAACTTGAGTATTTACAGGTTAGTGTATACCATTTAATCTATCTAGAGTGATTTAAATATCTGAATAATTTTCGACAATCTCACTCTCTTACTCCCATGCTTATCTCTTTGCACTTCCCTTTTAACTAATTACTTTAAGGGAAACCTTTGTTTTCGGGAAAAGTACCATAATCACGATACTTTTCCTTAATAAAAACAGTGTTTATCTTTATTTCCTCCACTCTTACACCGTATGACACACTACGTTATTAAAGGACTGAGGTCTTTTTCGTCGAAGTCTAAAAAGAAACAAAAATGTAATAAAAACAAACAAACAAAGAAACAAACGAAAACCCAAACAAACCCAAAAACAAACAAACAAAAAACGATAGGTCAGATTTGATGAAGAGATGAGAAAAGGAGTTCTGAGAACGAAAGATGTTTTATACATATAATACTTATACGTATAAAATTAATACACGAACTCGGTTCACCACTCTCCACCAAACGAGATATTGGAGTCATCAGACAACAAAAATAACAATTTAATAGTTGTTCTAGTAAAATGATTCTCTCTACCCCGTCTTCACACCCTCACAAAATTTTCGTGTCGTTTCTCTCTGAAGTCAATTCTGAGACGTAAAGGTGACGTCCCCCGTGTCCAAGTCAGAGACCAGTCCCTTGATTCTTGGACTTACGGAATGTCACATGGGGAGGGACCTTTTCTTTTTAGTATATTTTCTCTACATTTTATGTGACGTCTCCTGTTTTTTACTTGAGTAGTGGAGAGAAACACCCAGAAAAGGAAACGACCAACTCATTATGGTGAATGGAGCAAATCGATCTCATTCCGACTTAGGAAGATCAAATAAAGGACCCTCCCTTTATCCGTTAAAGATCAATACTCTTTTCCGTCAGAAAAAAGGACGTTCCCATACCCAAATTTTCTATAAATTAAGACCTCGACAACTAAGGTAAAAAAGACAGTACCTTGTTCTGTAACGGACTTTTTACTTTAGTTGTGTGTCCTTCCTTCTCTTTTATTTCTAGGAAAATACTGTATAAACTCGTTAACATAAGGTTTTACAAACTTCTCTTAAGACAAAGATCTAGTTACCTAGAGTTTCACACTAGAGGTGGGGATTCATGAACAATCTTTTAGTTTAATTTCAGGTGTAGAATCTGGATCGCTTAGTCTTTACGATTTCATCCTGGACCGTTAAGATAAAATTGTTCTGGATCTCCCCACCGTGCAGTCCCCGCCCCTCAGGGTCGACACGAGAGTCCCCAGTGGTAACGTCGACCCTTACTAGTAAAGCACCCGAGGACCCAGGGGTAGTTAGCCATAGGTCACTCGTCTCACCTCCCCACGCCTGGTGTCTCACACGGACGTCACTCCCTCTGGGTCCAAGCTAAGGACCCAGTCCTTCTAAAGGACCTCTTCTTTTACTGTCGGGTGAGGACATAAGAACGGACTTCTTCAGTTACCTGACTCCTCGGACAGTAAGTCTTAACCCTAGGAGGGACCCCCGTGTGCGTAGTGAGTCGGTTCTACTTAAGGTCACTCCTCCTAGGATCCTTCAACCATCCTGGAGACCTGACGTCAGAGGGTAGAGAAAAACTGGAGAGGTCTCAGGTCCAGTAGGTCTCCTGGGTTCCTTACCACCAATGATTGTCTGAAGGGTGTCATGAAGAAGTAGGGTACACCTGAGGAAGTTCCCGTCACTCGTAGTGTCGAAGGAAACTTGAAGCAGACCTTATATATCCACCTCATATTTCTTTAAACTCGTGTCTTCTTACCTACGAAAACTTGACACTACAACAACACTAAGAACTCTTAAGAACCTGACGTTCCTTTAGGTTGGTCGGGTAGGATTTCCTTTAGTCAAGACCCACAAGTAGCCTTCTTGACTACAACTTCGACTTTAAGGTTATAAAACCTGTGAACTATACTTCTCGACTGAGTAAACTTTTCTGGGACTACAACCCTTTCTAACTCCCGTCCTCCTCTTCCCCTACTATCTCCTACTCTACCAATCTACCGTACTGACTGTTGACCTGTGCTGAAACCCATTTGAGACCCTCAATCACTGTCTGTCCCTCCGGACGGTACGACACCAAGTTGCCCCAGCGTTTGTCAACCTGTGCTGGCGCGCTGACTTGATTTGACTTGACTTGTCTTTTTCTTTGTGACAAGTTGTTATGACTTTCTTGGGACTACAACTTTTAGTCTAGACATGACATTCGTTACGAATCTTTAGGTACTCAACTTCGTACCATAATACGGATAGTAGGAACATCAAGGGAGTCACTTTATACAACTCTTTTCGAGAAGTAAGTACCATATCTAAGTACTTCTTCGATTTATGTAATCGAAGTGTAACTGTTGACTTAAATTTAGAGAACACTTAGGATACACTGTTGGTGTGTATGGTTGTAGTAAATCCTCGATAAGGTGTAAGTTCCAGTCCTCCCCGTCACCACTCCTCTATGGGGAGTAGGTTCCATTCCTCTCGTCGACGCGAAACGACCTCGTGTTTCTCTATGGGGTGCAGGTTCCATTCTGTTTGGGTTCATTCTGTCATCCACAACGTTCTCCCGTAGTCTCTCGTCTGTGTGACTTTGGTATTAGTGTCTTTAGATCAGTTAGATTAGTGTGATCCTAGTGTCGGAACAGATTGAGTTACTTTGATTCGGTATGAGAACCCCGGTGGGTTCTACCCACCTAGTACCACCTCTCCAGACTACCTTACACCCGGTGACCTCTTCCCTTACCGTTTGGTGAAGTCATAAGAACGGAACTCTTGGGGTACTTGTCATACTTTTCCGTTTTAATATCCTATGTCTTTCTCCTTGAGGGGTCCAGTCATCCACGGGTTATACGATGACCTCTAGTCATCTCTTTATTGAGGTCTTTCTTACTTCCCTACCTTGGTTTCCTTTTTGTTATGGGTCGACACCTACACTGATCACTACCTTCGTTCCAGGTTACGACATTTCTCTTTATAACGTATCCTTGGACCTTACAGTCCAGGTACTTAGTTCCGTTTAACCTTCACCAGTTTGTTCTCTACCGTTCTCACTTGCAGTTGTAAGATTCTTAGTCACTTGATTTTACCTGACCTTACTCACTTAAATTGAGTCTACTGATAATATAGATGATGACGCCCGTCCTTAGGGAGTCTTCTTTACCTTATCGGTAGTACCAGTTGTTTTCTCAGGTTTACGTCATGAACCTACGTTAGAGTTTTTGCTGTCTTACTAAAGACAAGCAAAGGTTCCGTTTGGTAAGTTATAGTGTCATTAGGTTCAGATACGGGGTTGGTCATTACGACTTCTTCGACTTTAACTTGCCAAGATACCTCTGGATGTTCTGGAAAATCTTGATTGTGGGTTTTTTCTACAGGAAAAGTAAGATCCCCTGACCTTACGTTTTCATCCTTCAGTTCTTTGTGGACTTCATTGTCCGTTTAAACCGGAACCTTACACCTTACTTCGTCCCGTTTCTGATTGTCTCAAAACGGTTCTTTTACGTGACCAGTATCGTTTGTGGGATAAGGTTGTTGTGTTCTCTTCTGAGATGTGTACCTGTAGTGGTCTACCAGTTGTGACTTTAGCCTAATTAATATAAGAAACGTCGGTTTTGACCTCTTCGAGATATGTCAGTTGTTTTTGTTCTGACCCTCGACTGACACCGAGTCTAGTACTCGAAGAATAACGGTTTAAGTCTGAATTTAACTTCTTTCATCCCTTTTTGTCATCTGTTAAGTACATACTGGATTTACTTTAGGTAATACTAATATGTCACCTTCACTCTTTATCTAAATCCCCTGATCTAGACTATCTATCTCACGGACTACTTGATACCTGACTCCTAGCACCGTAACATATCCTCTGTCCCTAGTTCTGGTAGGGGTACCTTTTCTTTACGTGTTTTCGTTTTACCGACAGCCCCCTCCGGAATGTTTCTCGACACTTTTCTTCTCTTCCCTTTTCGTTTCCTCTTTTCCTTTCTATATTCGTAGACTTACGTCTCAAGGTTTCTTATCGTTCTTCTCTATTCTTTCGGAAGGAGTCACTAGTTACGTTTCTTTGTCTCCTTTTCTTGTCTTACCCTTTCTGATCTCTAGAGCAGTTCTTTTAATCTCTATGGTTCCCTTGTAAAGTACGTTTCTACGCGAACTATTTCCTGTCTATACCATACCTGGATTGTCTTCGTCTTCTATAATTCTTCTACACCATTCTTATGTGTCTTCTTGACATGTTTTTTAGAAGTGCTGATTCTATTATTGCTACCACACTAGGGATCTCGGTCTGTAGTACCTTACACTTCAGTTTATCTGGAATCTTTCGTAGTGATGTTTGTTTTGATAACCTCCACTACCTTAAGGTCAACTCGATAAAGTTTAGGACTTTCTACTACGACACTTTCACGATGCGTGTCATACGGTCGTTTAAACCTTTTGAGTCGTCACCGGTGTCCTGACCTTTTTCAGTCAAAAGTAAGGTTAGGGTTTCTTTCCGTTACGGTTTCTTACGAGTTTGATGACGTGTTAATGTGAGTAAAGTGTGCGATCATTTCATTACGAGTTTTAAGAGGTTCGGTCCGTAGTCGTTATACACTTGGCACTTGAAGGTCTACAAGTTCGACCAAAATCTTTTCCGTCTCCTTGGTCTCTAGGTTAACGGTTGTAGACGACCTAGTAGCTTTTTCGTTATCTCAAGGTCTTTTTGTAGATAAAGAAGAAATAACTGATACGGTTTCGGAAACTGACACACCTAGTATTATTTGACACCTTTTAAGACTTTCTCTATCCTTATGGTCTGGTGGACTGGACGGAGGACTCTTTGGATATACGTCCAGTCCTTCGTTGTCAATCTTGACCTGTACCTTGTTCTCTGACCAAGGTTTATCCTTTTCTTCATGCAGTTCCGACATATAACAGTGGGACAAACAAATTGAAGATACGTCTCATGTGGTATTATTTGTGAAACCGACCTTCTTCGTGTTCCACTTTAATTCTAACGGAACCTCTTTATAGTTAGTGGAGTCTATACGTCTACTGTGGTGGGAATACCGTCTTTCACTTCTCCTTGATTTTTCGGAGAACTACTTTCACTTTCACCTCTCACCTTTTAAACCGGATTTCGAGTTGTAAGTCTTTTGCTTCTAGTACCGTAGACCAGGGTAGTGAAGTACCCTTTATCTACCCCTTTGCAACCTTTGTCACAGTCTGAAATAAAACCCCCCGAGGTTTTAGTGATGTCTACCACTGACGTCGGTACTTTAATTTTCTGCGAATGAGGAACCTTCTTTTCAATACTGGGTGGATCCATCGTATAACTTTTCGTCTCTGTAATGAAACGTTTGTTTCCAGACAGATCAGTTCCGATACCAAAAAGGTTACCAGTACATACCTACACTCTCAACCTGATACTTCTTTCGACTCACGGTTTTTTAACTACGAAAACTTGACACCACAACCTCTTCTGAGAAGTCTCAGGGAACCTGACGTTCCTCTAGGTTAGTCAGGTAAGACTTCCTCTAGTCGAGATCCTAAAGAAACCTTCCTTACTACGATTTCGACTTTGAGGACATGAAACCGGTGGAGTACTCTTCTCAACTGAGTAACCTTTTCTGAAACTACGACCCTCCCTAACCCTCGTCCTCCTCTTCCTTACCTACTCTACCGACCTACCGTAGTGACTGAGCTACCTGTCCTCGGACTCACTTGACTCTCAACCACTACCCCTCCGGACCGCACGACACTAAGTACCTCAGAGTTTCTTAGCCTGTGCTGACTCGCTGACTTGACTTGACTTGACTCTCCCTTAAAAGTACTTAAGATTTCCAAGTCTTAGTGCCACGTTCGAAAAACTTATCTAGTCGGTAAGTTACGGAATAAAGACAGAGAAAGCACCCTTTGGGGATGAAAATACCGGTGACTCTATGTATCTTATCCAACACAACACTACTCACTAGGGTCGTCAGAATGTCTGGGTTTCTCTTAACGTTAATAAAAAGAATCGCGGTTGTACATACCAAAACACTAAAACACACCGTGAAAAGGTGACGGGTACACATACTTATCTATGTCATTTACTACTCTCAAAAGTCTGTCTCACAGAGTCTTTTTATTTGAGTTCTTCACCACGGAATCGACTTTCAAATTCTTCCATTACTTCGGTATTTCCTTCAAGAGTTACTTCTATGTCTACACTCCGGTTCCCTATCTATAGTCCTACTATAGTTACTTTTACACGTCTTTCCTTTCGTCACTCTTTCTCCCGTCCTCCGGTCCCAATCTGTAAAAGTATGGATTTAAGTTGTCTCTCGTCAAAATTCACAGGTCCTACCTCTGTGTCCGGATCTACCGTTCCCGACGACGACAACTGTTTCAGTTGTCAAGACCTAAGGACCCAGTTTGTAAACCTGTAGGTGTCTACAAGTCGGTTTACGGTTTAAAGTCTTACTTGTTTCTGTATCCTATAACCGTTTATTCCGTTATTTCACACGACTCCCATAGGATCGACCTAATTTACCCGGAATCTTTACTTTCGTTAAGAGGTTCACCCTTCAAAACCAGTTCTTTGTTGTTTTCACCCATACTCTTGACAGAGTTACCAGACGTCTTGTACCGTGTACCTTACGTTACAATATTTGGAGGAAACTCCTTTTGGTCCTCTTCGTCACCAGTCACCACCCCTCCCTTCCGTCTTAAAGTACCTTCGTGGCTCAACCTCCGTCGTAGAACTCTACGAGTGATTTTATACTACGTAGAAAAAAAGACCCCTTTCCCAACACTACAAGTTTCTACTGTCTCTTCTTCGTCTTGCTCCGTCTTCAATCGAAATCTTATGAGTCTTACCTCCGTTTCTCCTTTAACTTCTACTAGTAAATACAAGGACAATGACATATAATTGTAAATGGACTAAGTTAGATTCTAATGTCAACTAGATAAAGATATTTATTGAATATCTTTGAGAAGTATTCTCCAAGTAAAAAAATTTTTTTTACACTTATAACCCCGTGTAAAAGAACGGTACTCCACTTGACAGTACGACCTATTCTGAGAACTCTTAGGGGACCTGATGTTTCTCCAGTTATGTCAGGTAGGATTTCCTTTAGTCAGGGCTTATAAATAACCTTCCTGACTACGACTTCCACTTCGAGGTTATGAAACCAGTGGAATATTTTTCCCGACTGAGTAACCTTTTCGGGGACTACGACCCTTTCTAACTTCCGTTTTCCTCTTCCCCCGTCGTCTCCTACTCTACCAATCTATCGTAATGGCTGAGTTACCTGTACTTAAACTCGTTTGAGAGTCTGTATCACTTCCTGTCCCTTCAGACCGTACGATGTCAAGTACCGTAGAGTTTCACAGGCTGGTTAAATCACTGACTTGTTATTATTCTATTTAGTTGGAACTACAACTCACACATCATTTACGTCTGACGTAAAGACACTGAAGAAGGAGACACCGTACGTCCCCGATATCAAAGTCCGGGAACGTGGACTCTAACGGAAGTGACACCTGACTGTACAACTGACATTCATCGGACGAACCAAAGATTTATCACAAACAGTACTACCTGTAGTCATGGAGTGGTGATCGTACTTCTTGAACCAAGTACAACACTTACTTTTATGATTAAACTCTTACCATATGAATAAGACCGACGTTGGGGAGTGCCGAGTCTACCATTTCTTAGACGGACGTTACACCCTCTGGACCCAAACTAGGGACCCAGTTCTTCTGAGGGACCTCTTCCCGTACCGTTGGGTGAGGTCTGTCCAATATCAGGTACCCCAGTGTTTTTCAGTCTGTACTGACTCACTGATTGTGAAAGTGGAAAAGCATGAATAGGACGACGATTCAGCGAAGTCAGCACAGGTTGAGACACACTGGGGTATCTGACGTCGAGTGGTCCGAGGAGGCAGGTACCCTAAAAGGTTCGTTCTCATGACCTCACCCAACGGTAAAGAGGAGGTCACGTATTTTCACTTTTCACTTTTACTTCAGCGAGTCAGCACAGACTTAGAATCGCTGGGGTACCTGACGTCGGGTGGTCCGAGGAGGCAGGTACCCTAAAAGGTCCGTTCTCATGACCTCACCCAACGGTAACGGAAGAGGTATGAATAGGATCATATGGATATAGATAGTCTTTAGAAATTTAAACAGTTACACAGTTTGATAGGAGACTAATTATCAACTGTCAGTAAAAGAGATCAGGAATGGGCGGGGGTGGGGAGTGGTCTCTTTTATAACAAATTTTATAGGACCCAGTCACTACGTGAGTGGAATCCTCTCACTTCATAAAATAAAAGTGTGTACCGAATCTTGAAAGTACTAAAATGTAAGAACCCTTTTACAATTTTTATTTTCAACTACTGTGTTTTGTGTCTATGTACCGAAAGCTAAAAAAGAAGTATTACAAGATACAAGTCACTACAAACTCAAGACAAAACAAAATAAACAAAAACTGTCATTACCTGTCAAGGTAATAATCCGAAGTCAAGATGTGTGGGTCTGGTTCTCCTATTTGTTTCATTATTTCACATAAAATACGACTTTCAACATAAATTCTGACTAAGTAAAGACAATGTATAAGTACCTACAGATGAACAGTAATTTGATGTCACGAAAAAGGGGGGTAAGTCAGTTCGTTGGTGTATACATTTAGATCAGGGTGGTGTAATTTTTCGTGTATATAATTCTTGTAATTCGTAAGAGATATGTAGTTTTTTACGAAGAGTCACTGAGGGTCGTCTCGTACAGATAGAGGTCGATTACTCAGAATAACATACTAAAAAGGACATGGGGTGGAGAGAAATGTGCAGTTAGACAAGTACCGTAGACGGAACGTTTGTCATTGTCCCTTTGGCGACCCCGACAGTTCCTTTACTGTGGAAAGAGGAAATCGTCTTGGACTTTTACTACGGGTCTAAAAAGACTTTAAGAGGTCCGTTTGATACAGAAAGAAAATTTTGGTTATGGTAGACGGGTCCGTCTGTAAAGACTCGGTTAACAGTGTATTTTCTAAAATTAACTAAAGACTATAAGTTCAAACAATGTAATCCAATAGTTGGAAAGTAAATTGATGCACTGAATGTGTAAAGTTTAACTTCTACTTATAATATTTGATATTTTCGTACCCAATTAAAATCGGTTTCGTGGACCATTATTTTATTCGTCGGAACTGAATATGAAATTTTAAGTCATAAACAAAGTCAAATGCACACACGTACACACGCACGTACGATTCAGTTGGAGTCAGGACCGACTGAGAAACGCTGGGATACCTGCTATCGAACGGTCCGATGACGGAGGTGTCCTAAGAGTTCGGTTCTTATGACCTCACCCAATAGCCGGGAGGAGGTCCCCTAGAAGGACTGGGTCCCTAGTTTGGAAACAGAGAATACATAGGACTTGAACGTTCTCCCAAAAAATGGTACACACGGTGAACCCTTTAGGAATGTATACATGTATATACGTATATACGTACTAAAGACTTAAAAATTCCAAAAAAGAAAGTCTTATTTTCGACTTTCGTATATTTTTATATAATAGCTACTCGCGTTTACTCATCACCGGTAAAAGTACAAAGAACTAATTTAAAAATAAGTCTAGTTTTGAATTGGTTACGTTATATTAATTTATGTTAGAATGTGTGACTCAACGTCGTTTTACTAGGGGTAAATTAGTAAAGATAAGGTATCGATTAACATAAGTCGTCTATTAAGTAAGTGTTCACATGTGAAAATGTAGACCAAGACGATTAAATTAATTAGATTAATAAAAAGTATTAGATAGTTGAATAAGTTTATAAATAGTGGGATTTCTTTTATATATTTATATGTGTACACCGTATACGTATACACGTGTATACATGGAATATGTATTACATTAAAAAGAGAATTTTATTAACTGTAGTAGGACACATTTATTTACATATACATATCATGTCTAAAATTACTACGAGTCCTATAGGGACACACGTACACAGTGTATACATGATAAATTTCTTGATAATTCTTAAACGTCACAAAACAATAACGATTTTCGTACAACTACTTGTAAAAATAACCATATAAAAATATTCGAGTAAAACCGAGTAGAAATACTGAGGAGTTCTCAATATTGACTAGTAATCCTTCCACCCTTATAAAATTACTAAAACTACGTATAAAAAGATTTTTTAACAGTTTAATTTGGTGAAAGTCGCAACGTACTTTCAAAGGTGAAGTGTTATTTGTACATTTGCAGTTGATAAAATTAACCATGGAAGAACAATTAACTTTTTACAAGAGTGACAAAACAAAGAAACTATCGATGGTTCCCGATTACAAAAGGGTATTCAAAAATCCTGTAAGATACCAAAGAAGACACTAAATACAGGAAGACACTAAGGTAATCTCACAGCGAGAAAAAAAGAGTAAGTAAACGTCATTGAACGTGAGAATTTTCTATATTTAAGAAATATACAATATATTTAATGTACTTAAAAGGTCTCAAGGTAAACGTAAAACGTAAAATCATTCCAAAGACCAGTAAAAAATGAACGTTACAAATAGTTAGTAAATGTAGTTCAAAACGAAATACCTGAGATAAAGAGAAATACCAAACAATAGTAACAGAGACGAGGTAATAATATGTTCAAAAGTTTAGATATAAAAGATCGTTAAAATATCAAAATATACGGATAAAAAAAAATTAAACATCCTATTAACGAAATGTTACAACACAATCAAAGACCACATGTTTTTGTACTTAGTCGATATTCCTGCATATATATATATATATATATATAGAGAGGGAGAACTCGGGTTAAAAATTACTTATATCAAATTATTACTGAGAGGGTTGTAAGGTTATCGAAATGAACTTTATAATAGAAAAATATACGATATAAAAATATTTAACCCGATATATTTAAAAAGATAATATAAGAAACCCGATAAACGGATAAAGATAAGATTATTATATAAGAAAATAGAATACTTAAATTTATAAAAATCCCCTTTAATAAAAGGGTTATAATAGGGTTGTGATAACGAGAAACATCAGTTCTTAAGTTATTACTAAAAGTGTACAAACAATAAAGTCCAGTTAGAATTTTAATAAAACCAATTCAAAAATATTTTTAATCTTTCAAAAACAATTAAAAATTGAACCTATAGTGACTTTTAAAATTGGTAGAGGATAATGGTAAAAGGAAAAGAAATAAAACGTTTTCTTTGGGGTTTACAAATCGACCTATACCTGACGGATCCGAATATTGAATGATACCGATACACTAATTTGATCACCGACTCACTGACTGACGTTCACTGTTCTTACCGAAGACTTAGTAAAGGAATTTTTGACGACGGGATGTGGTTGTTTGAAACTCAACTATCTACTTTCTTTTTCGTTTTGTAGAGAAAATAAACTCTGACTCATACTGTCCTATAAAAAATGTCGTGAAATCGAACTTTGAATTGTTTATCTTAACAGAAGACCCTACAGCCCTATGACTGTTTTTACATGTTATACTTCCTAACGGAATCGCTAACAAATTATAGATCTTTCTTGTGTCCATAGTAATATCAGGACGTAAGATCAGTGGTTGAAATACCGTTCCAATTCGTGAACCGTCTTGTGAATGAACACTAGTGGACCTACAGTCTGAGTACTCTTGATCACCTTTTTTATATCTTACAAACATTACCGACAAGGGACAACAAAAATCGTTATCTCTCCTTTCTCTGTAAGTCTGTCTTTGACCGGTCAAACGTTGGCCTCTATGTTTCTTTTGTTCGAGACGAAGTCCTTCCAAGACTGCCGGTCACATAACTTTAAATTTGACTTACTTACAGGTCATCAAACTCCGGAATTACTTAAACTTTGAGGTTGACGAAGACACATGTTTGTCGTCCTTCATTTAGAGGACGAAGGTTTTGTCTGACCTTCGATTTTTCGTCTAATTCCAACAACGACAGGGTATACTTGAGTACCAATGTTTAGGGAGTTCCCTCGAGGGTAATATCCTCTCTCTCTCTACTGACTGATTCAAGTCTTGGATAGGTTATATTCTTCTCTAGGACGTTCGAATCCTTGACATTTGTCTCCTCTAGATACACTTACCAGTAAAGTCCACTTTGACTGACCTTCGTTCATCTTGTCTCTGATGATTTAAAACCTCCTTTGACTTAACGGTTTATTTAATGTGTGGATTCGTGTCTTCGGACACCAACAAGACCGAGGTTTCGTTGAGAGGTCAGTAGTTTGGAGGTAAAGACGTTGTGGGTGAATCTGTCACCGATGTCCCGTATTATCACTCCTTCTTGAACGTTTCCTGGTGTCTCCCCGGCACTTCCTGATACTTTTTCCTTCAGACACCTCTTCTTAGTCTCAACCATCCTCTCCTAATTCCTTCCCTTGACGATGAGGACCCCGTTCCTCTGAAGACAGTTCGACGCAAACGAGAGATACTGTCTGTTGACTTATAAAGGTTTGAAGGAGAAAAGTTTATCATGACATATATAAACTCGCAGGAAAAGGGATTAAAAGACACTTATAACCACACAAACTAGACACTACAATAATCAAGGGTTGGGAATATTCAGTAAGAATCTTAATTATGTTTATTGTCCCGTAAGTTGAAAAAACTAAACTCGTTCTACGTCTTTCGCCCCTTAACTCAATTGAAGGAGGCATTTGAGACACACACACACACACACACACACACACACACCACCCCCACAGACACCCCGTCTCCTTGAACTTGTCTCTGATTTTTTGTAAAGAGTCGAAGAAGAGAAGATAAGAAGGAAAATTATTTGTATTCCGTTACCGTGGGGTGAGGTCATGAGAACGGACCTTTTAGGATACCTGCCTCCTCGGACCTTCTGACGTTAGGTACCCCAGCGACTCCCAGCCTGTGCTGACTCGCTGAAGTGAAAGTGGAAAGTGAAAGTACGTAACCTCTTCCTTTACCGTTGGGTGAGGTCACAAGAACGGACCTCTTAGGGTCTCTGTCCCCTCGGACCACCCGACGACAGATACCCCAGCGTGTCTCAGCCTGTGCTGACTTCACTGAATCGTCGTCGTTGTCAAAAATGTAAACCAGGGGTTAAAAACTACGAGAAGGTGACTTCACCTAGGACACAGAAGAAAACTTAGACCACTGGGGACACAAAAGTCACCTCGTACCATTTCTACTGTGATCCACTAAAGAGTTCCGAAGAATTCTGTTAATCATAAGACGGAGGACGGAAGCTTTTAGGAAGGACTCCTGGTCACTGAACCATGCATTCGTCAGGTTGACGGGTCTCCGACGGTGCAACCCTCTTTCGGGGTCGGTTACACAGTCCTGGTGTGTGTTTTCAAGACCCAAGTGTTCTCTCCGTTTATAAGTTGGTCAGTACTCACCGAAGTAGTGGGGCATGGGTATAAGAATGAGAACAATGGTAGAGTGTTGACGTTCACTCTACGTCTCAGGTTTGGAGAGTCGACTTTAAAAGGATTCAACAACTCGGTGGTTTTCAAACTCTTTATTATTACACTAACCACAATATGGTGATCGGAAATTAAACCAAATAATGGTCCGTACGTCTGTAAAGTGGGACAAACCATTATCGATGTCTAAAGTGAAGGATCGGAGGAACCGTCGGTCTGTACTGTTACAGTGATCTAAGAACGGTTCATCTACGAGTGTTTGACATCCGGTAGAGGAATTTCTAATGAACGAAATCGTAAAGATGAAGGAGGAAGATCAGATCAGCTTTTATCCCTTCTTATCTCGTTCAAACATTCGATTTCCTATGATTCCTATGGTTTCCGTGTGCGTTTTTTTCATTTTTATTTCATCTCGTTATAGTTTAATTTTGTAAAGAGACATTGTTTTTTTTTGTTAGTTATCTCCTCTTTCCGTTGGATGTCTTACCCTCTTTTATGAACGTTTAGTATATAGGCTATTATTCAATTAAAGGTTTTGTATACTCAAAAGACGATATTGAGTTATCGTCTTTTAGTTGATTGGACTGATTTCTTATTCGTTTCCTGAATCTGTAAAAAGATTTCAATGTGTTTACCAGTTTTCCGTATACTTTTTTACAAGTTGTAGTGATTAGTAGTCCCTTGAAGTTTAATTTCAGTATTCCTCTATAGTGTAGTGTCAAAGATCCTACTAACAATAGTTTTTTATTTTTAATTGTACAACCTATATTTTATACACTTCTTTAACTTTGGGAACACGTGACAACAATCTTTATATTTACCTTGCCGACGAGACTTATTCAGAAAGGAACTAATATTACAACTATAACACAGAGTCCACCCCCGTAAAGACGTTACCATTTCCCTTGTCTACCGTACACTTTATTTCGTATGGGATAGTCGAAACCAAACTTCTATCGATTTGGTTTAATAGAATTCTTCACTTCCCAAAGACTCTACAAAAGTACTAGGACCGGACTTAATTCCAACCTTTGATTCGAAGTCGAATCCAATTATCTACTGTATCCGTAGTAAGAAACAAAACTAGTGATACCCCTAAAATACTTCTCTCCGATGTGTGTGTTTAATTTTTTTTTTTTTTAGTGTAGGTTTATAGTGGAAGTGAAAGGTACAAAGTGAATCCTAAAAGTATAGACGAATCTAAACTAACTGACTATAAACGAGACTTAAAAACGTAGAAGTAAGTACACTATAAACAGGGATCGTTAAGGACTGTAAGGATTGGAGTGTAAACAATCCAAAACAAGTTTCAGTCCCTTTAAACCATTTCCGTTAAAAAAATTACATTCACATAAGATTTTCCTGTTATTTTACAAACTAAGACTTTCCAAACTTACTCGTATATGTACCCTACAAGACGTGATTCATGTTAAGATCTATTAAACTGTACGAAAAATTACCGAAAGACCACCGAGTCTCCCATTTCGCAGACGGACGTTGTGTCCTCTGGACCCAACCTAGGGACCGAACCCTTCTAGGGGACCTCTTCCTTTATCGTTGGGTGAGGTCATGAGAACGGACCTTTTAGGGTGCCTGTCTCTTCGGACCATCTGATGTCAGGTACCCCAGGGTTTCTCAGTCTGTACTGACTTGAAGTAAAGTGAAGTGAATTACTGAAATCCATATGTCCAATAAAAACCAAAAGATATGGGACAATTCAATGAACGGTGATACAAAAAGAGTTTTTCAGGGGGTAAAGAAACTTATAAAGGACATTAAAAAAAAATTTAGTTACGAAAATAAGTCTCCTTTTTTAGTTCTCTTTCTTGTTTATAAAATCTGTTAGTGTGTAATTATGACCCATTCAGTTCCGATACCAAAAAGGTGACCAGTACATACCTACACTCTCAACCTGACACTTCTTTCTACTCGTTGTTTCTTAACTACGAAAACTTGACACCACAACCTCTTCTGAGAACTCTCAGGGAACCTGACGTTCCTCTAGGTTGGTCAGGTAAGATTTCCTCTAGTCGGGACCCTAAAGAAACCTTCCTTACTACGATTTCGACTTTGAGGTCATGAAACCGGTGGAGTACGTTTCTCAACTGAGTAACCTTTTCTGAGACTACGACCCTCCCTAACCCCCGTTCTCCTCTTCCCCTACTGTCTCCTACTCTACCGACCTACCGTAGTGGGTGAGCTACCTACACTCAAACTCACTTGAGTCCCTCTACCACTATCTGTGCCTCCGGACCGCACGACACTAAGTACCTCAGCGTTTCTCAACCTGTGCTGACTCGCTGACTTGACTTGACTTGACTGCCGGTTTAGACATCTTTTTACTAAATTGATATATATACACACATATATATTCGACCATAGAGTCGACCATTTCTTAGACGGACGTTACGTCCTCTGGGTCCAAATTAAGGACCCAACCCTTCTAGAGGACCTCGTCTCGTATCGTTGGGTGAGGTCATAAGAACGAACCTCTTAGGGGTACCTGTCTTCTCGAACCACCCGATGTCAAGTACCCCAACGTTCTCAGTCTGTCCTGAATCGTTGATTTAGTGGTAATGATGTTGATATATATGTATACTTTCACTTTCACTTCAACGAGTCAACACAGGCTGAGAAACGTTGGGGTACCCGACATCGGATGGTCCGAGAAGACAGGTACCCTAAAAGGTCCGTTATCATGACCTCACCTAACGGTAAAGAAGAGGTCTCCTAGGAGGGTTGGGTCCCTAGCTTGGGCCCAGAGGGTGTAACATCTGTCTACGAAATGACAGACTCGGTGGTCCCTTCAAGAATACATGTATATATATATATATATATATATATACTAAAGATTGTCAATATTATAACTACAAAAATCTTTTTAACCCTCGAATAAGTAAAAGATATACGATGTCAGAGACTTAAAGAGTTATAAAATTAGGAAAACGAGAGTTGTCCTAGTTAAAACAATACAGTATCCTACAAAATTTGGTATAATATTGACTCGATCAGGTAACACGACGAAAGACATGAGAGGGACGGGTCATTTACCAATTACTGAACCAGAGTACCAAATTTTTTATTTAATAATTGAGACTCAGAGAATTGTATTGACTCATATCTTACGGTCTGTCAAAGTCCATACATATAAAAATACATACAAATTTCAGTAGACTTACAATGAAAAATAAGAGGAGAGTTTACACTTAAAAGGGACAAGGAGACCTAGAGAAGGTACGACTACCGACATTTAGTAATTAGAAGGGAAATATTGAAATGATGGAGAACTTGGTATCGATTTTCTCTTACAATACGCCTTCTGAAAACTGATCAGAAGCCATAGTGGGGCAGTGTTGAAGTCTGACATTTTTTAATATAAAGAATGTTTTAAATTACTTACATATAGTCTTTATGTTCTTTATAGTCACGGTATTAATATTCCCCTTTTATATGGATTTTCTTTAATATGTTTAAACAAAAAAACACAAAAAAAAGAAGTTTGTAAAGACCATTGTTGTTTTTAAGTGTTTGCAGTTAAGAAACCTCCAACGAAAAAAAATTTTATTTTGATTAATTGGTCATACTCTGTCACAATCGATTGTAGTTTAAAAGACGTTAGACGAAATTCTTAGTTATGGTATAATAGTCTTTTGTTTGACTTTAACTCCTAATTCATCCACTTTTACATGTGGGAGACCTCATGTAATGTACCATTTATGCTTTTGTTCTCACAAATCAGCGAGTCAGTACAGAGTAAGAAAAGCATTGGAGTGCCTGACATCAGATGGTACTAGGAGACAGGTGTCTTAAGAGGACCATTCTTATAACCACACCCATAGGTAAAGGAAGAGGTCCCCTAGAAGGGTGGGGTCCCACTTGGGACCAGAGTACGTAACCGTCCGCCTCAGAGATGGGAGACTTGGTCGTCCCTTCGGGAAGGTACCATTTATATCTAAGTAGTATTGTTAGACTACAACCTTTCTAACCTCCGTCCTCCTCTTCCCCTGTTGTCTCCTGATCTACCAACCTACCGTAGTGACTCAGTTACCTGTCCTTAAACTCATGTGAGGCCTTCAACCACTGCCTGTCCCTCCGGACTGCACGACGCTAAGTATCACAACGTTTCTCGGCCTGTACTGACTCACTGGCTTGACTTGACTTGACTTGTTAAAAGACGGTTACTTTAGATTCGATGGAACGAAACGAGTAAACCCTCGTGTTGTCAAACTTGACTTTCAGAAGACATCGTTTCCTTTCGTCATGACTTATTTCCGTGGTAAATGAAACCAACTAAAAGTAAAAAGAAAAAAAAATGAAATTTGTTATCACTTCTTTTCAAATGAAATCAGACGATCCAAACAAAAGTACCCTTACAAACGAAATGTATACGTTTTCGTAGAGGGATATCGTAATTATACCGTATCAGTAGAAGTTTCTACGATACGAAACAAATACGTGATATTGTCGGTTTAGACTTTACTTTCGAAAGTTCAGACAACTGAGACCTTGATAAAACTAAAAAGGAAGGTGCGACAGTATTTGCGGGAAAAAGACTAAACTGTGACTCTTATTTTTTCGTTTGAGACAGTCGTATTCAGTGGACTCCTTGTTGTAACCACAAACAGAGCGAGTCTCAAAAGATCGTGGGACCTATAAGTCTTATTGACTTGAATGACCTGGGGTTGGTTCAAGCGATAGAGACTGCCGGCGACACGACATTTAAATAGGGGGTTAGATACTAAAAGAGGACTTAACGTCGTCGAGGGAGTTATTTTACTCTTGAGAAGGTGTCTCAAAAGACAGTCGAAGTTGGACCTCCATTCTAAATCCTTCCAACGGACGAAATCAAATGACTGTCTCTTACTAAAAGGGTGTCAGAAGTCTCGTGGGAAGAAGTTTAAGTCACAATTTTTTCTTATTTTGTCTCTACGACCATTAGTTCGAAACGATATTAACCAAGTCTCTACAACAGAAATCCGTCAAAGTAAAAACTTTCAGGACTACTCAGCCTAGCCGTTCCTGACCGTCATCAAAGAACAAGTCATCGGAAGATAGTACGTCAGATCGTTAAACCGTCAATAGAAGAGGGTCCGAGTAATCAAATACGAGATTCAGTGAGTCAACGTCTAAATTCAAACTCAAAGAGTCCGACTTTATCGGAGAGGTAAGATGAACTCGTTCCGGTTGTAAAGAAACTTGACTATGAAGTTTCCCAGAACCGTGCACCCATAGTGGTAGATCACCACGAGAGATGGGTACGAGGCATAACGACGAGTTTTCGGTAAGGGTAAACTCGTGTATGCATAACTGATTTTACTTCAAAAGAAATCGATCTCACAACTTTTGAAATATTTCTCTCCACTTTTCCTCTGCTCTCTACTTTTCTCCTCACCCACTAGTTGGAGGGGCATCACCCACTAGTTGGAGGGGTCAAGGACCCGTACGAGTCAAGTAAAGTCAAGTCAGCGAGTCAGCATAGGCTGAGAAACGCTGGGGTACTTAGCGTCGTGCGGTCCGGAGGGACAGGTAGTAGTTGAGGGCCTCAAGTGAGTCTGAGCGCAGGTAGATGAAGGACCATTTTATCCTTTTCTGGCTCCGTTTGGTTTACTTGACCACTAGGATCATCAGAAAATAAAGTACAATACAATAAAATTTAAAATTAAATTAAAGGTAAATAAAATAAAAATAAGACAAAATAAAATAGAGTCGGAATGACCCCACACTAACTGTTTTTGACGCACATAAATTTCGTGTGTTACACAACAAAACTATATGTGACACTTTACTACTCATGTTCGTTCGATTAATGGTATAGATGGAAAAGAAACCGTAACATATGAACTTTAACCAACGGGATTAAGAATTCACGGGAGTTTTAATTGAGACAGGGTTAACCAATCCTTTTTAATCGTAAACGGGAAAGTCGTTTATTTGATGGATTGGTCCTTATTTTATTATAAAGGTAGAGAGTCAAGGTGATTGATCGTTTGTAGCAACGTTGGATAGAGAATTTATAAGAGTTTTTCTTTAAAAGTTTAATTTAATAACGATTTGTCTATTTTCTGTCAGATGTGACCAAATTTAAGATTCAGATGGTGTATGGTCACACCTGTGTATGAAGTCTTAGGTCTGATTGATTCCCTCGGGAACAGAAGACACAAAGGAGATAACTCAAGGGTTGTGGTACTATGTTTTCTATACCTAAACGAACTTACAGTGAAGTTCTCCTTTCTTTTTTTTTTTTTCGACTATAAAATATCCGATAGTCAAAACTGTCACTTTCATTTCTGAATTGGGAGGGACAACGATGACGGAGTTCCATATGAACATCTTTTATTTGTTTTTAGCAAAGGTGTCCATTTCGAATCCATTATTTTTTATTTCGTTGTAGACACAATTTCCTTTGAGATTCTTTCAATTCAGACGTATCAAACTGGACTTTTGTGGTGTCGAACGAACTCAATGTACCGGTGGACAGTGTTGACACGAGGTCTAAGAAGATTTTGTCATCCTCAAACAGTGTATTTACCTTACACGTCCTATATTTAATAACCTCTGGTCCTCCGGTGGGGTTGCTCACACTTTCAAAAGTTTTGTCTTTACTGTCCCGAGTCACAGAGGTTTTCGGTACATTATAAGGGACAACCGTCTTAAGGATATCGCTCTGATTCCTAATTTTACTGTCGTAACAATGACCTAAAGATTGTTCAATTTAACATGGTCAATTATTCTAATTTAAACACTCAGGGGTGGAAGACCTATGTATTTAGTAAACAGTTACTATACATGTCTAATGACTCAGTCCAAAAACACACCTGTATCATCCTCTAGTGAGTCCGGGGAGACCTCCACGATTGGTTCCATAAAAAGAATTTATGTACGAAACAGAATAGGATTGGTTGTCCCCCTCGTAGGGTCCCCCGAGTCTCCATTTCTTAGACGGATGACTTATGTCCTCTGTGACCTCTCCACCAAAGACAGAGACCCAACCCTTCTAGGGGACCTCTTCCCTTACCGTTAGGTTAGGACATAAAAGGAGGACACGGTGACCTCTTCGGTCACCCGATGTCAGATACCCCAGTGTTTCTCGTCCTATGTTTCTCATCCAGTGTTTCTTGTCCGTGCATGTGTTGGTGGTCCTCTCCGACGTTAAGGTGTTAGGTACGTGGGTAGGGAGTTCCCGACGGAGGAGGATACAAGGAGAAAGTTTTATGGAATCTTTCCATTGTTAGTTTGAATGACTGTCAGCCTCAGTAAACCAGATTCTCGCATAAAAAACGGGAGAAGTGACAGAAGAGTTTTTGGAGTACCAAGGATCACAACGTTTTTGATACCTGTGGGCACCACCTAAGTACAGTTACATACCGTTTTGGTTATGTCATAACATTTTATTTCATTTCATTTTTATTTTTAATTTTTTTTTTTTTTTTGATTGTGGATTCCTAATCCCGTACTCGTTCTTCTTTGTTATTCTAGTCATTGTCGTAGACTCTTTAGAAAATGTACGGGGTAGGGAATAGTGGTAATAAAAGGCTTCAGGCTCAGGGAATAGGTCAAAGTCGACACGAGGAGGGTGTACCCTGTGGGAAGTCGGATGTCACACGACATATAACTCAAAGAGACGGACCAGGATAATTTTGTGGACCAAGTGTAGAATCTGGTCCAAAAGTGAATGACTTTATGGGAAAAGAGTAAAGAAAATGGGGGTTTAAGTGAAAAAAGAATTACTTTTAAATTAAAATTTTAATAAAAAGTTCCATGAAAAATAAAATATACTCCTCTATCAACTAAATTTTAAGACACAATTAAAGTCCACATATCGATTCACTGACTCAATATATATACATACGTCACGATTCGTGAAGTGAACATAGGTTGAGAAACACTGGGGTACCTGACATCGACTGGTCCGAGAAGACTAAGAGGTCCGTTCTTATGACCTCATCCAAAGGTAAAGAATAAGATCCCCTAGAAGGGGTGGTTCCCTAGTTCGTGTACGGGGAAATCAAAGAGCGTGACCGTCTACCTAAGAAATGTTAGTCGTGGTGGACCCTTCGGGTCAATGTGTATATATATCGGTAAGAAAAAGTCTAATAAAAAGATACATCCAATAATTATACTTCATCTCAAGGGACACGATATGTGACACAAGAACAAATAATAAATAAAATATATAACGACAACAAGTCAACGATTCAGTACAGACTGAGAAACTCTGAGGTGACTGACATCGGGTGGTCCGAGGAGACAGATACCCTAAATACATATACGATTAAATAGGGAGGGAGGATCGAAAGGGGAAACCATTGGTATTCACACAAAAGTTTTAGACACTCAGAAAGAGAAAACATACAAGTGAAGATAGTAGAAGAATCTAAGGTGTACATTCCACTATAGTATGTTATAAACAGAAAGAGACACACCGAATGAAGTGAATCATACTTATAGAGATCTAGGTAGGTACAACGACGTTTACCGTAATAAAGTAAGAAAAATACCGGTTCATTATAAGGTGACACTTGTAAACGAAATAGGTAAGAAATAGGTATAGAAGAAGTAGGTAAGAAGACAACTACTTGTAAATCTAAGGAAGGTACAGAAATGATAACAATTCATCACGAAACTTGTGACCCATCACAAGTTTCTATTTTCGTGTTTCTATCACGAAAATAGAAAAGTTTAATACTAAAAGAAATTTCTGGTTTGAGTAATAGAGGGTACCAATGAAGAAAAGGGTACAAAAAATCGAAGAAGTACTATAAATAACGAAGTAAAGACTAACGATTTACATTATTTACCAGTTGAGTCTTATAATTCTTTTTTAATTATCGTATATAAATTAAAATAATCCATGTATGAGACGTATACGTGTCAGAATTCACAAGACATTTAAATGGTGTGTTCTTTTTAGTGACCAATGTACATAAATATAGAAGAATCGGATACACACACATACATACACACACACAAAGAGAATACGACAAACCGTGACAAGTCCGTCTAGTGTTTGAGTAGCAGGTATAAGTAGATCAAGTAGACACGAAACTCTACTAAACACTGTGTGTCTTCAATCTCGATCTTCCTCGGAACCCTTACTCTTAGGTTGATGAATAAAATACTTACTCACTTCACTCCTTCTCTCTATAAGTAACGAAGTGGGATCTAGTACGTCAAACATTCCTCGTCGTAATCTTAAACTAGGTGTATTCCGGCCGTGAAAGTCGATGTGTCTAACACGTTGTCTGTCCCGTCGGACGTATAAGTGGCTCGACTCGTGGTCCCAAGTCACGACGTTGAAGACCTCTTTCCCCGTGTTTCTGGCCTAGGTAAATGTTACTTGAACGTCCCAAGATTACGGTTCCCATCGTCCTCCACTATTCCTAGTACCTTTATTCTCTCACAAAGATTAAGTTGTCTGTCGTGACACCTCTGTTCGTCATCTCCCGGACTCGGGTCCGAATGAACTGTTCGACTACGAGAAAAGTCCTGGAAACCAAAGGGTGACGTAGAAAGAAGAATTATTCTGTGTAAAAATTTTTTAATGAGGTTCAATCTATAAAGAGGTATTAAACTATGATAAACGGTATGGGTGTGTATATATGTATATCTATACTTCGTGTGTGTGTGTATATATTTAAAGTAAATATATACTTTAGAGAGAGTTATGGTACTAATAATCGAAGACATCGGACTTTTTTTCCATATTATTTTATTCGTTACCTATCCTAACTAATAACCTTCCGTGTGAACTTTTCTTGACTGTCATACAGTCATTACTAAAAGACTTTAATAACCGATACTGTTACCAGAAGTAGAGTGGAGGACTTGTACGTCATTTAACGGAATATAAGACTTTTATAAACAAATTTAATTGAGAATACGGTGTGTCATCCTTTACGGTCATAAACTCTATTTTATTTTCGTTGTTATATTAAACAAGATAGAACATAATCCTCACTAAAACTAGTCGGTTTAAGTTTGTACTCATTCCCTTTGTAAGTACATTTAATCTCTTTTACTATCCCACCCCTAGTTTTCGTTTCTAGAACGTTAATGGTTCGAATTTGGTTCCCATCTTAGATGATGACTGTGAATGATTGTACACTAACATTCTTTTAAGTAGACATTTTGTCTTTACTATTATGATGGAAAGTTCACATACGATTTTCCATTTATTATTATTATTACGTGTCACACTGTATATCGGTCGTGAGTTATTAACAATCGATATAATAACTCCAAGACATGAGAATTAAAACACAAAATTAAGAGAAATATTTTATACTGAGAAACGACAATTGACCCTCTGAACAAATTCCACTAAGAATACTTATTGATTCCTCTTTAAGAGAGAGGGTTTCGGATAAAGTTCTCCAAAAAGACTTCCAAAGACTACTATATACATTGAAACTAAGAACACTCTCAACGATTGATCGTACAACTAAGTCTTTTATTCTCTTTTCCTACAAACCGAAGGTTTAATTTTGACCCTATAAAATAAATTTTATTTCACAATTTTATATTTATGGTAGTCCTTTTTCAAAGGTATTGAAGGACGTGGAGTTTCACCTTTGTTAATGAGCAAAGGGTGTTTTCGTCATGTCAGACAACTGTAACGGAATGGCCTCGAAGACACCTTTCCTCCTTTACACTATTAAACACCCTCTAAAGCAAACTCAAAATCCTTCGAAGTTGGTTGGTGGACTTACTCGAATTGATGAAACTATTCTTCTAGTCACTTACCGTCGTTGTGGTAATGACTATACTGTATGATTCCACTACGGTGAAGGGAATCGAAGAAGACGGGTCTGAATCTAGAACCTCTTACTACTAGGGTTTACACGTCTCATCTCTTGTCCGAAAGAATCCGGTTACTTTTTTAGTTGATTAAGAATGAGGAGGAGAAAACTCCTCTTTCTCTCATTTTCGTCTTCGTAAGGTAAATGACCCACTTATTTTATTGTCACGCAGGTACCGGACCTGATACGACTATGAAAATTTTTCCCTCCTTTGTGACATACAGAGTAATGTATCACTCAGAACGATTCGCTTTATTTCTCTTGTCACAATATTTTACTATCGAAAACAAAAACATTTCATCCTCCCTATTATATTTCTTTGTATAAAAGAATCTATTTTCGTATCTTATAGAGGTCTCCTTATGTATTCTTTAACGATTATAACTACCGAAGGTATGTGTCCTGTACTTACGAACCCCTTACACGTACAGCCCCTCTGAAGTGACTTATAAAAAGTGTAAAAGTTGTTACACTGTTGGGACGAATAACTTTTTATTTACGTTAATTTCATTTTCATTTACGGTGAAAATATGAAAAAGAGTTTGTGGTAGTAAAAGACTACGTCAATGACGGTTAACGTAGAAGAGACAAAAGAGGACTTATAGGACCACTTACGATATACAGAGTTTCCTAAAGAAATAGTAATGGAATGTTTGTCATCGGGGAAGATCATTTTTACAGTGGTGCCGGAGACCTTCGATATATATTAAGTTCATAATTTAAACGTAGTTGTAAAGTATAGTCTTAGAACTATAAATGGATATAAAAAGTCGGACTGCAAAATACTTCGAAGGAGAAAAAGACTTCTTCGTCTCACAACCAGAAGGTTCTGGAACTTGACTCTAAATGAAAGAAACAGGACCAAACTGGGTAAAGGCGTAGAACCTCTGAACGATTGAGATACGGGAACTCCTACTCTTTTTTATTTAGGAACGTCCTAGAACCTTGTATTTAATGTTCCTCCACTTGTTCTACTCACACCATATCTTTTAACTGAAGGGAAAGGGACTACATTCAAAAGTCTTCAGAAACAAAAAAAAAAAAAAAAAAAAAGGGATTGGGTACTTAGTTTTTCACTCCTTAACTCCGTTATAAAGTTGATCACGTATTAAACAAATAAAGCATTGTAAAACCTATTAATAAAATTTGAGAAAAGTCCCTCCATGACAAATCTTTTCCCCTATTGTTTAAGTAAGGGATCTCGTAGTCTCTTACACCCCTTTTCAGGTCAATAAACAATGTTTTTTATTAGTGTGAAGTTTATACACATACATGTATATATGTACGTATATATAGATATACACGTTAAACTGAACGGATACATATCTTTACAACGTTAGACGTAGTGTTCTTACATTTGACGAGGAGTAACCACCAGTGGGAGTCGGACACCACGTGTAGACACGTGTGAAGAAGTCACTGTCCTTAAGTGTTTACACTTAACACTTTCATTCGACAATGCACTCTTTATTATGTAATATAGTCTTTCATTAACGATGACCATACAATTTGAGAAACATTTTAGGAGACTATATTAATAAAAGTAGACGACTTTCGTATACACTCTATCTATTCAGTTCTTGGTAAATGATTCATGGATGAGACACATTCAATAAAAGGTAAACAATGGATCAGGAGTATTAGTTAGACTATTTCGTACTAATCACGAGGGTAAAATGACTACTTTTTCTTCGGTTTTATTTATTAAGTGTTAAGGTCAGACCTCCTACCTCCTTAAAGTAACTGGGTGACCGGGTGAGACCTATTCCTTAAGTGGAGATCCGATTGATTGACATCACTCAAATCCCGTTCTGGGAGATAATTTGTGTACTGACGACGGGATCGAGTTGAATTTTCCGTCCAAAAGGCTTTTCGACTCTCATAGATCCGGGGTATCCAGGGTGGCTTACACACATCATACAACACATTTCAGTGTCTCAACACTTTGTATCGTTGATTCTGGGATGAGAAAGTCAAGATGGAACTTTAGATTTACGTAGGACCTAATTATGTAATTACGTTTGGGAACGGAGTTCCGGTCTTCCTCATCCCTCGTGATAAATGATCCGTCAGATACGAAGTTGGGTCTAAATTTCTTACTCTCTTGAACATCCAGTCTGTTATCCGAATCGTACACGACAGTTTATCTCATATAGTCTCGATGTCTAACTGATCTCTCTCTTATGTAAGTATTCACGACTCACCTATTCACGTTATTTGTCACACCACGACATCGTTACGTTCGCACTGACGTCCTTCCGACCACGTCTTTCCTTTTTCGTATGAACTACGTCCCAAAGGGTGTAGATTCGGGGTACAAACCTCACCTTCGACTTCCACTACCCTTAGTGATAACCTGAACTTCGAACCTTTTGTTTGTAAATCTAAACAGAAAAACTTTTTTTATAAGACTTTAGTCACACCTTTAGTCTAACGTACCCTCATTTTATCTCTGTTTTGTGGTAAATCCTATAATAATCTTATTAAGTCCGTTCTCCTCAACTCCTACTCACTTTTGTCACTGTCGTCATTCCTTCTCCCCACTGAGTCCATGTTTTCGTCTCAACAGTTCCGAACTATTGAGAAAAAAAAAGGGTCCTGTCTTAATTCAATGGAAGGATATTTTATTGATAAAGGTAATAAAAATTATACAATTTCCCCGTATTAAACAGTTCCTTATCTTACATTTAGGGACCAAAATGTCTATTTAACAATAAATGTTTCTTCATAGTAACCGTAAATTCTTGTAACCAACCTTAAAACATAAAATTTAAATAAAAGTGGACTAATCTTACTAACATGAATAGTTAAGACTAGTTGAAATTTGTCCTACTTAATAAGAAACGAGAGGGGTTTCTGACTCGGATTTTAGTGTAGGTATAAGTAAATTCACTTCTCTTTTTAAAATTTCAAATTACAACTTTTTATGTTTCATTGAGTCGAGGAAAACAAGGTGGCCTATCTAATTTTTTTTTTTTAATTTTTCCCTCCCCTTTCAGAAAGGTTTCCAACAGGTTCTCTTTTTGTTGAAGTCTCTAATTTAGTACGGAAGTAAATCTAGATTCTCCTTTCAATACTATTAAACAGAGGTACCTCCGTCTCGTGTAGAGACCCTGAATACAAAACAATCGAACAAACGACCTGAAAAAAAGGGGTAGACGAGTAAACAAAAGGAATAAAATAAATAGATAGACGTTTACCTATTAATAGGGGGTCAGAAAAACAGGGCAATGACATCTACAAGACAAAAACAGTCTAAACAAAAGGGAACTAACAAAAGAATGACGTTAGTAGCTCGTTCTCCCACTATGTAAAAAGTAAATTAATATTAAAAGAAATAATACGTTTAAAGTTCTAATTATTACCGTGTTTGTCTATTCTTTTTCAGAGAAACCTCAAAGACACCAAAAGGTGTATTACTGTGTAATAAATCTGGTTTAGAGAGTCTAGTAAATACCCATATGTAACTTTAGTCTTTCTTCAGTTTGATAGTAAAGTCAAATTATTTTGTGTCATTCCCACTTATAACTATGGGATCCGTTCTATCGTCATTTCAAGTTCATACATGTCATAAAATTACGCTACATAAAGAGGTGACTTGATTTTGGGATTTTATAATAAGTTAAACAAATTACAGACTTTATATACGAGGTGACACCAACTTTATAGTTAATGGTAACTTAGTTATTCCTACTGGGTCTCTCTACAATACCCCTCCCTCCACCCTCCCCCCAAGTACAAACCCTTACGTACATGTGGGCACCACCTAAGTACAGTTACATGCCGTTTTGGTAATGTCATAACCTTTCATTTTATTTCATTTTTATTTTTAAATTAAATTTTTTTTTTATTTTTTTATTATTGGAATTTCGTTAAAAGAAAGTTTAATAAAGTGTATAATTTTAACATGTAGTAACTTTGATTACCTAAAAATCCAAAAAGACCTTTTGGATCAAATCATGGGTTTCTGATTTTTCCTTATTAAATTTAGATCACTATCTTACTAGTTACATGTGATAATAAATTGAAACTGTTCTCTGATAAACCTCTCGTTAACTGTATCGTTCAAAAATTTGATAGTTTTATTCCTTTATCTATACAATTAATCCATACTTCCCTTTGACAGAAACCCCAAATAAATAGACGATATGGTAGACACGTCCTTTACTTATAATAGTAAATACCTCTAGAAGTACTATGTGTTTTTATATTTTTTACGTCTTTTTCTGTATCACGATGTACAATACTTCATATAACAACAAGTCAGTGGGTCAGTAAGGGCTAAGAAACGTTGTGACACCTGACGTCGTTCGGTCCTGAGGGTTAAGGGCTCAAACGGGTTCAAGTACAAGTAACGTTGTCACTACGCCAGGTCGGTAGAGTAGGAGACTGCGGGAGAAGATGAAGACGGGAGTTAGAAGACATCATAGTCTCTGAAAAGGTTACTCAGCTAATAAGTGTAGTCTACTGGTTTTATGACCTCGAAATCGAAGTCGTAGTCAGGAGGGTTACTCACTCATAAGTCCCAACTAAAGAAAATTCTACTTGACCAACTGGAGGAACGACATGTTCCCTGAAAGTCCTCAGAAGAGGTCGTGGTGTCAAGTTTCCGTAGTTTAAAGACCTGAAAACGGAAGAAATGTCAGGTTGAGAACGTTGGTATGCACTGGTGACCTTTCTGTTATTATCGGAACATAATATGACTGTAAAAAAAAAAATTACTAGGTCGTCTACAACCGTTAAACTTGAGACCAAGGAGACCGAAACGATTTTGGTCGAACTTGTAGACCTTCAAGTGCCAAGTACATAACGACTTCGGACCGAACCTTTTAAAACTCGTAATGAAATAATCGTACACTCTACCCACGATAACACGTTATCTACCTCGTAAGAAACGGTAACGGAAAGAAACCCTAACCTTACTTTTGACTGGAAAAGGTCAGGACACCGGTGACGACTCTAAAGGTTTAAACGACCGTATAACTCACGTCGTGAAAGTGTCGTAGTAGAAAGTCCTAAACTTTATCGTGGTGACCTTAAGGTAGTGGAGGTGATCGAAACAAGTATCGCTACGAAAGATTCCGGGTGAACTGAAGTGTAAGGTCCTACAGACCGAGATCTACTCACTAGTGTGGTAGCACCAATATACCCAGTACTTCTAGAAAGAACATGTCAAGAAGGCACATAAGAACGGTGGAGAAGAAATATAGAAGACGAAGACAATCCAGGTATGGTAAAGACAGGAAATAACTCGGGTGGAACCGCACTTTATAAGGGAACCATAGAGACTAAAAGAACTTCTCTAGAGATCAGGAAGGGTAAGACAAGAAAAGGAGATAAAGAAACGTAACTAGCGCCTTCTTCCGAAAGAATAGAGAGGAACGATAAGAAACCTTGAAACGGTTTTACCCTTATAGAAAGGAAAAAAGGAAACGAAAAACGAAGAGAAGAAAAGTGTCGAAAAACATTGCGAAGGAGTCTGTCAGTAAAACGAAAAAGTGTACAGAAAGGGTACCCCTACCAGAACTAGGGAAAGAGGACATGTTACAGTACTTCGAGACAGGTATCAAGTAGTCCATGAGACAGATAGTCTAGATCAGGGAATTTAGATAAAGAGTGAAGGTGACATATTAGTATTCCTTAAAATAAATCCAGTATGGGATTACCAGATCACCAAAAGGGATGAAAGAAGATAAATTCAGACTTAAACTGTTATTCCTCAAGTAGTAGTCTCGGTGTCAGTCGAAGGTCAGAACAAAAATAAGGACGAAATAACTGATACGGTTTCGGAAACTTACACACCTAGTGTTATTTGACACCTTTTAAGACTTTCTCTACCCTTATGGTCTGGTGGACTGGACGGAGAACTCTTCGGACATACGTCCAGTCCTTCGTTGTCAATCTTGACCTGTACNTCGAAGGTCAGAACAAAAATAAGGACGAAATAACTAATACGGTTTCTGAAACTTACACACCTAGTGTTATTTGACACCTTTTAAGACTTTCTCTACCCTTATGGTCTGGTGGACTGGACGGAGAACTCTTCGGACATACGTCCAGTCCTTCGTTGTCAATCTTGACCTGTACCTTGTTGTCTGACCAAGGTTTATCCTTTTCCTCATACAGTTCCGACATATAACAGTGGGACGAATAAATTGAATATACATCTCATGTAGTACTCTTTGCGACCTGACCTTCTTCGTGTCCGACCTTAGTTGTAACGGTCCTCTTCATAATTAGTGGAGTCTATACGTCTACTATGGTGGGAATACCGTCTTTCACTTCTCCTTGATTTTTCGGAGAACTACTTTCACTTTCTCCTCTCACTTTTTCAACCGAATTTCGAGTTGTAAGTCTTTTGCTTTTAGTACCGTAGACCAGGGTAGTGAAGTACCCTTTATCTACCCCTTTGTAACCTTTGTCACAGTCTGAAGTAAAAACCCCCCGAGGTTTTAGTGACGTCTACCACTGACGTCGGTACTTTAATTTTCTGTGAATGAGAAACCTTCTTTTCAATACTGGTTGGATATATCGTATAAGTTTTCGTCTCTGTAATGAAACGGTTCTTTCAACCCAGATCAGTATCGATACCAAAAAGGTCACCAGTCCATACCTACACTCTCAACCTGACACTTCTTTTGACTCGGGGATTCTTAACTACGAAAACTTGGTACCACAACCTCTTCTGAACTCTCAGGGAACCTGACGTTCCTCTAGGTTGGACAGGTAGGATTTCCTCTGGTCAGGACCCACAAGTAACCTTCCTGACTACGACTCCGACTTCGAGGTTGTGAAACCGGTGCAGTACACTTTACAACTAACTAAACTTCTCTGGGATTACGACCCTTCCTAACCCCCGTCTTCTTCTTCCCCTGCTGTCTCCTACTCTACCGACCTACCGTAGTGACTGATATACGTGTACTCAAACCCACTTGAGGTCCTCGACCACTACCTGTCGTTCCGGACCGCACGACGCTAAGGACCCCAACGTCTCAGTCTGTGCTAACTCGCTGACTTGACCTGACTTGACTGTCCCTGAAAACAGGTGTTTAATTACAGAGACGAAAAGTTGTCTCTTCATATAACATAATCAAAAGATTACGACAATATTGTTTAATGATAATTAAATCACCAAAGTTTTTGTTTTTAAATGATGGAAACAAAGAGATCCAATCTTTAGGTTGTTCCTAGAGTGTCCTGATTTGGTTCGGTAGTTGTGAGAAACACGTCAAAGGCACGTTCTCATGTAAAGGAACAGAAGGGTTTACATCTCCGACGGGTGTGAGAACCGAGTACCAAGGGAAGGAAGTAGAAATTTTGACCATTACCGTACAACTCTGAAAGAGGGTATCACAGTAAGACTGATACGAGTGGAGGGAGAAGGTAAAAATTTCTGGGAGTACTAATGGTAACTCGGGTGGACTTATTAAGTCTTGTAAGAGGGATGACTTCCAGTCTGTTAAGTGTTGGAATTAAGGTAGACGGTGACCTTAAGAAGGAACGGTGCATTTAATTTAAGTGTCCAATATCACTAATTCTGTACCCGTGGAAACAACCCTCACCCCCAATAATATGATAGTTTTGTGTATGTAAAATACGTAAAGACATTATCGGTTAAAACATTAATGTACATTTAAAGTGTTGACTGATAGTAAATTAAAAAATAGTAATGTTTGTAAAGGTTAAATATATTTAAACCTAAAGAAACTTATTCATTTACAATATCCTAATTACCTTTAATAGACATAAGAGTTTTATCAATTATTGTTATTTCTTCCTAATGTAAATATGAGGATATCGATTACTGGAACATAAAAGTATGTGTGTATACCTCCTTGTCTCAGAAATTCCGACGGAAGACTTCCAATTTAGTTCTAAAATTTTTCAATATAAAAATCAATTTTACAGAAATCATATTAAGATCATAAACTAAAATCTTGAGGTATAAGATATACTTATAAATATATAAATATAGATATAGTGGAGTGTGGGAACCTCTTATAATACAGTACGACTAATCATGGAACAATTAGTAGAAAACTAAACTTCTTATACTCTTTAAATGTGCCTATTCCCACAAACTATACTCTTTAAATGTGCCTATTCCCACAAACTATACTCTTTAAATGTGTCTATTCCCACAAACTATACTCTTTAAATGTGCCTATTCCCACAAACTATACTCTTTAAATGTACCTATTCCCACAAAGTATACTCTTTAAATGTGCCTATTCCCACAAATTATACTCTTTAAATGTGCCTATTCCCACACACATACGGACACACACACTGTCTATTAAACAAAAGAGGTTTTATTAACTCAACCATACCGTTAAAGTTACTTGTCATAGGAACATTTATAACTCGTCTTACTGAGAAATGGACACAATAGTACTCAGTTCGCATGTAAAGGTCACGTCATTCTGGATCTCTTTAACTTTATACGATATGTAGAGATCGTCTCTTCCGTTACCGTGGGGTTGAGGTCATAAGAACGAACCTTTTAGGGTGGCTGTCTCCTCGGACCACCCGACGTCAGGTACCCCAGCGATTCTCAGCCTGTACTGACTCGTTGAAGTGAAAGCGAAAAGTGAAAGTACGTGACCTCTTCCTTTACCGTTGGATGAGATCACAAGAACGGACCCCTTAGGGTCTCTATCCCCTGGGACCACCCAACGATAGATACCCCAACGTATCTCAACCTGTGCTGACTTCACTGAATGGTCGTCGTCGTATCTAGAGATCAACATACTAAAAGAAATATCTGTAAAACGACTCGTAAAAATCTGTAAAAAGAGGACGTAATAGAAATACTTTTAAGGTTCCAAAGTAAAAAAGAGTCACGGGAAGGGGTTTTTTCGAATTGGAGAGTACTCAGGGACCATACAAAATCAAAGTCATTGTAACTTAGGGTACCGACGGGTTCAAAAGTAGAAAGAAACCGACAGTCCCTAGTCTCTTGGTTAAGCTACAACTGGACATCGTTCACTTACCTTGTAATAAGATACTTAGTAAGACAGGATTAAATACGACCAAATCAATTGAGAGTAAAAGTAGAAAAAAGGTGAGATAAAAAAACAGTATGTTATTACATACATAGACATACAGTGTAGGTTAATAAACTTCTTATTTATTTATATAGTAAAGGTTTATTCTCTCTTTCATCTTGATTTTTAAAACCATTAAGTTAACTTTCTAACTCTTATTTTCACTTGATTTGTAGGTTTAAAATTTAAGAAAAAAAAAAAAAAACCAGTATTAATCGATATGTCTAAAAGATTTATTAGTAAAGTCCTTCAAACTGTCTAGACTTTTGTGTCATCTCGACTTTTATACATCTTTAATAGAAACGATATCTTAGACTACTAGTATTATTGGACTGGATTATATCATGTACATATTTTTATAATTAATAGAATTTAGTCATGAAACTGCACTTTACCAGACTATTTAAAGTTTTATGAGTAGAAAGTAAATAACACTGAAAAACGACCGGAATATCGAGATTATAACAACCTTTACAGTAGCACGTACCTTCTTTTTTTTTTTTTTTCGAAAAGTATAAAATTAAGGGTCTTACATTGAATTTTTTTTTCTTTTGAAGGACAATTCAATGTGTGGAAAGACTTTATTATTCATTTTTATATATGATACTAACCTACCTTTACTTTCTTTACCGTTGAATTATACATAGTCACTAAAGAGTCTATACGTGGGAGAATGAACTTATAAATAGAACGTCCTACTATAAAGTTTCATATCGTTCTTCTCTTATTACTGATTGGTGTCTCGTGAATTTCTGTCTGAAACCAAATCATCAATTTACAAAAGGAAACCCCTCTTTGTATAGAATAAGAGTTGAGGTGATAACTGACTATCGAAGTGGTAATCGTTACTTAGGACTTGTCGGAGTGTTCCGAAAACAACCTATGGGAGTCCCTTTAATTGTGGGAATGATAGACACGAAACCGAAGGGTTTAATGAATTATGTATTGTCCGTCTGTGATACTTTTCTCCAAGTTCAAAAAGTTCTTTCTACTAGTTATTCCCCTTTGCACTATATTTACTAACTAGTTTGTACTTTTATTACATATGACTACAACGGTACACCTTTTTTATTTAATATTAGCAGTTGACTCAGAGTCTTCTGTCTTCAAACGTACTAAGGAGTTCCAGTTGGTTACGGTACATGTGATAGAGAAGGATTGAACTTTCCACTAATCCAAAGAGATGGTGACTTATCCAAAATTCAGGTCTCATAGACGATAAAAAGGAGATAAAATAAATGAAACTAACATAAAATAGTCTTAACTAAATTTTTGATTTAACTAGTATAAATTCCTGATAAAGTATCTCGAAAGGGTTAATGAAGGAGGTTTTTAAAGTTTCGGAGTTGTGGTATTTTGTACGTTATCTTTCAGAACGAATCGTGTAAAAGAGAGAATTACATTTAACTTACCCGGTTTAAAATACCAGATTAAACTAAAAAGGTGCGAGAATATCTGTGTCAATGTCAGAGTTTCCCCAAAGTAGTATAACTTAATCATGTTTGGTTTCACGTAATTTACTATCCGTAACGTCTTTAGGATAAAGTCTATTTTTATGTCGTAAAAGTCATTTTCCTATAGATGAAGGAACGGATCATACAAGTGTCTCTCTGTTTATCATCCGAAAACCGTAATGTGGAATTCCAGAATTTCAGTTTTCGAGATAAGAACAAGTCACTATCGAAAATTTTACTTTCTTCCAAAACCAAAAGTCATTGTTACCAGTATCCTATAATCTCCCGGAACTTTTGAGTCTCGATGAGTAGGAACGGACAGAATATTGTATTACGTTGATCGTAGTCTAGACTATTGAGTCCGAAATCGAGTTCCGGAACATTGATAACGGTGTTCCTAAGGATAGGTGTAAAGATTCGTTCTTGTGGATGTTAGACATATCCCGTACCATCGAAAAAATCCACCACTTCCCCGAAGGATCCACCGAGTCACCATTTCTTAGGTGGACGGTTACGTTCTCTACATCCGAGTTAAGGACCAGTCCCTTCTAGTGGATCTCTTCCTTTACCGTTGGGTGATTAGGTGTTATGATTTGATTATTTGTTTCAGGACAAACCTTCCACTTCGGTCCACAGTAGTACGATCTATCACCGTCTATACCTCGTGTACCCAGTTTCTATATATTGGTGTACGGAAAGTATTAAAAATATACCTTGAAAAAAGTACCAGATCCCATCCTTTAATTAAAATAAAAGAGGATACCTATTAATAAATAATTAATTAATCAGAAAGGTGTAAGGACTTGTTACATCCTCAAAATTGTCCAAAAATAATTGAAGTTTTGATAGAAAAGGGTGGTAGATAATAAAGGTTGAACAATTATTATAGTATTTCAATAATGTACTTATCTTCCACACACATACATACATCCCGAAGGGTCCACCACAACTCTACACCGGAACTTGGACCCAGTCCTTCTATGGGACCTCATCCTTTACCGTGGGTAGAAGTCATAAGAACAGACGTCTTAGGGTGTCTGTCTTCTGGGACCACCTGACGTCAGGTACCCTAGTGTTTCTCAGTCTGTGTTGACTTCACTGGATCTTGTACATATACATATACGTGACACGAGTCAGTACAGGTTGAGGAACGCTGTCGTACCTGACATACGATCGGACGGTCTGGTGAAACACTTTAAAAGGTCCGTTCTTATGACCTCACCAGCGGTAAAAGAGGAGGTACCCTAAAAGGACTGGGTCCCTAACTTGAGTACAGAGGACACAGAGATCGTAAACACATATATAAGAATTCAGTTTAAACAGTCACACTGAATGACTATGAACGTAATTAAAAAAGATCCAAAAATTTTTAAAAGAACTTCTTCACGAAGAAATTGGTAAAGAAAACCGACTTCAGACACTAATAAGTTAAAATCCTTGAAAACATACAGGTTTTTGTATAAATACAGTGGAATTGAAATCTTATCAACAACACCGATTCTTTGAAGTCCAATTTTGTAAAAAAGGATCTCGAAACATCTATGGTTGAGCGTACTGTAACAAGCATAACAAAGACTATAGTAAGACAAAGGGAAAGTAAATATCATTAAATGGAGGAGGAGACTATGAAGAACTGTAAAGATGAAATAGAAACTACGTAAATCCAAAGTAGTTGGACACCAATCCCACACCCAAAAGAGAATAGTTAGGATTACAACTAGAGTACAGAAGTAATATAAGAACTTTAAGGAGTATGAATAAAACAACTTATATCGTAAAACAGTAATGGAAGAGATGAAACCCACAAATTTTTTTATATAGACCTCGTAGACTTTGACAAGATATAAGAAAAGTAAGTAAAAATAAAGTATAAAGATAGAGTCGAGGATCTGTTCTTCCTATCTTTTACAGGGAGGTGTGGGGTGTGTATATTTTTACCACCTACTTTATAAAATCCTATGCCTTCTCTTTCTTTTGGTAAGTGTAAGGTATTTGTTTCTTATTTGTGTATTTGTTCAATCATTCGTTCTCACTAGTGGCATATAGAGTATCCTGACTGTACCGTCGAATACGTACGATCAAGATCTTAAAATAATGGACACAGTGCAACGTCACTGTTCTTATTTCTTTACTTTCACCGAGGAATGTGACGTTTCCTCGGTCCCCTTTTAACAGAACTGGCGTCCGTCTTTAACTTTTAAAATAAGATCAGATTTCAACTGTGTATCCAATTTTGTCTCTTAAAAGTTCGGACTCTAACATGTCGAATAACACCTTAGACTTTGACACAATGAATGTACGACGTTTTGTGTCATCGACTCTTTGTTTACATTTTTCACCACATATTGGGTGACACAACACGAACGAACGAGGCAACACAGGTTGAGAAACGGTGGGGCACTCTGACATCGACGGTCCGAGGAGACGGGTACCCAAACAGGTCCATTCTTATGACCTCACCACACGGTAAAGGACGAGGTCCCCTGGAAGGACTGGGTCTCTAACTAGGGTGTAGACAGACAGAGGACGTAACCGTCCGTCTAAGAAATGGTGATCACGATGGACCCCTTCGGACATATTAGGTGATGAAGTATACTTATACTTTACCCATTTGTTGATCCAGGATGGCTTATCGTGTGTCTTGATATGAATCCAAAAAAATACGTTATTCGACATTCCCTTTTCTTAGACTTTTTCTGATATGTATACACACATATACACACACAAACACACACACACACACACAAACACACACACACCCACACCCACAATCAGTGAGTCAATACAAACTAGTAAACGTTTGGATACCTGACTTCGATTGGTCCGGGGAGACAGGTACATTTAAAGGTCCGTTCTTATAACCTCACTCATCGGTAAGGGAAGATGTTCCCTAGGAGAACTGGGTCCCTAACTTGGGTCCAGAGGATATGTCTGTGTTTGTGTGTGTGTGTGTGTGTGTGTGTGTGTGTGTGTGTGTGTGTATATTGACTTAGGGAAACAATATGTGAACTTTGATTGGGGTTTAATATTTAATTAATATGAATTATTTTTAATCTCTTTCTTTTTGACCACATATTAGTGACTGATTGGTATTTATTACACCTTCACAATCAGTGAGTCAGTACAGACTGATCTCACATCAACCGGTCCAAAGGAGACAGGTACCTTAAGAGGTCCGTTCTTATGACCTCACTCATCGGAAAGGGAAGAGGTCCCCTAGAAGGGTTGGGTCCCTAGTTTGGGTCCAGAGGGTGTGACGTCCACCTAAGAAATGGTCGACTCGGTGTCCCTTTCGGGGTCACTTCAGGGTCCGAGACAGTAAAATTCTCCAAGAAAAAAACAGTCAACGAAGTAAACGATAATAAAAGGGGGTAAGACTTCCGACAGAAAAGTGGAACGAATATCAAAGGAAACAACACGTCTTCGAAAATTTAAATTAATCCAGGGTAAACAAATAAAAACGAAAATAGAGGTTATAAGACCCTCCACCCAGTATCTCCTAGGACGACACTAAATACAACCTCTCACAAAACGGATACAAGAGGAAATCCTCAGAATATCAAGACCAGAATGTAAATCTAGAAATTAGGTAAAACTCAAATAAAAACACATACCACAATCTTTCACAAGATCAAAGTAAGAAAGTGTTCACCAACTGGTCAAAAGGGTCGTGGAGAACAATTTCTCTAACAGAAAAGAGGTAAGAATGGAGGAAACAGTTTCTATTCCACAGATATCCACGTACCTATAGAGACCCGGAAATTAAAACAAGGTAACTAGATATAAAGACACAAACACGGTCATGGTATGACAGAACTACTGATACCGAAACATCATCTCGGACTCAGTCCGTCCAACTAAGGAGGTCAAGGTAAGAAGATAAAGTTCTAACGAAACCGATAACGAAACCCATCATATAACTAAAAATGATATAACTAAGAAGACTAGGTACTTGTACCATATAAAGAGGTAGATAATCACAGGAGAAACTAAAGAAAGTAGTCACAAAATATCAAAAGATATATATCCAGAAATCAAAGAAATCAATCTACATAAAATAAGAAAAACATCGTTACCACTTACATTAAAAAGGAATTAAAGAGAAAGATAAAAGAGTAATAATCACATATCCTTACGTTCCCTAAAGACACACAATTAAAATATAGGACGTTGAAATGACATAAGTAACTAATCGAGATCCTTAAAAGGCCACCTCAGAAATCCCAAAAGATACATCTCCTAGTACAGTAGACGTTTGTCACTCTCAAAATGAAGAAGAAAAGGTTAAACCTAAGGAAAATAACGAAAAGACAAGACTAACGACACCGGTTTTGAAGGTTTTGATACAATTTAACATCGCCGCTTACACCCTTAGAAACAGAACAAGGACTGAAATCCCCTTTATCGTTTACTTCGTTGACTGTTAATTAGAGTTTTTATATGTCCGTTGTGGACGTCTAGTTAAGGTCTTTTTATTTGCTGGGTTAGTTTTTTACCCGGTTTCTTGATTTGTCTGTAAAGAGGTTTCTTCTGTATGTCTACCGATTGTTTGTGTACTTTTCTAAGAGTTATAGTGAGTAATAGTCTCTTTACGTATAGTTTTGGTGTTACTCCATGGTAAAGTGTGGTCAGTCTTACCGACGATAGGTTTTCGGATGTTCGTTATTTACGACCTCTCTCACACCTCTTTTCCCTTGAGAGAATGTGACAACCCCCCTTACGTTCGATCATGTCGGTGATCCCTCTTGTCACACCTCTAAGGAATTTTTTTGACCTTTATCTTGACAGAAGTCAAGTCAAGTCAAGTCAACGAGTCAGCACAGGTCGAGAAACGTTGGGGTAATTAGTGTCGTGCGATCCGGAGGGACAGGTAGTGATTGAGGGTCTCAAGTGAGTCTAAGTGTAGGTAGCTCAGTCATTACGGTAGGTCGGTAGAGTAGAAGGCAGCAGGGGAAAAGGAGGACGGGGGTTAAGGAGGGTCGTAGTTTCAGAAAAGATTACTCAGTTAAGAAGTGTACTCCACCGGTTTCATGACCTCAAAGTCGAAATCGTAGTAAGGAAGGTTTCTTTAGGGTCCCGACTAGAGGAAGTCTTACCTGACCAACCTAGAGGAACGTCAGGTTCCCTGAGAGTTCTCAGAAGAGGTTGTGGTGTCAAGTTTTCGTGGTTAAGAAGTCCGAGTCGGAAGTGTCAAGTTGAGAGTGTAGGTATGTACTGATGACCTTTTTGGTATCGGAACTGAGAATACTGGGTCGTTAGGGTGATGACCCGTATGTGTGGTTCCTTTGGTCTTAACTTTCTCTGTGCACATGGGATTACAAGTAGCATCGTGACAAATATTATCGGTTCTGTACCTTCGTTGGATCTACAGGTAGTCGTCTACTTACCTATTCTTTCGACACCATGTATATATGTTACCTCATAATGAGTCGGTAATTTTTCTTATGTAAACTTAATCAAGATTACTCCACTTACTTTGACCTCGGTTAATATGTTTCACTTCATTCGGTCTTTCTTTTTGTGGTTATGTCATATGATTACGTATATATACCTTAAATCTTTCTACTATTGCTATTGGGACATACGCTCTGTCGTTTTCTCTGTGTCTACATATGTTGTCAGAAAACCTGAGGGACCCTCTACATCTCCCACCTTACTAAACCCTCTTACCGTAACTTTGTACATATTATAGTATATACTCTACTTAGTGGTCAGGTCCAAGCTACGTACTATGACCTACGTACCCCGACCACATGACCCTACTGGGTCTCCCTACCATGTCCCTCCCTCCACCCTCCCCCAAGTCCAACCCTTTGCGCACATGTGGGTACCGTCTAAACACAACTTCATACCGTTTTGGTTATATTATAACATTTCATTAATCGGAGGTTAATTTTATTTATTTAAATATATATATAAAAATTTTTCAGAGAAAGAATGATCTCTTATAAACTCCCTGACTTCAACTGAAAAACCTTATTTTAGTCGTGTCCTAACCGGTAGGTCTGAACATTTGGAGTAATTGTCATAGTAAGGGATTCTACCAATATCAAATGTCGGAGACGAATCGAATAGGGAGAAAGGTAGTAACGTCACTATCGAAAGAAAGACGAGACATTTTATTATTCGAATAAACCTTTTATTATGTGACTTAGACTATAGACTTGGTCCCAGTTAAAGAAATAAATCGACTCTTCAAAATTATCTTGTAAAGTCAATTTCTTAAACTTGTATTATAAATGTCCTTGTGCTCGTTAGCTTAGAAGGTCAAAACTCGGGTTTCTAAATCCAGGATTCATGACGTCAAAGAATTTGAAGGAGCTTTTAAAACTGACTCGAATAGAAACATTATATTATAAACCATTATTATCTTTCCACGTTGTTTGACTTTTAAGATCGAAAAAGATTAATGAAAGGAGATCTTAAGGTATGTCTGAACGTGAGACCTCACACAAGACTGAAGGTTCAATAACCTCCGTTTAAACATTAATTTATAAAGGTAATTGTATTGTTCTTAATGGTCGATATGTCGGATAATATAAAGGAGAAATAGTAGGTGATGAACGGGAGGTCCCGAAAGGTCCACCGGGTCACCATATCTTAGGTGGACGGTTAAGTCATCTGTGTCCAAACTAGGGACCCAGTCCTTTTAGGGAACCTTCTCTTTTACCGTTGGGTGAGGTCTTAAGAACGGATCTTTTAGGGTACCTGTTTCATCGGACCGTCCGACGTCAGGTACCCCAATGTTTCTCAGACTGTGTTGATTCGTTGACTCGTGAGTACGTGAACGGAACATACAGTTACAGTATATAAAGTCTATAAAGGATCCCCAAGAAGAAAGTCCATTATATATATATATTTATATATATTTATACATTTATGTTTATATATTTTTTATATATATATTTCGAATTTATTTTACGAGGTTATACCCCCTTTAATTAGTACATCTTTTGAGGATTCACATTCAAAGTTTGTGAATGTAAACTTTTTCTATAATCTCTTCAATATATTTTTACTATCATTTTCTTTGTAAATAGGACACGAATGATAACAGGTGGTAACAAAAATTCATGACATATATACGATTGGATGATTCATATCTGTTTAGTCTTTGTCGATTTTTCTCTAATCAATTAATTTTCGGTAAAGACGTCCGGAAGGGTCCACCACGATCACCATTTCTTAGGAGGACAGTTACGTTCAATCTGTAATCTCTACGTCTGATTTGGGGACATACCCCTTCTGGGGACCTCCTCCCGTACGTTGGGTGAGGTCATAAGAATGGACCTCTTAGGGGAAGTACCTGTCTCCTCGGACCACCCGATATCAAGTATCCCAGTGTGTCTCAACCTGTACTACTTCGTTCACTCGTGTGTGTGGGTATTATGTCACCTCTACCTCTTATTCTTTTTGACCATTCATTGTTTTCACCAAAATTTTGAGTCACTAACCATCTCTTGAATTACACTCGTTTCGTCCTTTGACAGAACGTACTTCCATTGTATAGATTAGGCATTTTCATGATCAAGACAACGAGGGAAGAAAGAGAAGATGAAAAGACTGAGGAGAAGTTTGAGAAGGGAAAATTTATTCAAAAGGGATTCTTACCTTAAACAAACAGAAAAGTAAAGAGAGGGAACAGTTAAAGTTGATGAAAATCATAAAGTTTGTTGACAATGAAAATACATTTATTAACAGTTTATATGTAGAGATCAGAATAAAAATAATAACTCAAAGACAATACTAAAGTTTGAAAAGAAGTTATTACAGGTAGTTAAAAGGGTTAATTGTATTTTAAGTAATACGACGTTTGGTTTAATTGAGCAAGGGATAGTTTACGTGAGTCAAAAGACGAGTCAAAAGTCCGAAGGGTAATTCTTAAGAAGCGAGTCGGTTAGTACTTTAAAAATAAGTAAGTAAATCAATAGTTTATATATAAATTATCGATGACATTCTATCCGTAACCGTTATTTTACCTTTTACTCTCTCAATTATAAGGACATGTACCGTTTTTGGTGTTATAACATTAATCGGGGGTTAATTTTATTTATTTAATTAAATTTTTTTAATGACATGTACCTTGAATCGTAAACATTGAATATCTTGTTATGTGTCAAGATCTAGAACCCACACACACTCAGAACACACGTACATTCATGTCAGACCTTTATTTGTCACACAACACTACCTTTAGTGGTCCCCATTTGGTGTCCCTAACAGTCGCTTCAGATCATAAATTCTCCTTTGATCCTACAGTCCGGTCGGTATTTTTCTAGAACCCTTTATCTAACCATCGTCTTCTNCATTGAATATCTTGTTATGTGTCAAGATCTAGAACCCACAGACACTCAGAACACACGTACATTCATGTCAGACCTTTATTTGTCACACAACACTACCTTTAGTGGTCCCCATTTGGTGTCCCTAACAGTCGCTTCAGATCATAAATTCTCCTTTGATCCTACAGTCCGGTCGGTATTTTTCTAGAACCCTTTATCTAACCATCGTCTTCTGTCAGTCATGTTGTCAACAGTGTACCCTCTCTCGTAAACTAAGACAGGGTTCTTCTCTCTCTTATTGACCTCACTTTCTTCTCTAACCATACTTTATTCAACCCTTCAAACCGTTTCAGATTTCGTACCTGTGGAATTTCCTCCCCAAACCTAAGTTGAGAGTTACGTTTTTGTGTAGACGGGACCGCTGTCTTTAGACACCAACGAGTAGTGGTTTTCGAACCGTTATTCACTTTAAAGGAACCATCTGATATCTATTCCTTATCGAATCCTGTCTTCAGGAAAAAAAAAAAAATATCATTACCAGTTTTACTTCGAAGAAGGTATACGTCCTCTTTCCTGAACTTTCTGACAAGTCATTCCGTCTGACTGGAGTCTCTCTTAAAATGATTTTTCCATCCTCATAAAGTTCCTCTTTGTCAGTGGACTTTTACTACGATAACTTTCCCTTTTAATCTCATTTTGACTTTTTTCTGTAAAAGTTGACTTTAACTACTTGATCCAGTGATTTTCGTCTCTGTAACGAAACGACTATTTCCGGGTAGATCAGTTTCGATACCAAAAAGGTCATCAGTACATACCTACACTCTCAACCTGATATTTCTTTCGACTCGTGGTTTCTTAACTCCGGAAATTTGACACCACAACTTCTTCTGAGAACTTTCAGGGAACCTGACGTTCCTCTAGTTTGGTCAGTTAGGTTTCCTTTAGTCAGGACTTGTAAGTAACCTTCCTGACTACGACTCCGACTTCGAGGTTATGAAACCGGTGGACTATACTTCTTGACTGAGTGACATTTTCTGGGACTACAACCCTCTCTAACTTCCGTCCTCCTCTTCCCCCACTGTCTCCTACTCTAACAACCTACCACAGTGACTGAGTTACCGGTTCTCATACTCGTTCGAGACAACCACTACCGGTCCCTTCGGACTGTACGACGTCAGGTACTCCAGTGTTTATCAGCCTGTCCTGACTCGTTAACTTGACTTGACTGGACCCGTTTTGGTGTGACCCTTTTCCTTATTGTAAACTCAGTTTCCTAGGTTTTAAATAGAAATTATTTGTAAATATACCTTGACAAAGACTTCATAAAACAAATGATAAAAGAATTTTATTCTTCAGACTTATTAGAAAGAAATTTTCGAGTTAGTAACAATCTCTGTAATGACGAATATTTACAAAATATAACGACGTTAAACTTCAAACCCCTATACACCCCAACGATCAAAGGTGAGAGAGAGATCTATTCTTATACACACAGACATACATACACAGACGAGGGACCATCGAGTCGACCGTTTCTTAGGTGGACGTTACGTCCTCTGGGGTCAAGTTAAGGACCCAACCCTTCTAGGGGACCTCTTCCCGTACCGTTGGGCGAGGTCATAAGTACCCGAAGGGACCACCGAGTCTACCATTTCTTAGACGGACGTTACGTCCTCTGGATCCAAACTAGGGACCCAACCCTTCTAGGGGACCTCCTCTCGTACCGTTGGGTGATGTCATAAGAACGGACCTCTTAGGGGTACTTGACTCCTCGGATCGTTCGATGTCAGGTACACCAGCGTTTCTCAATGTGTACTGACTCGCTGATTCGTGTCACATTCACATACACAACCAAAAAGACAACCAAACAACGAAATAAAAATTACATAACAGAAAATTCGAAAAATTAAGAGAAGAGAAATACAACCCTATTTGTATCGTATTGAAGAACGAAACAACCAGATCAATTTATTTATGTATGAACTAATTTTTGTTTTGTTTTTTTTCTTGAACCAAGTTAAAAGTAAATTATATATCGTTAAATAACTTTATTCTCCAATTCCATTCAAAAGAGTAGTTATTTTTAGGACATGATAGTAAAATCTTTTACTAACACTTTTCGTTTATTTCAGTTACTTCTGTAGTAATTTTGGTATTTTGTTATACATTAATATCCGTGACCATAATAATCTATAACTTATAATAATTAGGTTCTTTGGAGTAGAGTAAATTAAATGAACAAAATGAGAAGAGAATTGATGTTTAAAACCACTTTTGAATATAATACTCATTGGATTTTATATTCTTTGTCAAAATCTAACCTAAAGAATGAGACAAAATTGATGTTTCCAATAAAACCAGTGTGTAGGAAGAACAAGAGAAAGACTGTGATAACAATCCAACACTTCCAGTGAAGATTCATTATAGATATTCACTCTCTACTGACATGTGTCTGACCCAACTTATAATATATTGGTCTAAGTGATTTTACTTACCGTAACGGAGAAAGTAAAATGAGAATATAGAAGAGAAATCAAGGTTTTTACTATCATACTATCTCCTTCGTTCAACATAGTCACCGTCAATACAATTTTGTAACTAAAGGATTAAGTTTCAAGGGTATATCTCCGGGGTCCTCGAAACATCATGTTGAAAGATGAATTCGTATTACCAAGTTATATGATTTTCTCGTTTTAAACTTAATAGATTTGTTAACAGTCTCACGATTCATATTCCTGTCTCAAACGAGACAAATAAAAGTATCGTAAAATACAGTAACGAGGACACTTTACCTACAAAATCCCACATTTGTAGAATACAACTCGGTCATAAATTGACACTTAAATAATTACTAAATTTTTTAAGACTTTTACCTTTACTGTAAGACTTAACCTTCACTGTTACACCAACTCTCAATTTTAAATCCCACGACGGTCCAGTTCACGGAAGAAAAAGTCGAATATAGTACAGAACTAAAACGTAATATCTTTATAGAAATTTCTAAACATAAGGTTTCTTTTTATTAGATTCCGGAATAAAAGATTTTAATAACTTCAATAAACAAATGACTGTCGTCATAGTCCCGACGTTTGTTTGTCATTCGAGCTTTTATACCATTATTAAAACTTTATTAACATTATTCATTATAAAAACTTCCCTTTCACACATGTACCGTCATTCTTGAAAAGGGATCGAATCGAATTGTTCCAGATGTTTCATTTCACTGAGATAACAATCACTTGATCATACGAGGGGATTTCTCTCCAAAACAAAAACCAAAGAAATACAATAGTATCACAAGTAACTTTTACTCCAGACTTTTAAAATGGTGTTGGCTTAATTACAAATCTCTACCAGATCTTTACAGACTTTGGATAGTTCTTTCAGTTCAAACACTTCTTTTAGACTTACCACCGGTAAGATTAGGATGAGTTAAGGATTTTTAGAGTGAGGTCTTTCTGACACGATACACACTTAAAATGGTTTTAGTGATCTTTTTGTCAACTAAGGGAGTGAAAAGACAAAAACAAACAAACTAAACAATTTGTTTTCTTTTTGTGTATTGACGACTTCTTTTCTATCCTTGTCAGCCGTTGTAGAGTCCATGATCCTTTGTTTTAATAAATCTTTAAATTTCATACAATATAATCTTTATTCACCTCTTCTACCACCTCTCCATTGTCATTTCAACTTAAAATAGGAAGACCGTAATTTATAATATTACGTAATATTTACACATCATGAAACACTATATAGGAAATCCCAAACCGTACAACAGGTAGAAATTTTTGACACTGTAGTTTTGATGTTCACAAGTTTCACAACCCCTTGGGAGTGTGTCATCCATGGTAAACGTAAACTAAGCGATCCTTTCTACATGTATTTTTACATAATATTTGTAGACAAGTTCAAAAGAACTAAAGAAAAGTTATATCTGAACTACTTTATTTGAACATCTCCACCAACAATCAAATGTATAAATTAAAAAATTATTAAAAATACATATCTACATGATAGGTTATTACAAAATTATGTTTAGTCTTGTACATAAACAAAAGGGGTGGATGTATGGTATAACTTTTCGTCTCTGTAATGAAACGGTTGTTTCCAGGTAGATCAGTTTCGATATCAAAAAGGTCACTAGTACATACCTACATTCTCAACCTGACACTTCTTTCGACTCGCGGTTTCTTAACTACGAAAACTTGACACCACAACCTCTTCTGAGAACTCTCAGGGAACCTGACGTTCCTCTAGGTTGGTCAGGTAAGATTTCCTCTAGTCGGGACCCACAAGAAACCTTCCTTACTACGATTTCGACTTCGAGGTCCTGAAACCGGTGGAGTACGTTTCTCAACTGAGTAACCTTTTCTGAGACTACGACCCTCCCTAACCCCCGTCCTCCTCTTCCCCTGCTGTCTCCTACTCTACCGACCTACCGTAGTGTCTGAACTACCTGTACTCAGACTCACTTGAGGCCCTCAACCACTACCTGTCCCTCCGGACCGCACAACGTTAAGTACCCCAGCGTTTCTCAGCCTGTGCTGACTCACTGACTTGACTTGACTTGACTTATTAACATCCAAAATGTAGTGATTAAAAGGAGGGTTAAGATTGACAATGGTTATACTCTTCTTAGTAATGAATGAAAACATTTCTCTCCTTTTAAATTAGTACTTCTTCTTATCAATGAAGATGTTTTAGTCTCATACCGTCCATATTTTATGACCTTCCTTGAAAGATTGTAGTAAATATAAGTCGGTATCGAGAAATCAATGACTTTGTGAATGGACTTTTAAAGGGAATTCCGAATAAAAAAGAAGTTCCCCACCTTTCTATGTAAAACGTTATGTCTTCGTCCAAACATCGATAAAGGGTCTACCTTTCATTCCAGTCACAGATTGTTCCGATAATCTAACTTTTTCTTTCTGTTTACCGTTCATTAAGTATTAAACATCTTATTTTCTTCTTTATTTGAATTATTATTTAAATGAAGAACAGAAGTTCAAGATTTTAGGATTCTTTATACCCTTTATCACCTTAATTTGAATTTTAACCTACTTATTAAACTTCCATTTGTTGTATTTTACGAATCCGTACTTAATAAAAGGTCAAGTAAGTCTTATACGGTTTCGAATATATCAATTTTCAAATTCTACAAAATATTTCATATCATTACTTAAACTTTGAAATCTATGAAAGTAAGAGGTTAAGTATGAATTAAAAAGTCGTTTGTAGAAGTCATATACAGCATAGTGGTAAATGTGTTCTTTTTTTATCTCGGGAACTTGTCTAATTTAGTAAATGAACTCCGATGTCTGAATGTTTGTTGTAGGAGTTCCATTCTTGCAAGGTTCAGAATTGGGTAACGAGAAAGATCATGTAGTCTGACTGGGAATCGGTTTCATAATAAGAGGAAGTTTTGTAAAGTAAGTTTTAACCTTCGTTAGTCACACCTTAAACCTGACGACGACGACGACGATTCAGCGAATTCAGTACAGGTTGAGACACTCTTGGGTATCTGCCTTCGGGTGGTCCGAGGGGCAGGGACCCTAAGAGGTCCGTTCTAGTGACCTCACCCAACGGTAAAGGAAGAGGTTACGTACTTTCATTTTTCACTTTCACTTCAGTGAGTCAGAACAGTCTGAGAGACACTGGGGTACCTGACGTCGGACGTTCCGAGGACACAGGTACCCCAAAAGGTCCGTTCTCATGACCTCATCCCACAGTATCGGAAGAGGCCCCTAAAACTGATCCTGTCTCATTTTTCCGACCGTTTAGAATAAGGTTGTTTTGTTCATATCTTGAACTGGTTTAACAGTTTTTGTTGGTGAAATCACGAGACCTATGACTTGTTTCCATTTATTGTTTGACTCATCGTAAATGGGTGTTTGATGACAATCTTTAAGGTATTCGTTCCACCGTCAGAATGGGAAACCAAACTTCGACGAGGGTGGGGAGAGATGGGTCGTAACGACCGTGATTTGATCCGTTTTGAGTCAAGTCAAGTCAAGTCAGTGAGTCAGCACATGCTGAGAAACGTTGGGGTACTTAGCGTCGTGCGGTCTGGAGGGACAGGTAGTGGTTGAGGGCCTCAAGTGAGTCTGAGTGCAGGTAGCTCAGTCACTACGGTAGGTCGGTAGAGTAGGAGACAGCAAGGGAAGAGGAGGACGGGGGTTAGGGAGGGTCGTAGTCTCAGAAAAGGTTACTCAGTTGAGAAACGTACTCCACCGGTTTCAGGACCTCGAAGTCGAAATCGTAGTAAGGAAGGTTTCTTTAGGGTCCCGACTAGAGGAAGTCTTACCTGACCAACCTAGAGGAACGTCAGGTTCCCTGAGAGTTCTCAGAAGAGGTTGTGGTGTCAAGTTTTCGTAGTTAAGAAGTCGTGAGTCGGAAGAAGTGTCAGGTTGAGAGCGTAAGTATGTACTGGTGTCCCTTTTGGTATCGGAACTGATCTGCTGGAATCAGCCGTTTCATTACAGAGACGAAAACTTATACGATAGATCCAACAAGTATTGAAAAGAAGGTTCCTCATTCGCAAAAAATTAAAGTACCGACGTTAGTGGTAGACATCATTAAAACCTCGGGGGTTTTTATTTCGGACTGTGACAAAGGTGACAAAGGGCACTCCATTACCCTGACCTACGGCACTAGAAGCAAAAGACTTACAACTCGAAATTCGGTTGACAGAGTGAGAGGTGAAAGTGAAAGTAGTTCTCCGAGAAATCAAGGAGAAATGAAAGAAGGTATTCTCACCACAGTAGACGTATAGACTCCAATAACTATAAAGAGGGCCGTTAGAACTAAGGTCGAACAAAAAGAAGGTCAGGTCGCAAAGAGTACTACATGAGACGTATATTCAATTTATTCGTCCCACTGTTATATGTCGGAACTGCATGAGGAAAAGGATAAACCTTGGTCAGACAACAAGGTACAGGTCAAGATTGACAACGAAGGACTGGACGTATGTCGAAAGAGTTCTCCGTCCAGTCCATCAGACCATAAGGGTAGAGAGAGTCTTAAAAGGGGTCAAATAATACTAGGTGAGTCGTATTTTGCGGAAGTCGGTGTAGAGAACGACTTTTGAACTAGGTCACGATGGTACTGAAGATTGTCGAAGTCCGGTACAGGGATCTTACTGGGATTAAGAGAAATTTCGGGGACGGACTCTTTCGGACACTAACATTTTGGCAAGAGACGAAAAAACTCTATATATATAGAAGTTAGTAGGTCTTGAAAGAGGAGTTCCTGGACCCTTTATAGGGAAGTTTTACAACTGTAGGTCTTTCTATTAAGAGGAGGGTATGTAAGGTCAGGACGAGACTCATGAGATTCACCAGACTTCCATTCGCGGATTGAGGACACCCACGGAATGAAGTTAAACTTGTTGACAGAGTATCTGTTCCCAGTATTTCTAAGTCAAACAAAGAGGAGACAAATTACTGGTCAATGGTTTGGGTCTGTCGGACCAATGTACTTGGTTATGGGTGAGGATGGAAATTTTGGGAATGCATGGAAAGGAAATTGAGTGTGATCACAAAGTTTTCAGAGGACCAAAACACAAACCACCTTAACTTTGAGTCAAGATATGACTTCGGGAAAAGGAGACGAGATAATCTTAGACTTATTTTTAACAGAAAGGTCGGAAATTGATCCTAGACCGAAACAAAGAGAAATAGCCGTGTCATCTTGATACGTCCCAACAAAAAAAAAAAAAAGAAAAATTGTTGTAGTATTTAAATAAGTTCCTCCTATCTGAGACTTTTTGTCGTCGAAACGACTGTCTCTTCCCACTCAACTGAAGTTCACTTTCTGTTTTGGTGTGTATCGTCGTAACAATCACTTTTATCATTCGGAACATCTTTTTTTATTCCCTAGATCGACTCCATTTGTCATCTTTTGACGGTTTAAAATCTATAGGTAAATTACTCTGTCGATAGGTTCTATTGGAGAAGTAGTGACTTTGAGCCTATTGATTCTTTGTTGTGTATACGTGATCTTTCTGGGGTTCTATAGATCACGTTTTATTTTGGACTCGTTGTATAATTCAACGGAATTGAAATCTACGTGAGGGGTTGGGATTGTGATAGATGTTAATCTTTTACTTTCAGCATTTTCGTACTCGTCGAGGTAGGGTAGGAACCGATTGGTGATTCGATCCATGTGTGTCCTCGTTAGGGATACTTAGTGCCAATTTTTATTCTTACTCTGTTTTAAAATTTTCCTGATTATTCTCTATAATTCCCGATAATATAGTGTCCTCATCTCGTAACCGTCAATTTGTTCCGTGTAAAAATTTAAAATCTCTTTGTAGCCTTAGATCTCGAAGATTAAATTTTATAGATTTCCAAGTATATCGTGTAAAGTGACCTCCATGACATTAGAGATTAACAAATTTATAAAGAGTTCGGATACCGAATACATTTTTCTTTACTTTTTGGTCCTGTATATCTATATCGAATTCCTCATTCTCCAAAAAATGATAAGTCTAATATTAAACTAAAAAGGAAGAAATGGTTTTTTATCTTAGTGTGACGTATAATGACTTATCTATACAAAATCAAAATCAAATTGTCTTCTTTTTCATTTAGTTTAAAAATTCAAGTCGTTTAACAAATATGTATTCGTAATACTTTTCTCCATTATTTTAATTTTTAATTCTTTGTTTTAATTTTGAGATCTTCCGACTTCATTCATAAGGAATTTTATGTACAAAGATTCAATAAATAAGGATGATACTTTTTATTCTTTTACTTTTATAAACCCAAAGAAAAGTTACGGTGATGAAACTGTGCATGTGAAAAACTAATTAAGTGAAATGAGAAGCAGTAGTAGGTTGTTAATAGGTTGTTAAAAACTGAAACTTGGTCTTCTCATTTATAAAGTCGAATTCTTTAGGTAGGGGAGACTGGATGTCGTACCTAGTGTCAGTTCACTACAATGATATTTTGAAGACCCCAACACTACAACGGGTCCTCGAAGGGGAAAGTGACACCGGTGTCAACAAGTGGTTAATACAAACAAAAACGGACCGTAATCGGACTATTACGATGACGTGTTTAGGCATTGTGTATAAACATAAGATATGACATAACTATTAAAGTGAAAACAAAAAAACAAAAATATCTATTATAATTTACCTAAGTTTCGGGGGGGGTTTTTTTTTAAGTCTTTTCACACTGGATAGGAGTTTTATTATTTTCGTCAGTTATCCTTGGATGAAACTCGTTCTGGTCTAAAACCTGAATCACCTGTTACTGAAATTTAGTCAATATCAATACCTGTTTCTTAGAAATTTTTACAAAGTACATAATTTTATACTAATTTAAATGTGTTTATACCTTAAGGTTAATTTTTTATCGTTGTTCCTTCTCTTTCATTCACTTTAAAGATCTCAACTTTTGATTTTATTGGTTTTACCTTTTATATCATCTACTCGATGTATCTTTTAACTTTTCCCTCACCTTAGTCACTTGAACCTCTCTATCGTTATCTTTAATAGGTTGACTTCTTGTGTCTCTTTTTCTACCTTTTATATTGACAGTATTCGTATGTTTGTGGATTGTTTTTACGTGGTTTTATGAACTTCGTTCTTCACTGTCTTGAAATTTCTCTTTACTCCTTACTGGTCAATATAAACTTGTAAAGTAATAGTGGAAAAGGAATTAACTTTCCTGTTGTTCGTCTGTTTTTTTCTAGTCGTTACCATTTCTGCTAGGTAGTTATGATAATTGGTTGAACTAGATTGACTGCATATATCTGTTAAGGTGAGTGACTGATGTTTTATGTGTAATAAATGTGGCGTAACGTAATAATGGGCACATGATAAAACTACTTATCAGAGATTTTAATCTTCTTTTTTTTTAATTGCTTTCATGTTGTATATAGTACCCCGAAGGGATTATCGAGTTAATCATTTCTTAGACGGACGTTACGTCCTCTGGAGCCAACCTAAGGACCCACCCCTTCTAGGGGACCTCTTCCCTTTCCGATGAGTGAGATCAGAAGACCGGACCTGACCTCTTAAGGTACCTGACATATCATGTACCACAACGTTTGTCAGTTTTATATATTGTATCTTACGTCAATTTTACGTAGTAATCAACCTTTAAATCCAGTAATTTGTGGATGTATCTTTTCTTCTTTTGAGAGTTGATTCATCAATACGAAAAACAGAATTTTTGACCTTTCTATCCCAGTTTGATTCGGGTTCTTTCGTTTTACCCTATTTACAATTTTAGTACCCTTAGTTCATTTAATTTTCATGTTTTCTACCTTTTTTATTAAAATTAGTTTAAAAAACTCTTTTACTCGTTTTAACTAAATTTTAAACGAACTCTTTAGATTTTATTTTTCTGTTTTAAAGGTTTTGGACATTGCTTTCATTCCTATAACGATAGTCAGAATTTCTTTATCTATAAATTAATTTATAATACTTGTCATAATACGGTTGTTTGTCTTTTGAACTACTTTACCTCTTAAAAGATATTCGAAGGTTTTGATTGAGTCCTTCTTTATTTTTTAGAATTGTCTAGATATTACTTATTCGTTTATTGTAACCACTAACATTTTGATGACCTTTCATTTCGAATACGACATACTGAAGTGACCACTTAAGATAGTTTATAAAGTTCTTACATATAGTTAGAATGTGTTGAAGACCGAAGAGTTCACCGTGTCACCATTTTTTTTTTTTTAGACGGACGACTACGTCCTGTCTCTTCCGTTACCGTGGGGTGAGGTCATGAGAACGGACCTTCTAGGGTACCTCCTCGGACCACCCGACTTCAGGTACCCCAGCGACTCTCAACCTGTGCTGAGTCACTGAAGTGAAAGTGAAAAGTGAAAGTACGTAACCTCTTCCTTTACAGTTGGGTGAGGTCACAAGAACGGACCTCTTAGGGTCCCTGTCGTCTCGGACCACCCGACGACAGATACCCTAGCGTGTCTCAGCCTGTGCTGACTACATTGAATCGTCGTCGTCTTCGACTACGTCCTCTTCGTCCAAACTAGGGATCCAGGTCTTCTAGGGGACCTCTACCTTACCGTAGAGGTTGAGTGAGGTCACAAGAAAGGACCGTCCGATGTCAGGTACCCCAACGAATCTCAACTTGTACTGACTCGTATGTGTGTCTCCCTGTGTTGAAAAAGTCTTTTTATATCCTCCCTTTTATAAAGAATTGAGTAAGACACTCTGGTTATAATAGTACACGATATCAGACTTATAAATACAAGGGGGTTGCACTATCATAAACCTTTACCCTGGAAACCCTTCACTACGCCAGTATTCGAATTTCGGGAGTAATTACCTTAAAGTGGTAATATTTTCCCTTTGGTCTCTCGAAAAAACAAGGAAGACGGTATACTCCTATGAGACGTTTCTAGTCGACAGATACTTAATCCTTTAGTCAGGAGTGGTCTATAGTTTATATGATTATGGGTCTGGTACCCTGAAGGTTCGGGAGTCTTCACACTCTTTATGTGTAAATAACAAATATTCTGTAGGTCAGATACCATAAGACAATGTCATGAGGTTTTATGATTCTGTACGACACAACTCCCGTTTTAAGATTTGTACCAGAGAGGGGGATTTATGGGATGAGACTAATAAGTTTAATATTGAGTCCATGATGATACTTCATTAAAACTTTTACATTAAATACAGGGTTTAGTCAACTGGAATTTTATGAGTCTTATAGATCCACCTAACTTAGATAAGTTCACTTGAGAAAGTTTCGTCAAAAGAGGACGACTATCGTCTAAAGTGTCTTCAGAGGACCACTAGAATTTCTTTTTTTAGTTTGTCGATAAAACATTTGACTTTTATCTTTTCCTATCGGGGTACCCACAACTCTAACTGGAAGTCAATTGTTGGTCGTTCTTATATCTCTCGAGTCTTGATGTTGTCGTTCCTTCAATTAAGACGGTTATTGGAGTCTCGGACCTCTCCGGGACTCAGAACCTACTCCTGGAAACATGGTTGTCTGTAGTACTAAAGTCGAACACTCTATACTGATCTCCTAAATCGATTAACTGGAAGGATTGTGTACCTTTACGTTATCGTTTATACGTAACGTAATTCGGTACTTTAAACGTCATTAAACAATGTCAACAAGTCAGTGAGTCAGCACAGGATGAGAAACGTTGGGATACCTGACGTCGTGCGGTCCAAAGGGACAGGAAGTGGTAGAGGACCTCAAACGAGTTTGAATACAGGTAATTTAACCACTACGGTAGGTTGGTAAAGTAAGAGACAAAAGGGGAAGAGGAGGACGGAAGTTAGAAAGGGTCGGAGTCCCAGAAAAGATTACTCTACTGAGAAAAGTAGTTTAAATTCGGTGATTTAAATGTCATTAAACGATACCATCGTTGTCTTTCGATTTTGTGAGATTTTAATTTCGGTTTCTATGGTCATTTCTCCTTAAACGTTTGATTAGGGAGTACTTGTATCTAGGAATCATTCTATAGTGATTCAATTTACGTATGATATATCTTTCCTGATACGTGGTAGTGGTTCATTCTAAATAAGAAGTTTATTTTGGAACCATACCATAGTACATAGAGGACGGTCCTGGGATTGTAGAGTGTTAGTTAGTTCTACTGTGTATCGTTATAGGACTCGAGAGGAGTCGATGTATTCCTCCTTAAGGGAGACTTTCTTTAGTTCTTTGATGGACTCACTAAGGATTTGTAGTGTACTGACCCTTTTTATGGGGGTGACTTTGTACATCCTTTTCACCTTTGTATGAGAGTGGTATATGAGGTTAGGGGTTTGTCACGGTAGGTTAGTCTTCTCTTGGGTGTTGGGTCGAAGAGGACCTTCTCGTTTCCCTAACCTGAGGTATAGATCGTAGGATTTAAAATTCTGAGAAGGTTTTACCTGTCTGAAGGTTTTGTGGATCAAGACTTTCGGTTGTCACAAATACAAGTGTTGTAGATGTTTTAATATCGTTTGTCTTCACGGTAATAGTCGGACCACTGTATCCGATAGGGACGGAAAAGAGGGAGAGGAATAGTTTTCTTTTTGTTCGTTTCTTCGTTATAAGTTCTTGTTCTGTGGAGATTCTCCTAGGATCTTGTATCCTCACTTCGACTTCCTGAGGGACCCGGTGTATCTAGTTCTGTCTGACGTAATCTTCTCGTTCCCTTAGTCAAAGTATAATTGGTACAATGGGAGGGATTTCCAGTCACACCTTGGTGCACCTCCCCAGAGGGGATTCGGAGGTCAAGGAGGTTACCCTTTTCTCTCGTGTCCCCTCTGTTAGTCAGAGGTACGGTAGTGACTCTAACGAAACACCCTCGGAGATGAGACTAGAAAGTGGTACTTCTAAAAGTTCCCTTAGACGTGCTGAATCGGTGGCCCTTAGACTGATACCACTTCTACATCCCTTCCCGAACTTTGTCAGTGATGTTACTAGGACTGTCTGGTTCGAGTATGGAAGTCACGGGTTCATCCTACGGTTGGGTCGTCATAACGAGTAGACGTCTTGGTTCAATCCCCGTGTTAGACTTTTCCTTTGAGTCACTCCATGTGTAGACGAACTAAGTCTAGGAGTTTGTTACTCAACACGACCAAGATGTAGCACCAAACGGGTGAGGGTCCGTTCCTCGACTTAATAACGGAGTGAATGCCCTCTCTCAAAAGACCGTGGTAGACTGTTCCTCCTGATCGTTGTTGACGATTTTCGTCACACCAGGTCACCGTGAATCCGGTTCACCGTCCACACGTCTCCGTTACAAACGTCTTGTTTCAGTCACAGGGTCAAGTCAGTCCTTTAAACCTCCTCCCCCTGTTCAGTCGAACTCAATTCTGGTGTTAGTTGAAATGATGACTGAAATCTCGACATGACAACACGGGTCCGTCTCTCAGATTAAGTATCGGGACAGGTACGGATTAATATCGGGAGTCGGACAGGTGGGTCCTTTGAATCGGTCTCATATATCCTTCGACGTATAAGGTGAGTTGTAGGGATACATGTCACAATTGTCTCCCGGATCGGACACTGAAAGGGATATGTATCTCTTTTTGGTCGCCGGAGTAGGCTGGTTCCTTGAGTCACATGTGAGACCGGACTTAGTCTACAGGGGTCTTACATGTCAACAGGTTCAGGACTCAGGATAGGACAGGTAGACGGTCCCACACCTTCAACTAGGTGTCGGGGCAGATAATGACTTGTGTCATTGGTCACAGTTGGTAGAGTATTCGGACTGGTCTCTTAGTTGTGTTCGTTTTTCGGGTAGGATGTCGGAGTCAACTCATCTCTTGGTTCTATTATCAGGAAAGGTTGACAAGAGTCGGTAACTGTGTGGACATAGGTGTACGAGTCTCGAACTTGAAGACGGAGAGGAATTTTGTCTGGTATCATCGTTCGGAGTAAACGGGTTCCTGTAATCGACGTTTGTATGGGTCATTGTGTTTGACTTTACTGACCACTTCCCGATAGAGACGTTCAGTATCGAGATTTCGGACGTTCTCCTCGGATTAATGAGTGTACGTGTTCATAGTCACATTCCTTAGTTACTAATATTTTTAGTCCATTGATACTGTGTTGGTTTTCTTTGATTATTTCGAGGTTATTAACTGGGGTTCTTTACAACTAGACACCTACACAGTTTCTTAATTATTGTTAGGTGAATTTCAGATCCCTTGATATTCCTGTTTTTCCTGTGTGTCTTTTCATTTAATTTAAATCTTTTGTTATGTACTTGTTTTATTTAAGTAGTTACTTCATCGTTGGTAATTTTTTTTTTTTAAGACTCAACTTTTTATGTTATTAACTCGACTTCTTAAGTTATCTCTCAAGGTTTTCAACTGAGTTAGTACGTTCTCGTTCTTAGTCTCTGAACCTCTTTTTCTGTCACCTTTAATGACAGTCTTCTTATTTCTTTTTTATCATTTTGTCACCCTTCCTTGAGATGTCTTTAATACTTTGTACTACTTTTACTTTTTAAGAGTAATACACCTGAAGTCTTCCTATCATCTTTATCTTTCCCTTTCTTTCATATAAATTTCGTTGTTACCAACTTTTGAAGAACTTGGACCCATCTTTTTACCTGAAGGTTAGGGTTCTCTAGATTTCCTGAGGTTTATTCAACTTATGTTTACCCCGGTGTGGTTCCGCGTAATATTAATTTAACGGTATTCCGTTTCCGTTTTTTTCTAAAAATTCTCGTTGTTCTGTCTTCTCATTGTATGTTTCCTTAAAGGTATTCTAATCTCTCTAGAAAGTTGACTTTGAAAAGTCCGTTCCTCTCTTACCCTACTGTATTAGTTTTATAACTACTTTCTTTTCGTTATTGGTTCTTAAGGTATAGACCGGTTTTGTAGGAAATCTTTACTTTCTCCTTATTTCTGAAAGAGTCTGTTTGTTTTCGTCCTCAAACAATGGGAATCTGTACGGAACGTCTTTTACGATTTCCCTCGAGAAACTCTCCTTTATTTTCTCGTCATTAATTGTAGTGTTTTTGTATTTACTGTAATGTAATGACATTTAGAGTGATCAACTCCGTTTATGTATCAGTATTAATTTATGACGTTACACCATTATCACCACGTATTAAGTGAAATGTAAAGATAAATTTTCTAAAAAAATTTGCTCGTATTATCTTTATTGGTATTGATGTTGTTTAACAAAAGTCATTGTGTTATAATTTTTTGTACATTTAACATTGTCGTTATTAGATTTAACACCCTTCCTCCTCTTCATTTTCACATTTTAAATATTTAAAGATACCTTTGATTCATAAATAGTCAAATTTTATTCCACATTATTCAAATTCTGTAAAACATTCTGATTACCGTTGGTGTTCTTTTTTAAGACATCATTAATGTGTTTACTTGTACTATTTCTTTAGTTTCGTATGACTATGGTTTTATATAGTTTTGTGTCTTTTTTCTGTCGTCCAATTCCTTGTCATCTAAATGTTTTGTTGGTATATTGTTAATTGTTTTACCCTTATCTCACAAAAATGAATAGTTATTAACGAATTTACATTTATTTGATTTAAGACCTTAATTTTTTTTTTTGTATCTTACCGACTTACCTGAATTATTTTTTTCCGTTCTAGGTTAGTATAAACAGACATTCTATGAGAGAAATCGGAAATTCCTGTGTATGTTTGACTCTTATTCCCCTACCTTTTTCTGTATAGTTCATTTACCATTAAATTTTTTTTTTTTTTTTCGACCCCATCGGTATATGATCTGATATCTGTTTTTTCAAGGTTTGATTTTTAATTTTTGTCTTTTCTTCCAATATAGTAATATAGTACTATTTTCCCAGTTGCGGAGTATATGTACCTTAGATCTTTTCACCATGAATACTTGAATAAACGTCCCGTCCTTATCTCTACGTTCGTATCTCTTGTCTGAATACCTGAGGTCCCCTGGTAGTCGCATCCTGTTTCATTCTCTCCTCGTGACTGACTTTATGTGTAATGGTACCCATTTTGTCCCCTGGTAGTCACATCCTGTTTCATTCTCTCCTCGTGATTGACTTTATGTGTAATGGTACCCATTTTGTCGATCGATCACCCTTGAACACATTATGTCCTTCGAGTTGGACAACGGGAAACTTTTGGCTCTCCCAACGCTACCCCAATCCCCCACCCTTCTTCCTCGTCTGTATACATGTGAAGAACGACTAAGTGCAACATACCGTTTTTGGTTGTGTTGCAACATTTCATTAATAGGAGGTTAATTTTTATTTAAATTTTTTATGTAGTTCTTCTATATTTTTAATTTCGATGACATTTATAAAGAAGTGAGTTAGTCAAGTCAAGTCAGCGAGTCAGCACAAGTTGAGAAACACTGGGGTACCTGACGTCGTGCGGTCCGGAGGGACAGGTAGTGGTTGAGGGCCTGGAATGAGTTTGAGTACAGGTAGTTCGGCCACTACGGTAGGTTGATAGAGCAGGAGACAGCAGGGGAAGAAAAGGGTGGAAGTTAGAAAGAGGCGTAGTCCCAGAAAAGCTTGCTCAGTCAAGAGACGTAGTCCACCGGTTTCATAACCTCAAAGTCCAAATCGTAGTCAGGAAGGTTACTTATAAGTCCTAACTAAAGGAAGTCCTAACTGACCAAACTAGAGGAACGTCAGGTTTTCTGAGAGTTCTTAAAAGAGGTTGTGGTGTCAAGTTTTCGTAGATAAGAAACCGTGAGTCGAAAGGGTGAGTTATGTCGTCATAAACTTATATATTTCGTTTTGATTGCCTCAAATTTCCTCTCTATTTGATTTTATTTATTACCAACTGACATTGTAGGGTAAGAGGTTCTACCTATATAGTGTGGATACAAATTACTTTAGCTTTCTATTCTTAATATACTAGTAGAGTTTTTGTATCTTTTTCGTAAAATGGGTTAAATCGAAAGTAAGTATTATCTATAAGAATTTTTAATCAGTATGTATGGACTATTCCCCAATTACAGGTTTTATAATTTTTTTTTTGGGAGTATGTTAGGTTATCGTTGTTTAGTTTATTGGTTAATTTTAACCCGTTCTATAGTCTTATTCGTAAAAGAGGGTTTTTATACACTCCGGTTGTTCTTGTCCTTTTTTATGAGTTGTAGTGAGTGATCAGTAATTTCTTTACTGATTTATTTCTTTAATTTTGGTGCGATTTTATAATAGAGTGTAGACAATCTTACCAGTAGTAATTTTTCTGTTCTCTATCGTTTACGATACCTCCTATATCTCTTTTACATCAGGATCAAGGGACAATCACCCAAACATTTAATCATGTCGATGATACCTTTTGTCACACCCCTTTAGGAGGTTTTTAATTTTTAACTTGATAGTATAGTGGGGTTTAATGTGAATACCCTTATATAAAGTTTCCTTTACTTTTGTGATTGAACTTTTCTATAGACGTGGGGGTACAAGTATCGTCGTAACAAATGTTATTGTTTCTGTCCCTTTGTTAGATTCATAGGGAACTACTTATTTACTTATTTCTTCGACACCACATATTTATGTTGCCTTACAGTAAATCGGTATTTTGTACTTCTTTAGGACGGTAAACACTGTTGTACCTATCTGGAACTTCCGTATTAATCTTCCTTTCTGTTTATGTTTTAGTAGAGTAAGTATACACCTTAGATTTTTTGTTTGTTCTTTTATTTTTGTTTAGGGGTTCGAGTGTCTTATACAATTAATTGAACTACTCCTATTGGGAAAATGTTACATATGTACAATAGTTTAGTAGGGTGATATGTGAAATACAATTTTAAAATAAACAGTTAATATGGAGATATTTGACTTTTTTTTTACAAAATTTTCGTTTATAGTATTAGACTTCTACTATAAAAATTTTTATTCTTTTCCGAATAAATATGTGACTTCGTATGTTTTATAATAACTCTTTTTTATCCCACTACGTTGTAGGGTCACCCTTTTAAATCATAACAATTCTACTATCATGAAGGGTGTTACTCGATACTAAGTCGTATTAGGAATAGTTTCAATATAGTTCGAGATAAGTATTTTACACATTCAATAAGATTTTATATACCCTTGACCGAGGACGACTCAATGGACGAAATAGACACCGGTGTGAATGGGGCTGAGAGAAAGTGAGAACAATATAATCGGAAACATTCTGAGTTAAAATATCAAGCAGACCCACGAGACACGAATCAACGAGTCAGCACAGGCTGAGTAACGATGGAGTAAGTGACATCGGGAAGTTCGAGGAGGTAGGGACCCCTAAGAGGTCCGTTCTTATGACCTCACCCAACGGTACGGGAGGAGGTCTCCTAGAAGGGTTGGGTCCCTGACTTGGACCCAGATGGTGTAACGTCTGTCTAAGAAATGACAGACATGGTGGTCTCTTCAGGTTCTTATGGCCTCCCCATCGGATAGGGAAGAGGTCCCTTAGAAGGGCTGGGTCCTTAGATTGGTCCCGGAGGATGTAACGTCCGCTAAGAAGTAGTCGACTCGACGGGTCCTTCGGGGTATCAGACAGGATTATGTTCGAAAAAAAAAAAAACCTAGAATACAAAGGAATGATACCTTTCAAATGAGGATGGAAGAAGATCAGTGGGAAGTCCAAAGTCTACTTTACCGAAAAGGAATCACTTGAAAAGGACCCGGTACATGATAGAGACGACACACGAGAAAATAATAGTGAATATAGAGGAAACCTCACGAATAACATTAATATGAATTTATTAATTATCTTATTCAATGACAAATTTCAGTCAAAGAGGATAATTCTACACTCGAAGTCTTTAGGAATTTTTTATTGAAGGTTCGAAAGTAAGGGTGCGTGATCCTTAGTAACCACGACAACCGTTACTAATCTTCAACTTATCCACAAAGAGAAGGTCTACTTACATTCAATGTCTCAAAAAGTAGAATTCTGAGAGTTAAGTTACTATTGAAAGGGATGCACGTACAGTAGAAATCAAACAATGAACCTCTCATGTGAATATAAAGAAACACACAAACTAATCTTTTTTATGTATTAGACTTTACTAGAGGTAACTGTCAACTGATGAATTAATGATCCTACTAAAAGTGACTATGGTTTAATTTATCTAATCTTATCTTAGATAAGATAAGATAAGATTAGATAAGATTATCTTAGTTTAATTATCTTGTGGTAATATAACGAGAAACTTATTATTTACGTATACCCTAAAGAAACCTTCCTTACTACGATTTCGACTTTGAGGTCATGAAACCGGTGGAGTACGTTTCTCAACTGAGTAGCCTTTTCTGAAACTACGACCCTCCCTAACCCCCGTCCTCTTCTTCCCCTGCTGGCTTCTACTCTACCGACCTACCGTAGTGACTGAGCTACCTGCACTCAGACTCACTTGAGGCCCTCAACCACTACCTGTCCCTCCGGACCGCACGACGCTAAGTACCCCAGCGTTTCTCAGCCTGTGCTGACTCACTGACTTGACTTGACTTGACTATCCTTTTTCGTCAAAGTAATATAGTCTTTATAGTTCTATAAAAGACAAATTACTTTGTATTCAAAGAGTATTACTTTTTATACTTAAACCTTTATTCTTTGAACTGTGAATGAATAACATGTACGGTAGACATTTTATACAGTACAGTATCTTCAGGAACGAGTGTTCAAACATAACTCCTACTTTATCCTATTGTACAAACTTTAAAGAAATATTTATGATTTTCGTGGTATGTTCACAATCAGTAACAAACATACAGGTAATATCTCTCTCCTTTACTTTATTAAGATAAAATACAGGGGTTACCTGTGTCTGAACTGTGTGTAAATACAGTGACAGTTATAGAAGGTACCCTTAAGAACTCGTATTCCTGACAAAGTCTTTACATAATAATCTGGGTCTCCTTTATAAAGTAAGAGTTTCTAGTACACGTGTGTCGTTGAGATTCCCTTGAATTGAGAGGGTTTATCTTCTACACTCATATATGTGTGTGTCATAGTCTTTAAGTTAATAAAATTGATGTATTACGGTTACTTTGGAAATATACTGTGTGACTTTAAAGTATATATTGTGGGATGTCTATGTGTAAGACTGATTTAACTTAGTTCTGTAAAAAAGAAGAAGTTCGGTCTTTTTCCCACCACTTACCGGGTGGATATTTAAAGTTGAAAGTTAATGGGACGCCTTATAAATTTGACGGACCAATTGCTCCCTCCTTTCGGATAATCACGTCTTGGATTACAAAGATTTATAATTATGACTGCCGTCGTAGTCTAATCTCTCCTGTCCTTGCCGATTTAATTAGTGGGTGTGAGGTAGGAAACTCTTGGTCCTTTTACACAAGAGGTCAGATGCGGTCTTCACATAAGGTCACTATACTTCTCTCCGTATTTAAATCTTCATAATACTGGAGGAAGAGTATTTTACGGACTCGATGAAGTAAAAATAGACTCGTTACTACGTTCTGGTTCCGTGACCGGTCTGGGTGTCTTATATCTTAGTGTCGTCCTCTTTAGAAGTAAAATATATGGACACGGGACGGAACTTAGAGATAAATTCTCCGTAGGTCGGTAAAACACATTTACAACTACTATTCGATTCGAAGTTGTCAATAAAACCCCTTTCTTCTACTTCCAAACCTTATCGGGTCTACTTAAATTACTTGTAGATTGGACACTCGTCTTTATAGCCTTGACCGTCGTCGTCTTAATGTCTTAGTCTCTTCGGTCTTTGTAATTTCGCACTGACCTACTGTAGGACTCCTGGTGCGAAAATTTTCCACCGTACCTTAGAAGACGTATAGTTTAATGAGTAGTCCAGTTTAACGTTCACTTAAGTGGAAGATACATTTTGAAACCTTAAGGGTGTCTCTCCTGAACCTTCCGTTTGCATAGGGATCCACTCGTCAGTCTCGTGGACTGAGGACATATTAATGTACCTTACTCTTAAACTATGTACTGTCATTAATGGATCGACTTCCACGTTAATCGGTAAACACTGGAGTAAGACTCACCGTTGATTAATTGGGAATTACAGTTTTTACAGTTGGAAGTAGTTCTGTGGTTTCTCTTCATGATGTACTAGTCGATTAGGAACAAGGTTGGATAATTACCAACTTAGACAGTAGCCTTTACACTTACATAGTAAAAATGTAGTCGTAAATTACAAGTCTACACCTTATACGAAGTAAAGAAAGGAAAACGCCGACGTAAAGGGAACGAATGGGATCATACTCATCTGAAGGAAAAGATTTTATTCTTATTAGAAAGTATACGTATATTTTATTAGTAGAGAGTCGCTCTATTTTGTGGTAGTCCTCCATGTATCTCTTGATATTGAACAGTGAACGTACACTAAAGAGTACCAATATCTTTACCGTGTCTTTAACTTTTCTAGAATTTGACACGACAGTAATACTTGTGGAGAGTTTATAACCGGAGTGACCTTTAACTGAGGCCATGGACAAGAACATCATGTACGACTTCGGTTTTCTGTAAAGGAGACCCTACTATACTCCTTCAGATTTTGGTAGTAGGAAAAATTTGGTGGTTTATGACCTGGTGTTAAAATATTAACGGTCATCAGATGAGAAAAAGGACGATAAATGATACATATTTTCGTATTGTAAAATTTTTAGATACATTATATATACTCAAACGAAGTTTGTCTCTTTGACGACATGTAAAAGAAGTGTCAGGATCCTAAAGGTTCTCATTGGAGTTTCCGTTCAGTAATTTCATTAATCGGTAAACAATAATTTATTTACGTTAATAATTCGTTCTAATTACACCGTTTATAAACATAGTTTCTGACTTTTGTGTTAGATCGTAACTATAAATAAAAAAACCCTAAGTGCTGGTCTTTTCGTGTTATACGCAACGACATTAAAACATCTAATAAACCAAACTAAGAAGAGAAAGAAGTTCCAACAAAGTTCCCGGATTTGGATTAGATCCGTTAAAGTAAAATAAATTACCCCTTGGTTTTGTAAAAGAGTTCACAGAATGTTTGAGTACAAAGACCCCGTCGTCCATGTTCAGTTTCTTTTAAACGTGTGTAAATAGTAGTATAAGAAATGGAAAAAAACGTCGTCTCTCAAGACTACCGAAATGGATCTTCAAAATCTTTTTATTGGTTAATGTTGACCAAGTTTTATAATAACTGTTAAAAATAATGAGTCTTTTTAAGTTCCGTACAAAATCTGAATATTTGTTTACTTTTGTTTACGTATAGAGAAATTATTGGAAATTATTTACGATCTTATTTTATAAATACAAAGGACGTAAATCTTTCCATAAAGTATCGGTAAAGGGACTTCAACGGTCCCTGTTGATACGTAACCACTTACCACGATACAAAAACAAGTTCTATTCTTTGTAGAGATATCTAAGTTAGTAGAAAGTTTGGTCTTTCTTACCTTTTGAACATCTCTCTCACTTTTACTTACTTTCAGTAGATATGAATAACTGATTTACACTTCGTTTTGGGAACGAATTTATACTCCACGTTTCAGTACACTTATGTCTTCTGTGAGTCACAGGTTCTCCAAAAACGTAGACAAGACCGAAAGGTAAATAAACCTAATCTTTACTTTTGGTGTATTGTGTCTACCATTCGGACAGTTGGCATCACCGTGTGACTTAATCGGTAAAGGTAACGAGTAATACAAAGTACAGATACGAAGGTTCCGAATGACGGAATGGTGAGTGGGAAGGGCAAGGAAAAGTTACCACCCCACGGTGAGACCCGAGAGACTTACTCTCGATTTAAGACGGTGAACTGTCTATACCGATTGATGAACAAGATTCAATGTTAACAAATAAATTTTGGTATATAAATGACATTGTTCTCACAACCGGTTCGCTCTTTAAATGTACGGTTTGTACGAGGGTTCGTCAACTAAAACTAAAAAGATTAACTTAATATGTATTATTTTAGGTATTTTGTACAGGTATAACTGTGTAAAATATATACACTTATATTCATTAAAGAAAGTAGTTGTCACAAAAGTCCGAATGACGTAAGATAGCTCTACGAAAAATATTAACAATTGGCCCACTTATGATTTTTTTATTTTTTTAAAAAATTTGTAAACCGAGTTATAAAGTTTTGTGATCGACACTTAAACAAAATATCGACTTTTGTAAAATTTACCTTTTCCATTTATTCTTTAACATTTCATGAGAATTCCATTGACTATTAATTTCTCGAATACTCTATACTCAAATGTACACTGATAGACGTAATAAGTTCAAAGTTTTACATATCGTTGTGAAAATTCAATTATTAAATAGATAGAGAAAAATTTTTTGATTATGAGTAAGTACCTTAATTTGAAAGTTTGAGATCTTTATCTTATATGTGATAAAATCGTGTATAAAATCATTCCTTCCATTAACCTAAAATTTAGGTTCGTCGACGTTGGTAGAGTAAACTTTTATTTTATCGACGTAAAATTTTTTTAGTTTTAAAAATACTTGGTCCTTTTTTCAATAGGATATTAACTCCAAGTCTTAAACATTATAACAAAAGGAATACATCTTATAGGGTATTGTTAGATGAGAAACATAATGGACAATCTGTTTAGTTTCATGGTATCTCTGAAACCATAATATACATTTTTGGTACGAACAACAAAATCAACGATTCAGGACTGAGAAACGCTGGGTACCTGATACCGGGAGGTCAGAGGAGACAGCTACCCAAACGGGTCCGTTCTTATGACCTCACCCAACGGTAAAGGAAGAGGTCTCCTGGAAGGACTAGGTACCTGACTTGGGTACAGAGGACGTGACCGTCCGTCTAAGAAAGGTTGACTCGGTGGTTCCTTCGGGTCTCTACATTTACCTATATCTATATAGGATGACGATAGACTCCTGAAGAGTCGGTAATGGAATATGAACAACTATAAGTATTCTATTCTTGCAACTGATAACCTTTTATATTAGTAGAAGGTCTACCAGTCTCTTTTGTGAAGTTCCTCTTTCTACCAAAACTCTTTTATAAAAACAACTTCAAGTAGGTCTACCCTCGTTATAATAAACGTTTATACCTCACCTTTTTTTTAAAGATTTCCTTTTTATCACACGTACGTACAAACGTGTGAACAAACTCATACGTACACGTACCGTCATACCTCTCTTGGCCTTATGTCACCACTTCAAGTCTTATTCGTTTAGGTATCTCTATTTTTTATCTACTAAAGATCCTCGGGTACTATCCTTTCTTGTCTTTCGAAAACGATTACCTATTCCTCGAAGAAAAACTGTACTAATGTAAAGTCCCTCAATCTGTCGTCACTAACCACGTACTGGAGTACTTATGTAATTTTTGGTGACTTAACATATGAAATTTTAACATGTAAATACCGTACACTTAACATTAAGTTTTTTATATAAATACTGTGTCAATGTATTAATTACCTCCTCTTCTCTTTAGAGAAGGTTGTTACTTTCAGATTAATTACTTTAATCTTCTTTACTATCTTTATTTCTTAGGGGTAAATCGTTATTCTCAAAGTCTCTTATAGTAGTTTTCTATGATTTTAACTACTCGTTGAGATACTAATCTTTGTTATAAATGTAACAACTTTCATAGACGGGTGGTTTGTATAGGTTTTGCTTTTTATTAAAAATTCCATATATATTATTTCCAGGTAGAAAAGAAGAAAAACATATGTTCCTAAGAGAATATCATGAATTTTGTTTAATTGTAATTTCGATTCAGGTAGTATTCAGTATCGATTTCTCCAGTAGTCTATAATTTTAAACAACGGAAGGTAGGCAATATTTTGACCAGAATGTGAAATTTATAAGACCAGAATGAGATTGTCACTGTAACGTTATCACATATAAAGGATCACGAAAAGTTTCCGTCCAAAAACTTCCTCTAAAGGGGACACATTCTAGATTCCCACCTGTATGGACTACCTCTCAATTTAAGGAAACAAGGAGTCCTTTTTATTTAATTTTTTTTTTTTTTTTTTGCCCTTTTAGTAAGGGTTAACACCTAACGGTGTCGACCCAACACTGAAAAATGGAATCGTACCGGTATAGTGAAAAAGAAGATAAATAGACAAGAAGATGAGAAACAACACCTTTGAGACAAGTAGGTCAAAAGTCCAGACAAAGTCTCTCTTAATCAGGTAAGAACTTCGTTTTCGACCTTAATAAGGTGGACATCTAAACAGCACTGGTGTACCCCTTCCACTTCTAGAAGGATAGAACTCCTCCCGGTAGAACTCGGGGGGTCGAGAAAAAAAAAGGTAAACTTCTTATTCACACAATGATGAGAATAGAAGTAAAATAGGAGACAGTATACCTAAAACCTACATTCCCTTTCGTTTCTTGTACATAAAGTAAAATATTTAGGAACTTCGTATTCCGTAGTGGTGGTCAGGTTCAGGACTAAAGTTTCTAACACTTAGTGGGTCTGTGAGATCCTAAAGTATACTTGTATCCATGACCTTCCCTGAAACCGAATAGAAAAAACCCTAACCTGTTTGACACAAGTGATATCTTTCTTCTCATGTACATCTCTAAGTCACCGAACTCTACGACGGACACGTTTCTAATGCTCGAGAGGTTATCATAGTACAGAGAGACAAGGAACCTGTGTGTCGATGTGAAGGTCCAGGGAACGTTCATTTCCACCTTCCATAAAGTCAAATGTTACCTTACTCTCGTCGGTTCGGTATTTTATAGGAAGGTTCAGACAGTATAAAAAATGGAATAACTCAACGTCTATTGACTTAGAGGAACATTTGGTCCATAACTTGTGTCACCTCGGAGCCACTCGTACCTAGGACTTGTGAGTGAGATCTGACAAATACTTATTCTCCATTTGACACAACTTGATAACGTAACAAATCTAACACAATATACTCGTGTTAACACAATATACTCGTGAGTAACACAATATTAACGTGAGTAGAGTGTACGATCGTTTCATTATGAGTTTTCACGAGGTGCGACCCGAAGTCGTCATACACTTGGTTCTTTAAGGTCTACAAGTTCTACCTAAATCTTTTCCGTGTCCTTGGTCTTTGGTTTAACGGTTGTATACTACCTAGTATCTTTTTCGTTCTCTTAAGGTCTTTTTTTGTAGATGAAGACTAATTAACCGATACGATTTCGGAAAGTGATACACCTCCTGTCGTTTGACACCGTTTTTCTCTATCCTTATGGTCTGGTGAAATGAACGGAGGTCTCTTTAGACATACGTCCAGTCCTTCGTTGTCAATCTTGGTGTGTACCTCGTGTCTGACCAAGATTTAACGCTTTCCTCTTGTAGTTCCGACATATAACAATTGAACGAATAAATTGAAGATACGTCTCATGTAGTACTCTTTGCGACCCGACCTTTTTTGTGTTCGACCTTAGTTCTGACGGTCCTCTTTATGGTCGTTGGAGTCTATACGTCTACTGTGGTGCGAATACCGTCTTTCGTTTCTCTTTGATTTGTCGGAGAACTATTTTTACTTTCTTCTCTCACTTTTAAACCAAATTTTGAGTTATAAGTTTTTTGATTCTAGTACCGTAGACCAGGGTAGTGAAGTACCGTTTATCTACGTCTTTTTTTACCTTTGTCACTGTCTGAAATAAAAGAACCCGACTTTTTGGTGACGCCTCCCACTGACGTCGGTACTTTAATTTTCTGCGAACGAGGAACCCTCTTTTCGATACTGGTCGGATCTTTCGTATAATTTTTCGACTCTGTAATGAAACGGTTGTTTCCAGGTAGATTAGTTTCGATACCAAAAAGGTCATGAGTACATGTCTACACTCACAACCGGGTATTCCTTTCGGTTCATGACTTCTTAACTATGAAAACTTGACACCATAACCTCTTTTGAGAACTCTTAGGGAACCTGTCGTTCCTCTAGTTTTGTCACTTAGGGTTTTCTTTAATTAGTAATTAGAGGTAACCTTCCTGACTACGACTTCGACTTTGAGGTTGTGAAACCGGTTGACGACGCTTCTTGACTGAGTAACCTTTTCTGGGACTACGACCCTTTCTGATTTCCGTCCTCCTCTTCCCCTGCTGTCTCCTGTCTACCAACCTACTGTAGTGACTGAGTTACCTGTACTCAAACTCGTTCGAGACCCCTGACCACTTCTTGTCCCTTCAGAACTCACGACGTCAGGTACCGCAACGTCTCTCAACCTGTCCTGATTTGCTGATTTGACTTGACTTGACTCTGACAAACAAAGTCCTCGGTCACGAGAAGATAGGTTGTATTCATATTATCGAGAAAAAAAAAAAAAGAAAAGTTACTTACTACTAAAATATATCTGTAATAAAAAAAAGATTGTAAAATAAGTGTAAGGAAGTGAATTGGGTTTTATCATTCGGAATTTCACTCTAGAGATAACATGGAACTTATGTCATTTCGGTTTCCTCCAAAATAGTGTCTTGTTCTTTCACCGTCTNGTCCTCGGTCACGAGAAGATAGGTTGTATTCATATTATCGAGAAAAAAAAAAAAAAAGAAAAGTTACTTACTACTAAAATATATCTGTAATAAAAAAAAAGATTGTAAAATAAGTGTAAGGAAGTGAATTGGGTTTTATCATTCGGAATTTCACTCTAGAGATAACATGGAACTTATGTCATTTCGGTTTCCTCCAAAATAGTGTCTTGTTCTTTCACCGTCTGGATTTTCACTAAAACCTCGACGGACTTAGGTTCCGAGTGTCATGAAAGTCATAATGAGACTTGTATCAACATCAAGTGATACACTTTTCTTTAGATAAAGACGAAATAACTGATACGGTTTCGGAAACTGACACACCTAGTGTTATTTGACACCTTTTAAGACTCTCTCTACCCTTAGGGTCTGGTGGACTGGACGGAGAACTCTTTAGACATACGTCCAGTCTTCGTTGTCAATCTTGACCTGTACTTTGTTGTCTGACCAAGGTTTATCCTTTTCCTCATGCAGTTCCGACATATAACAGTGGGACGAATAAATTGAAGATACGTCTCATGTAGTACTCTTTGCGACCCGACCTTTTTTGTGTTCGACCTTAGTTCTAACGGCTCTCTTTATAGTTATTGGAGTCTATACGTCTACTGTGGTGGGAATACCGTCTTTCACTTCTCCTCGATTTTTCGGAGAACTACTTTCACTTTCTCCTCTCACTTTTTCAACCGAATTTCGAGTTGTAAGTCTTTTGCTTCTAGTACCGTAGGTCAGGGTAGTGAAGTACCCTTTATCTTCTCCTTTGTCACCTTTGTCACAGTCTGAAATAAAAACCCCCGAGGTTTTAGTGACGTCTACCACTGACGTCGGTACTTTACTTTTCTAGGAATGAGGAACCTTCCTTTCAATACTGGTTGGATCTATTATATAAGTTTTCGTCTCTGTAATGAAACGGCTGATTCCAGGTAGATCAGTTCCGATACCAAAAAGGTCATCAGTACATACCTACACTCTCAACCTGACACTTCTTTCGACTCGTGGCTTCTTAACTACGAAAACTTGACACCACAACCTGTTCTGAGAACTCTCAGGGAACCTGACGTTCCTCTAGGTTGGTCAGGTAAGACTTCCTCTAGTCGGGACCCTAAAGAAACCTTCCTTACTACGATTTCGACTTTGAGGTCATGAAACCGGTGGACTACGCTTCTCAACTGAGTAACCTTTTCTGAGACTACGACCCTCCCTAACCCCCGTCCTCCTCTTCCCCTGTTGTCTCCTATTCTACTGACCTACCGTAATGACTGAGATTCCTACACTCAGACTAACTTGAGACCCTCAACCACTACCTGACCCCCGGATCTCACGACACTAAGTACCCTAGCGTTTCTCAACCTGTGATGACTCGCTGACTTGACTTGATTTGACTACATTTTTTTTTTTCTTGGATTTTAACTTTAACTTTCTTTAAAATGTAAAGGGTAAATAAAGTTCTTATACAAAGAATGTCAAAAAGGTAGACATTATAGTAAGTAAGTATGGTCGAGAAGAAAAATACTAACTTGATATAAATAATTCTAATAACTATTAAAAATGACATAATACGTTTTGATAAAAATAAAGATACACAAAATGAACCTAAGAGGGTAGACTTTATAAGGATCATTACCCTGAATAAACACACACACACACACACACACACACACACACATCACACAATCAACGAGTTAGTACAAACTGAGGGCACCTAATGACATCGGGTGGTCCAAGGAGACAGGCACCCCAAAGAGTCTGTTCGGATGACCTTACCCAACGGTAAAGGAAGAGGTCCCCTAGAAGGACTGGATCCCTGACTGGGACCTAGAGGACGTGACGTACGTCTAAGAAATGATAGACTCGGTGGTCCCTTCGGGGCATAATAGACTTCGTTCCGTCATCGGACACCACCAGTTGTCTGAAACCAGTTAAATAGTCTCTACTTCTGAACTCTTTTCGTGTCGACTATGTCTTATACATATAAAGATGGCACGTACAAATTTACTACGGTCGATCTGTTGTATAGACCCGTCCACATGAAACACACACTGTGCGTAAACAGTCGGTATTTCGGTACAGATGCATGTACAGGGGTACACGTCAAGTTGTTTCCAACACACATACAGAATGACTTCAAAGGGGGAGACCTAAATAGAAAAGTCTTTATGGATATAAAATCGAGGGCTCCGAGTTTTAATTGATTTCGGTTCAAAAGAAGGAGGGTGGTAAGGAGACGAGAAGCAGGACATAAAGTCGTGATGTAACCTACAGAAGTTAAAGTGAGTTACGAAACAAATGGGCCAAACACAAGAAAAACTCACTAAAGTCTTCATTCAAGTATCGATCTGTAAAAGTTCGGAAGGTCCAGATCCGTCCTTTAAAGGACTCTATGTGGAGTCATAGAAGACGACGACGAAGATTCAGCGAAGTCAGCACAGACTGAGACACGCTGGGGTATCTGCCGTCGGGTGGTCCGAGGGGGTAGGGACTCTAAGAGGTCCGTTCTTGTAACCTCACCCCATAGAAGTCACCTATGATTTCAATCTGAACCAAAGTAAATCTTAAGTTACCACAAACTCCATATTTTATCTTTTTATGATAGGTCCACTCGAGAAGGACATAGGATTTGTCCTATACTTTAAGTAAAGTCTTAGTACATTAACTCGATTATATTCATATATAATGTTGAATATCTGTGATTAAAAATTTTACATATATATTGTCGAAGTAAAATGTATACTTTTATGGAACCTCTGTAACTTCTGAGTCAAAGTCTAGTGACTTTATTTCACTCAGTGTACTAAAAAAAAAAAAACCAAAGGTTCATGTATATTTTCAATGATATCAGATACTTCATGTGTTATCGTAATACAGACTTTTTTACATGTATAGAATGAATTTTTATGAAATAACGATTTTTTACGATTGGTAGTAGACTGTTACGTTCCAACGACGTTTGAAAGTCAAACATTTTTTTTTTTACTCTAGACACTTCGTGCTATTTTATTTCGGGTGATTTTACTTCATACAGGTACTTATACTCCACTTATAAGAAACTTTCTTATTATCTTAAGGTCTATATAACATCACGTACATTTGTATTGATGAAGTCAAAAAGTAATATTTTGACCATCATAAACCACAAAGATCATACGCTTAATGATATAAAAGATGTTGTTAAGTATGACTATGTGTTATTTGTATCTTTCTACCACTTCGACAAAGACTAAAGTAGCTTGTCCTTTCAGGTCTAGTTTGACCTGAATTTCCACCAATATTTTGACTTTTCGGGTCTCCAACAGACCGAGTTATTCTTGCAACCGGAACAGACCTAGAACTGAAACCTGATTGAAACCTTCTGTCAAAGTACGACTACGATCTCGCGATTGGAGAAATCCTAGTACTCCCTCCTCTCGACTACCAAGAGACGTGTGGTAGTATGTTACGATCCGAAATAGAACTAAAATGGAAGGACTTTGTGTGTGTGTGTGTGTGTGTGTGTGTCACTGGTTCCCTAAGTTATCTGAATAACCGACTCTGACGTCCTTAGTTAGTGACACTGTTCCCTTATTATCACTGAATTCTCCGAATCTGGTTAGTCGGGGTGGGAATCCTGTTCCTCTCCCAGTTAGGTTAGGTGTGACACAGTGACCATGAGTCCTCCTTCCTTAAATTTATTACGTTCCTTCGTTATTTTATGTTCAATCCAATCCCTGGTAGTGATGATAGTAAAACAACCACTCCTACATTTTGAATCGTTTAAGTTTACTAAATGGGTTCATCATTTAAAAGTCTCTCCCTTGTTTTTTTATTCTGACTGAGGCTTCTGGTATGATGATTATCTCAGTGACAAATAAAAATAAAAGAGAATAAAATACGCAATTTACATAAATAATCCCCTTTTTTTATTTGTGTCATTACAAAAGGATTCGTAGTGTGAAATAAAAAGGACAGAAGACACAGTCGTACTCAATCGTTTATTTAGACAGTTCAATATACTCAATTTGAACTCCAATAAATTAGAACATTTAGTAATACTTAAGGATCATGTCACTATAATAGACCAACGAATTGTCAATTTTTAACTATTGTTATTACTTATATTGATTTTTAAAGGATTCTTAAAATCCTTTAACAATAATGAAAAGATACGGAAACTTTCAGTATATATACACAGTACATTTACATATATTAATATGTATAAATATTGACACCAGTGTTGCAACCCGTATTGACTGACTTGACTTGATTATGGATAAATATATGTATGTTTTATACATATATTTAATACAGACTGGGGTACCTGACATGTTATTTAATATATAGTATATTAATATTAATATTTTTTAATATTTTAAAATATTAAATATTTTTAATATTTTTATATTATATTAATATATAAAACATATATATATATACCGAAGTCACCATTTCTTAGACGGACGGTTCGTCCTTTGTCCCGAAGATAGGGACCTAGGTCTTCTAGAGGACCTCCTTCCGTACCGTTGGGTGGGGTCATACGAACGGACCTCTTAGGGTGCCTGTCTCCCCAGACCACCCGAGACCAGGTACCACAACGTTTCTCAGTCTGTACTGACTTTTCTGACCCTTACATCCGTCCTCCTATTCTACGGAAAGAACGACATCCCCTTTCTCCGGTCTTACGTAAAACTTGAGTTGAGTCGACTTTATTTTCCATGAAATCCTTAACCTACTCCCTCTCTAGTGTCCGGTAGACACAAACGATTAACCGAAATGGGTTTCCCTTTCATTTGAAAAAGAGTAGAAGTAGTGTCCTCGATCAAAATGTTGAATCGTCTTCCGTAGATCGGTTCAATCGGAGGACAGGGGGGTGTCTTCGACCCTTTGTCATTGAAATGGAAGGAGATACTGACGTAAAGTCTTCCTACCGGGGATCCAGGAACTCTTTCTGTAAGGATCCGACATTTTGACCGTTCTTCGAGAAGTTTTCTAAATGTATAGTTTCCCCGTCTCTTTATTAAATGTTCAAAAGATTTCATTAATGAGAGTCTTTTCCCTCCAGTCCTCAAAATCTCAGACCTTCTTCGGACAACCTCTCTTGAAACTGGGAAGAAACAGTTAACAGTAAGGCCAGTGGTCCGACTACCGGTAGGATGGTGGAAATTATACTCCAAAAGTTCCAGTGGGACCTTCTAGTTGTCTTTTCTTTTTGTCGTACTCCCTCAAGTGAAGTCTTAGAAAAGTCATAAGGGTAAGTGTACAATAACTTATGTGTGGGTATATCCATATATATATACATAATATACTTCCTCAATCAGTGAGTCAGAATGGACTGGGAAACGCTGGGACACCTGACATCGGACAGTCCGAGGAGACAGGAACTTTAAGAGGTCCATTCTTATGGCCTCACGTATCGACAAAGAAAGAGGTCCCCTAGAAAGACTGGGTCCCTAGCTTGGACCCATAGGACGTAACGTCCAGATAAAAAAATGGTAGACTCGGTCTTCCCTTCGGAGATACATACTATACTGGCCCCTCACGCATTAAAGGAGCCAAGACAGAGTGGCGTCGTTTCTAAACTTTACCGTCTGGTCACAATGTCAAGGATGACGAGTCTCAAGATAAACCGTTTGTTTCCCATCATGTAGGAGCTCCGGACTCCCTTCCTCTGGCGTTTTCTCTCCGGAGTCAGACAGAACCGAAGAAAAATATACAAAACAGAGGAGGGGGGACTCAGACGGGATCCGGTAAGTCGATCGGTTCTTCCCCCGTACAAACAAAGTGGACTTCAAGAGTGAGTTCAGACGTCTAAAAGAAAACAAGGTAAAAACACTCGAAAAGGGTAAGAAACAGAAAATCGGTGGTAGTAAAACTTTAGGAAAGAGGATAAGATTGATGGACTGTATAAATATCCATATGTACGTATATATTTATATATATATATGTGTATATATTTACATATATGTATGTGTATATACAAATTAATCCCTCTTAAATTATTCAAGATTGTGTATTGACGTCTCTTCAGACCCTTTACATCGACACACCAGTTTTCGATATTTATTCGAAAATTATTTATATCGAACGTACGAGACAGTGGTATTTCTTTTCCTTTTTGTTAACTTTATATTTTTATAAATATTTAGAGAGGAGGGAGTTCACTTCGTCGTCTTTTCGACTCTGCCCATTATTCTTGAATTAGATCATTTTTGATAACTCTTCCTCAAAGTGGTTTTAGTTCTTCTGTATAGTCTTAGAAATCTCTACAACTAAAATCTTCCTGTAACGTTCTTTAGTATGTATAAGTTCCGGTAGAATTAAAAGTTTCTTTTTTTTACAGTTCAAATCCATTAAGTGTTACTTTGATAAAAAACTTATAATCCATCAATTAAGTTAGGTATTTTTCAGATCTACTTACGACTCATTCTTCTTAAATGATTTAGGTTTGCGTTCACCAGGATCCGTCTGCTAAGATGTTACCGGTCACCCGTGTCAGTATCAGAAGGTCGACTAAGAGTCAGGATCAGTGTCCTAGTCTTTATTCTGCCGATGACTTACGCCTACAACGTTTAGTAACAACCTCGGAGTGAGTCAAGAAGTACCGAACGAAGGACAGTTCCCACTAAGCAAGTTTTAGACTTTACCCGTGCAGATTAACTACCTCTCATCTAGTGACAGAAGATAAGGTCAACGTTCTCTCGGACCCTTTCACTCATAGACTGTACAAACTCAAAGTAGTTTCTTCTACCGAAGACGGGTTACCATATTTCCTAAAATATTTATACTGATTACACAAATCCATGACTCAACAATTATTAATTAATTAATCTCCTACCACCATAATCGTGTTCTGGTGATAGGACCAATATCATAGTCAAACTCTACCTTTCTGTTAAACAGACAAACGTCCTTTCTTAAACACAAACCGTTTTAAAAACTCTTCTGTCTATCTTTAACTGAAGCGTACGTTTTTATTTTAATAAAATTTTCAATTCGAAAATAATTATTTTTTTTTCGTTTATTTCCCAAAGGTAATCACCCCAGATATCAGATGTTTTCAGGGGTAGAAAGAAGTTTCACTCAGTAAACAGGTAATGGTCTCCGTGACTCATTTTTAAGTCTTCTTTTCACATGACATAAAAGTATGTCCTCTTTTCATAAATAGAATCACAAATGAAGTAATTAAATTACCTTATTTTAGAGTTGTTAGTTCAACTGTTTTCAGTAATATTCCGAGTCCAACAGTTTTTTAAGAACTGTGTCGACGGTAAACCAATTTAAGTTGTTCTGAACAAATAGACGAGTCTCGTCTTCTTTCTGACAATAGTCCAGTCGTTGGGAGAGACTCCGTTTCCTTCCCTACTCGACCTCCGAGGGTCCTCAACATCGTCTCCCATGTGTCCACTTCCACTACTGTAGACTCAGGTACTCTTGAAATCTGAAAGGTCGTCGAGTTTACGATGAGAAGTCCGGGCATTAGGATAGAGACTTCTACCCAGTCAGGGCCAGTGTCAGAAAGGACCTACTGCCGACTTCTACAGTCAGGGTCCGTCGACGTGAGTACTCCGAGTCCGAATACGTTACGAACTATATTAATGTATCATGACATGTGTCTTGATCCGGACTTGTCTAAAGGGTAAGGAGTGAAGATTCGATTACGTTGAACTTGATCTTAGAAGTGTCTAAGAGACACAATACTAGTCTTGTTCCCACTCAATAAAACCTCAGAGTCTTAATACAATTCTCCGTGAGTTGGTTGAAAACTTACACCTCTCTTCATCCCTTGTTCGACCCCCCATTTACTCGTCGAAGTCACTTAGTTCTTAAGAAAAAATGAATAAATTAAAATTTCAAAATTTACTTTATACAATCAAAGTACACATGTCGTTTCACCAAGTCAATATATATATACACACACACACACATATATACAAACACATATATATACACTCATACACATATATTTACATATCCAAGAGAAAAAATCAAAATATATATATGTATACACTTTCAACGAGTCAACACAGGGTGAGAAACGCTGGGGTACCTGATATCTCAGGTACCTTAAGAGGTCCGGTCTCATTACCTCACCCATCGGAAAGGGAACGGGTCCCCTAGAAGGGTTGGATCCCTAGTTTGGAGTCAGAGGACTTAACGTCCGCCCGTCTAAGAAATAGTCGATTCGGTGGACCCTTCGGGATATATATATACGACGACGACGACGACGACGACGACGACGACGACGATTCAGCGAAGTCAGTACAGGCTGAGACACGCTGGGATATCTGCCGTCGGGTGGTCCGACGGGGCAGGGCCCCTAAGAGGTCCGTTCTCATGACCTCACCCGGCGGTAAAGGAAGAGGTTACGTACTTTCACTTTTCACTTTCACTTCAGCGAGTCAGCACAGGCTGAGAAACTCTGGGGTACCTGACGTCGGGTGGTCCGAGGAGACAGGTACCCTAAAAGGTCCGTTCTCATGACCTCAGCCCACGGTAACGGAAGAGGCGATATATATATATTACATATCTAAGAAAAAAAAATGTAAGAGACGGTGATATCGTCTCTTAACCTCTTCCTTTACCGACGGGTGAGGTCATGAGAACGGACCTCTTAGGGGCCCTGCCCCGTCGGACCACCCGACGGCAGATGCCCCAGCGTGTCTCAGCCTGTGCTTACTTCGCTGAATCGTCGTCGTCGTCGTCGTCGTCGGTGATATCTAATATTCTATAACTCATCCCTGAAAAGATCACCAGGTCACGAATTCTTAGGTAGAACGTCACTTCCCCTACACCCAAGTCACGGACCGTCCCCTTAATCCCACAGTGTACCGTACCTCGTTGATTCGGGTGAGTGACTTTGTGGTTCCGGAGGGTGTCGTCGATTTCTGGTACGTTCGGTGTTGACTCTACACTCCGTCGGTTCAAAATTTTTTTGTTTCTATAACTCACATCAAGGAGACGATATGTCAACTGGGAACAACCAATAGACAAAATACATATCATCAAACATAAGTACGGACGTACGAGTCATCGATTCAGTGTAGACTCAGAAACGTCGGGGTACCTGACATCGGGTGGTCCAAGGAGACAGGTACCCTAAATGGTCCGTTCTTATGACCTTACCTAACGGTAAAGGAAAGGTCCCTTGGAAGGACTGGGTCCCTAACTTGGGTATAGAGAACGTAGTGGACGGAATTACCCACTTAAGAAGTGGTGATCGCGGTGGACCCTTCGGGATTATCATGTATATAGAATTGTGATTTGACGATTAAATAGGGAAGGGGAGGAAGAGGAGCAATCAGTATTCAAACAAAAGATACAGACACTGAGACGAACAAAAATTCAAGTAAACATATTAAAATAAAATCTAAGGAGTATCTTCGTTATAGTATGCTATAAACAGAAACAGACCGAACGAAGTGAATCATACTATTAAAGATCCAGGGAGATACAGTTAGTTGTTTCGTAAAGTTCATCTTTTCATTTCGTTCCATTTTAGAAACGGTCGACAAATGATAGATTTGTGATTATGTACATTATATTACAAAACACTTCACTAACAACAAAAAAGTTACAGAGACGTATCGTTTAAAGACGTTTCCTTAAATCAATTTAAAATAACGTTTAACACCGGATCCCTCTATTTTACTACATAAATTTCCCTTTTGTTTCTATCACAATCTTGTCTATAGTCTTTGGTCCGGAAGATTAAGGATTCGACCACGTACGTGGTTTTACATACCGTGAACTGTATCCAAGGTCCGACAGTTAGGTTTTTAGGGATCTACTAAAACTTTTTGTAATCGTAACCTTTAGAGTCTTGCCAGTAATTTCAACGTAAAGTAAATGAATGAATTAGTATATTGTTTATTTTTAGAGTTCCGGAGGTAGAACCTGGGTACGTAATCCTGTCTTAATCTCATAGAATAGGGCTTTATTTAAGTAAACAAAAATTCGCCTACTGTGTAGATTCAAGTTGTTTACGATAAGAAGATTTGTCTCACCGATTTCTTTGTATGTGGCCCGACTAAAAAATTTTGTATTTAAACTCAGCTAAAATCGTGTCTATCCTTTAGGAGTGATGTTAAGAAAGGACCGTTTTGGTGATAGACCTTTAACTAATGATTCATCTTAAGGGAATTTCTGGATGATTTACTACTGGTTCGTCCAAAAGTTCACTTCAGTTTTATTTTCCTATGATATTCTTTTAATCAAGAAGAAGGTATCAATTCAAATAGGAACCTCGGGAGGGTGAAAGGTAATTCACGGGAAAGGAGACGGAGGGTTCTTTAGTTATACAAGTTCACTAAAAATGGATTATATCTCAGCTAATAATTGGGTACTTTCAGATTTGTAATGTTGAGATCGTACTAGATGTAGAATTATTATTAACCTTCGACATATTATTGATCTATTTCTCAAGGATTTAAACGACAAACTCTGGACCCATTCACAGTACCTCTCACGTAAACAAATTTTCAGTATCAATCGTAGGAAGTTTACTACATTGGACGACGGATGAGTAGTCAAGTCAAGTCAGTGAGTCAGTACGGACTGAGAATTTTTACAAAATTTAAACCTCTTGTGTATCTTTCACACTCGTTTCTTGTCTTTGTCCTTTTAGTCTGAAATTAGTCATTTTATATGTCCGATATAGGATTGTGCAAGGTGACTCTATCCAAAATATTGAAATACTTTGTCAAAATGATAAAGTAGAAGGATAGTTGAGACACTCCCCTTAATCTTTCTTTTGTCTGTACACGATTCCTCCTCCACCCTCGAGGTCCCTCATTAATAATAAGGGTAAAATATCGACCACTTTGACTCTGAGTCAAAGTACAAGTTATTCGAATATGACCATTAAACAATGTTAGAGTATAAGTCATGAAAATGTATGTGACAGTGATTTGGAAGTATTCTTAAAAATTTCATCCGTAATAATAGAGATAAAATATCTACGTTGTCACCTTCGTCTCAATTTTCTGGAGAAATTCTTGTATTGTATACCGACCTAGAATGGAGGAAATTGGTTTAGGTAAGTATTAGGAGAACCTAGGAGGTTTATGGTAAAGTACCTGGATATCAGTACGGTAAACGACAAACGATTACTCAATTGTCTCCTAAAATTTAGAGGACTGGAATGTTTGTTACAAGAAATATGATGTGAAACAGTTTTGTTGCTGTTTATGGGGTCGCTTTCTCTTCTTAAATTAATCCGACGAACGAACGTTCTCCCGTTTATAGACCTGTAAAGTTTGGTTAACCCACCGACTCACTTAGAAAATATATAGTGGATTACACTTTTCACTCGAATATAGATAATATATATCTTGACATTGTTGTCTCTTTTTATATTGGTCTTATTTGGTTTTATTTCGTTTCAGTTCTCGGTAAAACTACAACAACATCGTCTTTCTCTACTTTTTATAATACATCGATTCTAGCTTATATATTATGAAAAACGGTTGTACAAATGATACATTTATTTGTCTGATTTCCGGTGCATATGTAGATAATGTTATAATCTTAACTATTTGTCATAAATTTGAGGTTGAGGATGTAGGAGACAGGTGTTATATTAAAGATGGTTTTTGTTTTCTCCTCGGAGTGCTTCCGGACTCGATATGATTGTCTCTACTTATTTGTCCCCTTTATTGGTCGGAAGTTTTTGATTAGGACGAATCAAGAGAGTTCCTAACAAAAGAGCAAAATAAAATTACTGATGAATTAGTTCTACTTAATTAAAAAGGGACTTTACCAGGTTTTTCAGTCCTAACTTTAATTTCGTTAAAGTCTAGTTGACCTCTGATAAAATTCCCAACCTTTAGAATTATTTATACTAACTATTTTACTGTTAAAGACGTCGACAACTTCATTTCTTCTTATACTTTTGTTAAATTTGTTTTACACACAAATCCCGAAAGTCTACTGTTTTGTAGGGGGACGTCATTTAACACCCTACCGGTTGAGAACCCAAATACTACGGATGAATGACACTGAGGTCCCTCGAGGTTCAAGAGGATTTCCTACGTTACTTCGGGAGTTTTGTAAGAACTTTACTTTAATTACAACTCTACGTTACACACCATTATTATACTTTAGTCTTTTGTTTCTTTAGTACCTTTATCTATGTTAAGATAGTGAATCGTGTGATGACTTATATATCGATAACGGTTAAACTTATTATTAACTATTTCTATAACTTTAAAGTTTTTGAGAATCCATGTAGATCCGTTATAGTCTTTATGATGTAAAGTAAAGCACATCATGAATGTCCTTTGCACATAACTGATAAGTTTTATAAAACATGATATTAGACAAACGTTGCATAATATTGTAGTTTTTTTCACCCGGGTATAAATCCTTCACGTGACTCTCGGTTTCGACGACCCTTCATTTTTCAGATAACTTGTAGTGTCAACCGTCTCATTAAGTTGTCCTTGATATGGTATCTCCAGGACCAGAGACTGTGGTCCGTCAGTATTGTCTTTTAAGACCCATATGGTGTCCAGGTACGAAAAAGTAGATTCTAGGAGGGGTTAAAGACATTTTCTTTTAAAAGGGTGAAGGTTTTATGTAAACCATTGTTTTGGATTAGATTTACCTATAAATATCCGAAAGACATACGATAATCGTCAATGATAAGGAGATAATCACAAATTGATGACACACATAGTTCTAATATGATCTCACAGGGTATCCTATTTCGTATATACGACATATCCGAAAGACTTTCGACCTGTTAAAACTCAAGGATTTGTATAACGAGGTGTTTCCAAACATCATTTCCCGTCCAGAAAAGAGAAACATGAACACAAATACTTGTGAGACTGGAACCTATTCGTCGAGATGAACGGAGACCCTATTACTATGGAAATGTCCTACACCCCTTTTATTTGTTCCAGTACAACTTTTCACCAACCCTGTGTGACACATAACTAATGTACCATCGATTATAGTTGACTTACGACCTTTCACCTCCGGTTAACATGACGAAAGGAGGTTCCTGTCTTTACGAACAGAAAGAAGTATATTTGAGATAAAGAACTTAAGGACGTAATACAAAACCCATATGTTATACTTGGAGTGGCAACTTTTCATCTTCTCTCGTACACATGTTAGGTACGGAACTCTCCTGTGCCTTTCCTGTAAAACGTCGTGTATTAAACCCTTAGGTCTTTATTCTGGGACTTTCAAGACGGACTCGACTCAAAACTTCCTTCTCATCCTTCATTTCTTATTCGATCTACACCTTTTCAGTGTAGTGAAAAGTTCGTAACTGGCTATAGTCGTGAGAGAGACTCTGCCTTTCATTCGACCTTCATCCCACTGGTTGTAAGGACCAAGCGATACCTGATGGGAGTCTTTGTGGCGACACGACCCGTTTGTCTCTCCTAGCCAGTAGGTTACACCTACCTCCTATGTTGCTTTCTCTTTAGTCCGACCTTAGTATCCATTCTCCGTCAATTATAAATATGAAAATAAGCTACAAACTTATTTCCATGTACCGGTCTCCTTCCTACTCGGGAGGACCCCGGATTTCACTCTCTGCAATTCATGGTTCATTCACTCTCCGTGATCACAATCATGGCATTTAGAAGTGACCTTACGACCAAGTCAAGTCAACGAGTCAACACAGGTTGAGAAACGCTGGGGTACTTGCCGTCGTGTGGACCGGAGGGACAGGTAGTGGTTGAGGACCTCAGGTGGGTTTGGGTACAGGTAACCCAGTCACTACGGTAGGTTGGTAGAGTACGAGACAGCAGGGGAAGAGGAGGACGGGAGTTAGAAAGGGTCGTAGTCCCAGAAAAGTTTACTCAGTCGAGGAGTGTAGTCCACCGGTTTCATAACCTCAAAGTCGAAGTTGTAGTCAGGAAGGTTACTTGTGGGTCCTGACTAGAGGAAATCCTACCTGACCAACCTAGAGGAACGTCAGATTCCCTGAGAGTTCTCAGAAAAGGTCGTGGTGTCAAGTTTTCTTAGTTAAGAAGTCCCGAGTTGAAAGAAATATCCACTAACCATTAACCTTTGTTTTGACGGTCCCTCTTTCTTTCATCGACATGACTGATGTCTGAATCTCCCTTCCCAACTCTCTTTTTATCAGTGGAATTCGTTTTCTTTTATAAACTTTCTATTATTCCTTTGTGTAATGTACAGTGTCTAACCGAAGTAACGACTTAGAGAGTAGATTTTACTCACTAAAACTCTACTGTGGTATCAAAAGAAATTTTTTTTCTGAACTTCAGGTAAACGAGATACCTAAAGACACGTTTTCATTAACATACCACTTATGAACATGATGTATAATAAAAACACATATACACCTTTAAACTAACGACTGTGTTCGTTCTTCATTCTTGATGTGAATAAATCTTTGTAGTTCTATATAGTCCCTAGTCTTAGTCCTTTGTTTGATTCTTAGGGTACAACTTAAGATACGGACTCCTCTGGTGTCGTGAGTAATCTTTGTATTAGGTTTAAAAGGAGTTCACTTTCTTCGAAGTCACAGTTTAGTGTTCCAGTATCTACTTGGACCGTCTAAAGACCTTTACCCGAATGGTCCAAATTGGACAAAGTGACGACCTTTATTGACTCTGACGTATGAGTCACAATGATCCGTCTTAAATAGTACCTTTCAAGATAACTGGACTTTTGGTGTTAAGTGTGTTCTACGCACCACTATCCTTCACTATTACCCACGCCTGTGAAATGTATCTGAACGAAATGAGAGAGAGGAAACGGACCTTACTCTTAGGACGGGAAGGAAAAATGAAATTGAATTTATTAAGATTTTGATGTATAAAGGAACTTTAAGGGTTCTTACAGAGAATACGTTCTTACAAAGGTACATTCCAATCTGTTTGTTTGTTTGTTTTTTCTTTCGTTCTTTTCTTCCACGAGGTCCACCACGTAACCACCGTACTTGGGATCTTCTACTCTCTTACTCTACGTGACCCAGGTTTGATGATTCCTAAGAAAGTGGTCGAGTCCTCATATCTAAAAGGTAGACAAAACCCTTCAGTTGATTCCTAAATTTCGTCCTGGTATTACTAATGGACTCAATCCCTCCATCGTCTCCTTTTGTCTCTCCTTTCCTAATTAAACCTTCTGTAATCCCGTTATCTTAGTTATCTTTGTTCTTCGACGGACGTACACTTCTTCTTTCACTTGTGAATAATGTCCAAGATTCCAACCTACTGATCTTTCCACAGATCGGAGAAACTTTCCTTCTCGACTTAATTAAATCTCTATATAACACAATCAAAAAAAGAAAAAGGAGTAACTTGAAATTTAACAATCGTTGATACCCTGAGTAATTTCAGGGGGGGAGGGGACGGAAGTTATTGTTTCTTATTACCGAAAGTTGACATTCACCATTTAATCTTTAGGGATCCATGAAATTTTCCACGAATGAGGAACCTTCTTTTCAATACTGGTTGGATCTATCGTATAAGTTTTCGTCTCTGTAATGAAACGGTTGTTTTCAGGTAGATCAGTTCCGATACCAAAAAGGTCACCAGTACATACCTACACTCTCAACCTGACACTTCTTTCGACTCACGACTTCTTAACTACGAAAACTTGACACCACAACCTCTTCTGAGAACTCTCAGGGAACCTGACGTTCCTCTAGGTTGGTCAGGTAGGATTTCCTCTAGTCAGGACCCACAAGTAACCTTCCTGACTACGACTTCGACTTTGAGGTCATGAAACCGGTGGAGTACGCTTCACAACTGAGTAACCTTTTCTGGGACTACGACCCTCTCTAACTCCCGTCCTCCTCTTCCCCTGTTGTCTCCTACTCCGCCAACCTACCGTAGTTGACAATATCGGTGTGCAAGGTCCTTTGTTTGAGTGAGTCTTCCTGTTACGTCTCTCACCCCACGTCAAATAATACGGCCGCCCGGGTCCCGTCTCGGAGGAGAGTCGGTTCCTGGGGTGGTCGTAAACCCTTTTAGAAAATATGGGGTACACATACACAGACTTGGGTGGTGAGGTTTAAGGAACTCTGAATGTATTTGGTTCCTTTTATGTTAGGGTAATTGGGGTAGTAAGTGTACGATACACGAGTCAGTTTGTTAATCGGTTATTAGTTATTTTGGTTCCAATGTGAGACTAACTATGTCTTTTTAAATACCGGAAAACCTTCCCCACTAAACATATACAAAAGAGAATCCGTTACTCATTGGATCTATACTAGAAGTTCCAAGGGGACAGACCTCCCCCAGAATAGGAAGACAAAAACAAAAGTATCCGTGATTTGTGTCTCAAGTCTCAGGTAACCTTTCCACCGGCTCGTACTAGTCGTACTTGTCCGGATTCTACCTCAGGTCCGGGATACTTAAGGAAGAAGTAAGGGGGGAGAACTACGAGAATTGAGTATAATACTCGTAGTAAGTATCCCCATATAACGTGGGACCGAAAGTTTAGCGGTTAAACCCTCTTACTGTAGTTGGAAGCCCAATGTCTCAAGCATTATATAACATTTTAAGTCCCAGGTGTTTCGTCTTGATAGTTCTGTTGATGTTGTCACCATTTATATCAAAAGGTGGTTAGCGGGAAGTGGGTTCTATCCTGGTTTCAGGTCTTTCCTTACAAAAGTAAAACGTAACGAAAATGGACCAAAAAGCACAGTAGATTTCGTCAACTATGGAAAGGTCTATTCAGTCCTTACATACGTGTTGTCAGTGGGAAATAATATTGTGTCCAGGGAGGAACTCGTCGACACTCACACAGGTTTCGGTAAGATAATGCTTAATGGCGAAAGGAATAAACCTCAACGAGAAGTAAATTCCGACCCTACCGAAAACAAGATAGGTCCTCTCGGACAAAACACTTTAATCAGTTCCGGAGATGAAATTAGTACTATAGACAACAGGGATATCTTCCATGCTTATTCCGTCGTTATATGAGTATGGTATGAGTATGCCTAGAACAGGTGGATCGTGCATTTGTTCCATCTAAATGGTCCCGATGACCCCATCTAAATGTCGTTTATCCAATCCGAAAACAATGTGACCGTAAATATAGTTTACATTGGGGTACTGGACTGAGGTAACTGACGTCCAGAATGTGGTTCTCTCGTTCCTCTCCAATACTAACTGTTCTCTCTCCTTTCAGAGAAAAACAGTAGGGTTTTTCTCGTCTCACCAAATTTTAAAGGAACCGTCTCACCACTGTGGGTGGTTCCTTCAGGCAGGTAGTGACTGTCTCCGTATCGGGATATGTGGGTCGTCGACCTTCACAACACCTTCAGATACTTCCTTACACGGGTACTCTACTTTTGTAACAGGACTCAACTTTGTCTTCAATTTAAGTTTTAGTGCAACTACTCCGGTTCGTCACCCTCAACTAACACGCCGAAGTAGGACTTCCCCGAGTAGGTCCTAGAAGAAAAGAAGGAAGAATTCCTACTAGAATCAGAGAGTTCCCAGTCGCCCCAGGGAGACACGTCGGGTGAGTCGCAAAAAACCCAGACGTACCATACAAGAGAAGTGGGAGCATACTACCTAGGTTCCCTGCTATGGACGTTGAAATTGACGTTATCCCCATCAATCTTATTGTATTCCCGGGAAAGTGGTTCCCCGATCACTTAGTGCAAAGGTTAGAAACCGGGTATGAACCAGTAGTTCGCATTTGAGTACTTAGACAAAGGGTTCCCCCTTGCCGTGGGAAAAGAACAAGTTTGAATCAAATGGGGTAAATAATGGAATGGGTCAAGGTAGACGACACTTTAGTATAAGGGGGAATGGACTCCGTTTAAACAACTGTGGACAAAATAATACCCTCCCCCGGAGGGTAAGTGTTAAAGAATACCTCTTATCGGAACCCTGACACCCCAGTAGGACTCAGACTCGTCTCGGTAACTTTCGTTCAGGTGGGTTCTCGTCAGTCAGAGATACAAGGTGAACCTCTCAGAGAAATTACAGACCAACCAAGTGAGGTGGTAGAGTCTTGAGACCCGGATATACGTCACACGTCAAAGGTAAACTACAAATTTCAAAACGAATGAACAACATGATTTAGTCGATGTTTTCGACCCAGTAACAGACTTGGTTACGACCATCCTTCAGTTTAGACCCTTGATAAAGGGATTCGTCCGTGGCCCGATGAAGACTACGAGAAAGTCAGGTCCATCCTTTTCGAAGATGGGTAGGACTCTTGCATGTATGGTATTAGTCGTCCATTCCTATCACAGCCACTCCAACGTAAAGTCACTTCAGGTGAGGGTCCACAAGTTTCCCGTCGTACGGAAAGGCGATTTATGGGTCTCCAAAAACAGACTTATGGACTCTCCGTCGTAATTGTACACTCGTCCGTCGTACCGGATCCACCCAGCGAACCACACAAACCGAAGGGTCTCAGACACGGTCGAGGAGACCATGGTTATTAAACGGTGAACCGTTAAGGGTGGTAGGGAAAAGTCAGAACTACCGGGGAAGGTGAAACCGATTGGACTGTCGGGAACAGGAACAAAATAGTCCGATTACGGTAGTCATATATCCTGGGTTGATCCCAGACCTTGGACGAAATTTTGTTTGGGGTCGATGGAATGGAGGAGGAACGTCTAGACACGGAGGAAGAAGTTGTGGGCCATTGGACGAAGGTAGTCGTCGACTTCGTCACGAAAACAGGGAAGGGTCGTAAAAAGGAACCAGAACCACCGGTCGTCGTCCAGTAGGGGTATAACATCCTCGGTTGTAGGTGTGAGAAGGCCTACCTTACTCAAGTCCAGTCTTCGTTCCGAAAGGGTTTCTACCGACCCCTCAAGAATTTGGGAACACCCCCACAGGTCTACTCGACAACGAACCACGGGGGCTGACCTAGAAGGGTAAATTTCCGTTTCTACCCGACACTGCGACCCCGCTCCGCACGCATCTTCTTCGGTAGGAACTGTAGATCCTCTCATATTTGAAATCAGGAGTCGCCCTCCTCCGATTTATTCCATATCCCCAAACCTTGTCACCCCACATTTCAGTGTCGTCGGACCAACTGATCGGACTCTAGGGCATGTCCGGACATCAGAACAGGAGGAAGGAAAAACTGACCGTCCTATCCGCATAAGGTTCGTCTGACCGTGAGAGGATCTTACGGGCGAACAAAGTTAGATAACTACACCTCGTCATACGGTCGGGTCCGGAGATAGCTATCGTCCATGACCGCGAAAGATTGACCCTACCACGGACCAAACTCAAGATAATAGTGACCCCGAACTACAGATCGGTCGGACCCCCGCTCCCCCGAACAGAAAGTGGGTCTGGAGTCCCTTATTAACTCAATCGAGAGAGAATACGAGAAGGCCGAGCGGACCAAGAAGGAAACCTCCGAGTACGCTGGAGGTGAGTAGAACCCCACCATAACTCTCTCTCTCTCGTTTATTCAGTATCACAGGTAAGCGTTCCACCCGGAAAGGAGTCCCCTCTTTCAGTGAACACGAGGATCAAACCTCTCGTGTAGAGAAGGGTTGTCCCCAAGACCCGTGAGTCCTTACATCTTTTTAAGTACTTAGTGAACCACGGGGGGGGGTAGACTACAAAAGACCCGACCGTTTTACTAAATTAGTACAGAAGAGGACTATGGGGTCAATGTCTTCAGTAGAAAAACCTGTCACCACGGTGTCGAAAACAATGATAGTTGTCAAGACAAAGACATGGGTGGTACTTCAGGAACGGAATCCCGTAAGTAAGAAGGTCACCGGTTTTCGAGCCGTGGCCCATGTGACCAAACCGACATTGCCCCGGGTCCCGGAGGCAACCCTGGTCAACTTCCTGACAGTACAGGGACCCCGTCTCCTCCAAAAGACCTCCCGGGCTCTATCTGAAAGGGTCTCGTCGTCGATCGTAACGTTTAGAGAACAGACAAGAGAAAGTAAGGGAGGTCGAGAGACCGTCTCGCGTCGGAGACGAATTAAGGTTGCAGAGGGAGGGGAAGAACAGTCATGAGTGGACCTCTCCGCCCATATCGAACCCGTCAAGCTGACCTCGGCCTAGGACCTTCACAACCGGTCTCCGAAGACAGTGGCCCTAGTCTCGGACGGTTCCACCGTCGAGATACTGGAGCCCCTCTCGACCACCTCCTCGTCGCCGACGACGTCCTGAAGTGGACCGGGACCTAACCCGTAGTTGCGCCAGAGGCCAGGACCACCTCGTGACCCTCCGTCCTCGTAGTAATAGGTCATACCTCCTCCCCAGTCCAGGTGGGCAGGTTTAGGACATCTTAAAGGAAAAGATAGTAGTCAGTTAAAAACACGGTAATTATAAAAAGGGAAAGGGAAGACCTATGTCTTGGAACAGGTTCATCCTCCCAGAAGTCGATTGGGACCGGTACTCAGTTATATACCTATAACTAGGTCCACGGGGCAGAGAGGATGACACATCTGACGAAGGTGATAAAAATCCAAGTACCACAAGAGACCACCGGTAGGATGAGGGTATCCCCTGGTATACTGGAGTGTCTCATACACCTCCACCAATCCGAAGTAAAAGTGGGGTATCAGAGGAGGATTAGGGAAGAATTTTGAAAATTAGGACATGACGATATGTCAACGGAATCTACGTGAAGGGGGGTAGAACGAATTGAAGAGTCTGGAGGAAGATGAAGAGGAAAAGCAAGACAGATGCTTCAAGAGTCATGGGAGACATGAAGACTATAAAGGTGAGTTACTGTGAATTTAACGTTAAGACGGAGGAAGGATTAACCGCACTCTTCTCGGAATGGACGGTCTAGGGTCTCCCTCTTCCCCCTGGCCGAACGGAAGTGGACGGCCATTCGTGTCGGCTTGGTCTTGTGGTGCACCAGGTTCTGACAAAGAGGGAATTTCAGGTAAGACGGAACCACCCAAACAAGTCCACACCTACTTTTCTGTCTACCCAATTTATATGGTACAGGGTCCGGTAGAAACCGTTTCGGTTAAATATGAGTGAATAAATAGGGGAAGGAAGATCGGATTGTTAAGACTCCCCCAGTTCTTAAAGTGTCGTCTACCCTGTGGAGGACCTCCTCCCGTCTTATGCTCGTATGTTCCTGGTCAAAGGATAGGATTTTTAGGGGACCACTAGTGACCATTATTAAAAAGGACTCTGCCGCACCTGTGTGGAGGATTTACTGGAAGTGTTTAAAGGAAGGATTTGGCATCGTGTGAGCAGCTGGACACATGGTTCGTTAACGACGACGGACGGATAAGGTCCGGGGACACCCAGGCACGGGGAAGATCAGGGAGGGTCCGCCCACTAGTCCGGGGGAGAAGGTGGGACGGCCCACCCAAGGAGGGGTGGACTCGCGAGTCAAGGGAACGACGGCAAGTGATGGACGGTTTCGCTTCTTTGGTCCGTAACTTTTCGACTTAAGAAGGTCTCCCCACTCCGGGGAAGGGGGTAGATCCTCTAAGTTCGGTGTTTCGGAGTCCCACCGGAGTTTACTCTGGACAGAGGAGTTTTACTCTTCAAAGGGTCGGTTACGTGGTTTACAACATCGGTGTGTAAGACCCTTTGTTTGAGCGAGTCTTCCCGTTACGTCTCTCACCTCACGTCAAATAATGCGGCCGCCCGGGTTCCGTCTCAGAGGAGAGTCGGTTCTTGGGGTTGGTCGTAAACCCTTTTAGAAAATATGGGGTACACATGCATAGACTTGGGTGGTGAGGTTTAAGGAACTCTGAATGTATTTGGTTCCTTTTATGTTAGGGTCATTGGGGTAGTAAGTGTACGATACATGAGTTTGTCAGTTTGTTAATCGGTTATTAGTTATTTGGGCTCCAATGTGAGGCTTACTGCGTCTTTTTGAATACCGGACAGTCTCTTTCCCCACTAATCACATACAAAAGAGAATCCGTTACTCATTGGATCTATACTAGAAGTTCCAAGGGGACAGACCTCCCCCAGAATAGGAAGACAACAACAAAAGTATCCGTGATTTGTGTCTCAAGTCTCAGGTGACCTTTCCACCGGCTCGTACTAGTCGGACTTGTCCGGATTCTACCTCAGGTCCGGAATACTTAAGGAAAAAGTGTTGCTGAGCTACCTGTACTCAAACTCATTTGAGGTCCTCAACTACTACCTGTCCCTCTGGACAGCACGACTCTAAGTGTTTCTCAGCTTATACTCACTCGCTGACTTGACTTGACTTGACTTCATGAAACTCCACCCCCCCTCCCCACCACCTTATATCTAAGGACACGGGTTTAGGGTCTCTAAGATCAAATCTTTAAACAACTCCCGAGACCTTTAGACATACTTTTTGTTCTGTTTTTATAGGGGTCTACTAAGACTATACGTGAGTCAAGACCCTTTGTGTCGATCTTACGGAAACGGATTTGTGAAGTTTTTACATCTCCTTAAAATTCACTTATTCTTACGTCTTACTATATTTTAATTTAATCGTTGTTTCGTCACCCACAACCATTCTAAAGTCGTACTCCCGTATTAAAACATTCTTTTTATTCATATAAAAAGAATTGTGTGTATCTCCAGATTAAATTAAATCAAAGGTAATGAAAAAATAAAAATCAAACCCCGTTTTTAGATAACTAACAAAGGAATGATGGGAAACATCAAAATTTATGGATTGAGACATTTACTTGGATCTGACAAATAAGGTCGAACGTACTTTATCGACCTCCGTTACAAAGAAGGATAGGAGAGACAAGGTGTTTCCATAACGAAGCAATTTACTAGTAAAATCATTTTACGATAATGAATTATAAAAAACTTCTGTTTGTTATACGATCCACGACTGTTTGATATCGGTAAAGTGTCATCTATATTATATCAAAAAACAAATAAGGAATAAGTACGAGGTTAAATTTACAAGAGTAAGGAACGAACATTCAGTTCGTTAGGGAGAGAAACACAAATGAGTTTGTAAAAGTTCTGAACATAGAGTAAATATAAGTGGTACTCTGTAAAATGTGAATTTTTATACTACTATACTTTTACCTTATTTTGGTGGAAAATTAAAGAACCTTGTACTTTACTTTACAATCCCTTTCCTCCCGTTAATCTTTTCTGTAATTCTTGTTTAATATAAGTAATTTAAGGAACCGTAATAAGGTTTACCTTTAAGGAAACTATTCTCTTCAGTTACAATAATAATGGGTTCTTACTTCTTGAAACCCCACTTAAGTCCCCTTTATAATTCAAAGTTTTACGACTCCGTACATCTCTTTTCAAACAAGTTCTTCTTTTTAATAAAGAATACAGGTGACCTACGTAGATGACTCTATAATTTAAATGGTTGTAGGAAATGAGACCTTTAATTGGTTCTAAGATCGTCCGTGATAGGAGAAAACGATTATCCATACTCAGGTATCCCGTTTCTTGAACTTTTCCGAGAGTCCAAAGGTCTTTGAGACTGTCCGAACACTGTTCTCGTCAATTTACGTATTTTCATCTTTTACTGGGTACGAGTGGAGTCTCGATAAAGTTCGAAAAGTTCATATGTAGGTTTTAATGTAGATAACTAGAAATAAAAGTCCCTATCTTCTGTGATCGGAAAGTCTTAAGGAATTTTACACATCTCATAGACATTTGTCGTAGAAGATCTGTCTCAAAGAAAGAGTTGTCTCAAGATTTTACCTGGTCCTCAATAAAAGTGGAGACTGTTATACTTGTTCGTCTATCTATGACATAATGTGCCAACGGTGACCAGTAATCAAAGAAGTCAGTCCTACTGGCTCATTGGACTCAGTTCAGACTTCAGGTCCAGTTTCGGTAGATTTAAATCGTAAGGGATACTGAAGGAGTAATTGGAACCTGAGTATTCAATTGGGTGTCGTCGTACCGGGTCGACTCGGACATTTCGTACCGGGTACGAGTAAAGGTCTGTACGACTTCCTCATCTCAGATAATAAAAAAATAGACTTCCTTCCAGTTCTCATTGGGGTTAACTTTGGCCTCTCTTCTTACTTACCATAGTCAAATGATCAATCTGATGTCCTGATCAAGACTGTGGGATACCTCTTCTTTCCCGTTTCTCATTTCGACTGTCCTGGTAAAATTACAGTCCCACTGTGTCTTCTCGTCCCTACCTCACTCTCCGCGTAAGAAAATTAAGACACGTCTCAAGTTGTCGTCACTAGACACGCACGAGTCTCTTGACTGGAAAAGTGTCTTCAACGTAGTCACCGACTCCGTCTCCGGTTTTCAAGCTCCCGTCATCGAATACTTCGACGGTTTTGCCTTGTTGTGTTTCGTTCTACCATACACTAGTGAACCCGGAGTGGAGACTCACAAAGATCTGTCAATCGATCTAAATCACGTCCTTCACACCACAACTCATTTTCTTTTTGCCATTTTTCGGTCACTCTATAAAGTAATAATGGATTTTGTTCGCTCCGGGTCCTTGTAAGTCTACTACCTGAAACACCTGTAGTAAACTGTTATTATTTATTAAAGGGTAACCATTAGAAATTTATTTGAAAAATAACACATCATCAAAATCAAGTTTTAAGACTATATGAAGAGTAAGTTCAAAGAGATTACAACTGTGGAATGTATTCACAACACAAATAGTTTTAACTCTTTTATTGTAACCGTGTAATGATAATTAATATGATGTCTAAAAAAAGTCCGTCGTGGTCAAAGAGGTGATTACTTGAAAATAACAAGTTCGCAAGTTAGGTATCATCGTGTAACTTAAATCTTAAAAAATATATATTAACGTTTCATTAATATAATTTTACGTATCACACGCTCTGTATAAGAGACGAAAAAGATGTCAGTTGAAAGGATGTCAGTTTATCCTTTTTATTCGTTTTTTTTTTTTTTTCATTGTCGACATTATGAAACACTATTTACGATACTAGCATCGTTCGTGTCTCCTGACATCTACAGGTGTTTCTATCGATTCGATAAGATCCCCTTCTCCGCAGCTAAGGTCTTAGGACTTTCCCTTTTTTCTGACTCTTCCGTCAACTCTTCCATCTTTTTCGACAGAGTCCTTTTCCTTTGTATACAATCCATTTCCAGAAATTTTTAAGTGAGTGGATATATGTTTTACCGAAACCTTTTGACAAAACTTTTTAAGTATTTTGTGATAGAAAAAGTAGGGGAATTTAATATTTCTGTGTTTTCAGTTAGTAGCTTACACAGTCCGCATCGAGAACCATTTAAGTATCCGTAATCGGAAGAGATCGGATCAAATAGAATACGAAAGAACTAAACCCATATATTAGGACACCAGGGTTAAGAGTTGAGAGATAAAATTATATACAAACATATAATAAAATCACAATTATTGGATAGTGTTGATAAACTTCGGTATTTAGGGAGCCTAAGTTGTTGAATAATATGTGGAGGTTTACTGACTAAATTGGGGTAAATGGTTACCAGGAAGTTATTTATGACGAATTCACTGATAAAAAGGAAACCATGTAAACACTTTTTCCGTTAGAGATACGTACATCCACACACATTTAAAACCTCTCTCTTTAATTCAAGAAACGAGAAAGAAAACTCCTTCATGTCCCGACTATTACTATTTCACCTTCTTTTTTCTGACACTCGGGGATTTGTTATTGACTGAATTTAGTTTCGTCTTTCACAAATCAGATGTTTCTTCAGTTGATTGTTACGTAATTAAGGTAGGTTCGAGAGTAATTTTATGTTTACTTTTATAGGAACATTACGAACACAACAACAACAAGTCATTCAGCTCAGGTTGAGACACTGTGGTACCTGATGTCGTATGGTCCGAAGGGACAGGAAGTGGTAGAGGACCTTAGACGAGTTTGAGTACAGGTATCTCAGTCACTACGGTACGTTGGTAGAGTAGGAAATAGTAATGGAAGAGGAGGACGGAAGTTAAAAAGGGTCGTAGTCCCAGAAAAGGTCACTCAGTCGAGAAACGTAGTCCACCGGTGTCATAACCTCGAAGTTGAAGTCGTACTCAGGAAGGTTACTTATAAGGAAATCCTAACTGACCAAACTAGAAAAATGTCAGGTTCCCAGAGAGTTCTCAGAAGAGGTATGGTGTCAAGTTTTTGTAGTCAAGAAACCACGAGTCGGAAGAAATACAAGGTTGAGAGTATAGGTGCGTACTGATGACCTTTTGGTATCGAAACTAATGTGTCTGGAAACAACGGTTTCACTATAGAAACGAAAAATTACACGATAGATCAAAAGAGTATCGAAAAAAAGATTCCTCGTTCGTAGAAAATTAAAGTGCCGATGTCAGTAAAACACGTCACTAAAACCTGGAGTTCTTTTATGTCGATATTTAGTTACTACGTAAACTTTCTTTCGTACCTATGCATCTACATGTGTATACAAAATATAAAAGTTTGTCGGAGTTTTATCGTTGAGATGTACGTGAAGAACTTCTGATGGTCATAAAGAGTAAACAAGAGGAGTTGACTTTCTTAAAATAAGTTGACAGTGGTCGATATTTCGTGGAATCTAAAAGTGTATGAACGTTCGATTTTCAATCGGAAATGTTAAAGTACATACGACTGTCTTCTATAGTCTGAAGACACAGTCTCTATTTCTCGTAATACAATTAACGTCGTCATAACCTTCTTGTAGATATAATAACACGTTAAAAGGACTCAAGGTCAAGGTTTTATCACTACGTTTCTTATAATCTATTGATTGATCGGTCACCTAACATATTATCCTCTCGTTGTGATTTGAATCCCTTGGTTTGACCAAATAACTGAAAAAAAAAAGAAAAATTTTTAAAATAAAAAAATACAAACATAAAATAAAATAAATAAACGAACAAAATTTAAATAAATAAAAATTGTCTTTAAATTAATAAAATTAACCTCCGATTAATGAACTGTTATAACANATAAATAAAAATTATCTTTAAATTAATAAAATTAACCTCCGATTAATGAACTGTTATAACATAACCAAAACGGTACGTTACTGTACTTAGGTGGTGCCCACATGTTTTACAAGGGGTAGGACTTGGGGGGAGGGGGGAGGGAGGGGTAGGGTAGGGAGACCCAGTAGGGTCACGTGGTCGGGGTTCGTGGGACAGAGTACGTAGTTTGGACCTGGTCGCTAGGTAAAGTGTATACTATTAGACATACAAAGTTACGGTAAGAGGGTTTGGTAAGGTGGGAGTGGGAGAGGGTGTCTCAGGTTTTCTAACAAGGTATGTAGACACAGAGAACGACAGGGTGTATGTCCCAATAGTAATGGTATAAAGATTTAAGGTATATATACACAATCATACGACATATAATCTCATATCAACGAAACGTTACAACTCAATAAAAGATGACATGTCGTTTAACTTAGTCGTTAAACTTATCGTTATTACTGTTGACAGGAAACGAGACCTCCCTCTATAATAGAAATAGAATGAACTGTAATTGGAAGTAAAATAAAGTCTCCCTTGTGATAGAGATAGATGGTTTTGATAGGTGATAGATTTATAATAAAGTTTGTCAGATCTTGTCGTTCTTGTTCCAATCACGGAATGAGTGTTTCGGACGTTTTTAGACTCTGATCCCCCCTTAACAGAGGGGTACTATTACAAACGGTCTGTACGGAGAATGACAAGAGGGTAAAAGGAACGAATAAAGAAGAATTCGTATGTTGAATGTCGAAATGTATAGTTCCGGTCTGAGAGATACCTCTCATTACCTTCTCTTTTTTACACACGAACACACACGTGTCCACACATGTATACAATCCCATTTTACTGTTATCAGACGACGACGACGACGATTCAGTGGAGTCAGCACAGGTTGAGACACACTGGGGTATCTGCCGTCGGGTGGTCCGAGGGGGCAGGTACCCTAAGAAGTCCGTTCTTGTGACCTCACCCAATGGTAAAGTAAGAGGTTTCGTACTTTCACTTTCACTTCAGTGAGTCAGCACAGGCTGAGAACCGCTGGGGTACCTGACATTGGATGGTCCGAGGAGGCAGGTACCCTAAAAGGTCCGGTTCGCATGACCTCATCCCACGGTAACGGAAGAGACCTGTTATCAGATCCTTACGGGTATTTGATATTGAAACATACTTAGTATTCCTTTCTTATGTGTATAGTGTTAATTGTTCATCTATGCTCAGATATGTTACAGACCTCTCTAAGAACTTGGTAAAAAAATAATTGATTTCAAATCTTCTTTCACACAAATCCTTTTTTTAACATTTTGTGTAAAATAGACGATTTTCTGTGTTTAATTTCCCCTCACTAATATTGTAGAAGTCAAGTCAAGTCAAATCAAGTCAGTGAGTCAGCACAGGCTGAGAAACGCTGGGGTACTTAGTGTCGTGTGGTCCGGAGGGACAGGTAGTGGTTGAGGGCCTCAAGTGAGTCTGAGTGCGGGTAGTTCAGTCACTACGGTAGGTCGGTAGAGTAGGAGACAGCAGGGGAAGAGGAGGACGGGGGTTAGGGAGGGTCGTAGTCTCAGAAAAGGTTACTCAGTTAAGAAGAGTACTCCACCGGTTTCATGACCTCAAAGTCGAAATCGTAGTAAGGAAGGTTTCTTTAGGGTCCCGACTAGAGGAAGTCTTACCTGACCAACCTAGAGGAACGTCAGGTTCCCTGAGAGTTCTCAGAAGAGGTTGTGGTGTCAAGTTTTCGTAGTTAAGAAGCCGAGAGTCGGAAGAAGTGTCAGGTTGAGAGTGTAGGTATGTACTGGTGTCCTTTTAGGTATCAGAACTGATCTGCCTGGAATCAGCCGTTTCATTACAGAGACGAAAACTTATACGATAAATTCATACGAGTATACTAGTGGAGATAGAGACTCTAGTTTTAATATAGTCTTTCACTTAACTTGTTGTCTGGATCTGATGTCAAGAGGTCACGACACTAGGTCGAGCATGTCCTAGGATAGTATGTACTCCTGTTTGACTTGGGTCTAGTGAACCAAATTAGGTCTCAAACGGTCGGTAACTTGGTACAACACAGAAGCACAGGAATACATGTTTTATCGGCACTATTGTCATGTACCGGTGACCTCAGAACCCTTCTTCTACGTGGTTATTGACACTACACAAGATTTGTGTGGAGACATCTTATGTAAAGTTCCGTGTGATCGCCTAGTAGAAGATTCGGTCGAACAGACTAGTATCGTGTGGTGGAGGTAATACGGATATTTTAGAGTGGATGAGGTGAGGATCCAAAGATCATTTAGAAAGATATGAGTAAGACTATAACGTTTTAGCGTCGTCTAAATACAGAACACTAAGGTGTCAAAACCTTCGAAACATGGACCTTTTGTAGGTCATAAACCTTTTCCCATTTTATTATAGACACTACAAACCACCTCAAATTTCATTGTAATGGTAGGGAGTGATTTTGTCTTGTTACACAAACAAAAATGAATCTTTAAGTTAAGGTCAAAGAGTTATTAAATTCTCGACATGAAATTTTAAACATAAAATTCGAAAAATTCCACCTTACAAAGTCAGTTTATCTTTTCACGTTAACTAGTATGTCACTTGGAAGTCGGTCAAACTTAACGTTTATCTTGGTTTAATAAGGGGTCCAATGGTGGGACGGAGAGGGTTAGGAGTCTAGGGATCGAGATAGGGTTCTATGAGGGGTATGAAGTTTGACAAAACTTTCTTTAGGGTCCGTAAGATTAATAAAGGAGAGATATATAAATTCTTAGTGGAGAGCAGACTAATTAAAGAAAATACTTGACTAAGTCTGATAAGATACAGAGATCGTTTTTTAGAAGCCATAAATTTTAATGTGAATATAAATTTTTATTACCGTAAATAGAATAAAATATGCAAAGTACATAGAGATAATATAACAGACAAGGTTACATTAAAAATAAAAATTTGTGGAAATAACTCCATATCAATTACATGTTTTGATGAGTACATTGTATACATTAAACCATTCAAACCTGTGTACGTATGTTGGTACTTGTATAAAGGTGTTATTTCCATTGTTTGTATAGGTAATGAAAGTTTTAAAATGAGTGTGGAGGGGAATAGGTACACCATTCTTGTGAATTATACTCTAAATGGTAATTTTTTACAATTCACGTGTTATTTCATATCAATTTATATCTATGATTAGAGAAAACGTAGAATATATTTGTTTATATCTAGAGAAAAAGTAGAATATATTGGTTTTTAAATCTGGTACCTTTTTAAGGGTAAAGGGGGAGTGTTTACAGTAAAAGAAGAGCCCAAGAAACTCAAACTAATAAAGTCTATGAGTATATTGACCTTAATACGTCATGAACAGAAAGACACTGACCGAATAAAGTGAATCGTATGACGGAGGGTTCTAACAAGTGTAACAGTGTAAACCGCTCTAAAGAAAGTGAAAAAATTCCAACTAATTATAAAAGAACGTACACATACAGTCAAAAGTAAGTAAAAAGGTAATTACTTGTAAATCTAACGAAATATAGAATAGATGAGATAGATAATAACACGATGTAACTTGAACTCTATCGTCTAATAGAGAAACTCTAGGACTAAAGTTAAGGAAACTCATATACGGGTCTTCATCTTAACGACCTAGTATATCATTGAGATAAAAAGTAAAAAACTCCTTTGAGGTATGACAAAAGTCATCACCAACATAGTAAAATGTAGGGTTGTTGTCGACATGTTCCTAAGGTAAGAAGTAAAGGTATTCGTCTAAAGGGTTTGGTCTCTTCGTGTGTTCTATATTGTTATTACGACTACAGTTGTACAACACGGACTGGTGTCGAGTCTACTTCTCTCGTAATATATAAATACTATATACTCATTTGTGGTATAAAAAAGGAGGACTATTTTCGTATAAAATCGTTTTGATTCCGGTTTATCTACTATATACTTTTGATAGTTTTATTTTTAAGGTATCACCCTAAATTCTCATATGATCATTTTCCAATCAATCGGGACCAAACTTTTACGGTAATAGATCTTTTTTCGGGAAATCCTTTCCGAATCTTTGTGTTTCTTACAAGATTTATTATTTACGACTCTCGACATCAGAAGTTACAAGAAATTGTGTTTGTTTCTTCTTAATCTAAGACCGACACAATGACAGTGTTTTTATTTCTTGTGACTGTAGGTTTTTTGAGACGGGTCCTCTTGTCTCATTTTATTGTTTTTAAGTTCCTTAATCAGATACTCGATTCGTATAAATAAGATCTTGTTTATCAGACATTCGTAGGTCCACGTATTAACCCTCTCCCTCTATTTTTATTTACCTTGATTTTTATATCTATAAACATTTTGAGTTGGTCTTGTATACTGAATCAAAACTTATTAATATTTCATAGGAGGGACCAGAATTGTTTGATAATGTTTTCTGTACTGTTAATGGACTTATCTCCTTATACATGAATAAAGAAGACACCTCCCTCTCTCACAAGATATATTTTGACCTTATAAAAACCTAGAGACAACAGTAGTCTGTACACGTTATTTCATACCGGAGATCTTAATCTTGTCTCTGTATAATTCACTTAAGTGATAGTTTTTCTGTTTTATTTTCTCTATTGACATAATTTTCTCTTTTCTTCTTTGTTTTTTGTTGTTGTGACTTAATTAGATGTAAACGCGGTTGACTCTCTAGTATATAAGGTTTCGTTGTGAAGTGAACATCCACCATGTGTTAACTTATCGAGTAGGTCTTGTGTCGTCTTTCTTCTTTCTTTACTCTTAGAACTCCCTTTTTCACTGTCAAGACCACCTGAATTTTATCATAAGATTTGATATTTTACAAGCACAGGGATTTCCCTTTTATTCTCTTTTCTCTTTCATTCGTAACTAGTTGATAGGTTATCCTTTGTTACTTCTTTTCAAGAGGTTTCACTTCTTCTTTAGGTTCTTACGTTCTATTTCCTAAACTTATACTAATTTCGTTTCAATTTTTTTTAATTAGTGCACCTCGTACGGGAATCTTTTTAAAAGGGTCAAGTTCTTTTTATTTAGGTCCATTTGTTCGTCTTTTTAGATTAGTTTTGTTCCTATACTTTTATTTTGAAACGAGTATTAATTACGGGGTTTATGTTCGAAAAATTCCCTAAACAAGGACCCTAAACGAACTACCAAGAAAATATAAAAAAAAGAATTTACATCAAATTTATATTCATTATATACAGTATAATTTTTAAGTGTGATAAGTAATTTTTTATTTTAATTTAAACTTAAGAAAGGAAGTGACAGAAAAGGGACCCGGGGACTGGTCTTCCATTGGTTATACTCGTCAATGATCATATAAGGGTGATTTTTATCATGGATGATTACATATTTTATTTTTCTAATCCTTTTTAGAACGAAATTAGGTACGTATATATTATAAATGATACGTGGTTCGTTGTAAAATTCTTGAATATTAATAATAGAGTTATATGTAATAAGGTTTACAGGATGACCTGGAAAAATTACATTTAAATTTTGTCTAAAGTAATGTCCATCATTCTTACGATTCAACGTTTGAAACCCCCCTTTATTCAGTAGTATTCATTAATTTCGTGTTATTCTTTTTACGTTATTTTATAACTAACACCATTTTTGGTTTCTCTGTAGTGAAACGATTGTTTCCAAGTATAATCTCTATACCAAAAAGGTCATCAGTACATGTCTACACTCTCAACATGGTGTACCGACTCGTGACTCCTTATTTACGAAAACTTAGCACCACGATCCCTTCTGAGAACTCTCAGGGAACCTGACGTTTCTCTAGTTTGGTCAGTTAAGATTTTTTTTTTTTTAGTCGTGACTTATAAGTAACTTTTCATTACAACTTCGACTTGGTGGTTATGAAACCGGTGGAGTACGTTTCTCTACTGAGACACCTTTTCTGGGACTACGACCTTTACTAACTTCCTTTTTCCTTTTCACCCATCGTCTCATACTCTACCAACCTACCGTAGTGACTGAGTTACCTGTACTTAAACTCGTTTGAGACCCTGTATCACTTCCTGTTCCCTCGGACCGCACGATGTCAGGTAACCCAACTTCTCAACCTGTACTGGATCACTGACTTTTTGTTGCACCAATTTTTTTCTTTTCTTTTAAACTTTTAAACCCTAAAAATTGTAAAATACAAGTCTGTATACTAATTTTCGGGGTAACAATCTACAATAATAATCGTGTGTTCGTCGTATGACATTTGTTCATATATATGTGTCTTGTGCGATCAGTATCGTTTGTGAGAAAAGTTTGTTGTGTCGTCTGTGGAGATATATGCCTGTAGTGATCTACTAGTTATGACTTTAGTCTAACTAATATAAGAAACGTTGGTTTCTACCTCTTCGAGATAGGTCAGTCGTTTTTGTTCGGAATCTCGACTGATACCGAGTCTAGTAATCGAGGAATAAAGTTTAAAGTCCGAATTTAAATTCGTTCATTTCTTTTGGTAATCCGGTAAGTCCATGTTGGATTTAGTTTAGGGAATATGTCGCCCCATAGTTTATCTGTAAGTTCCCCAATCTATACCATCTTTCTCACGGACTTCTTGATAGTTGCCTCCAAGAATCGTAACATATCCTCTACCTGTGGTTATGTCGTCAACAGACTCCTCCGAAATGTTGATGGAGTCCTTTCTACCCTTCACTTTTCGTTCCCTCTTTCCCTTTCTATACGAGTTGACTTACTGCTCAAGGTCTCTTCTCGATCCTTTTTATTCTTTCGGAAGAATTCATTCGTTACGCTTCTTTATCTCCCTTTGTTGTCTCTTTCTTTCTGATCTTTAGAAAAGTTCTTTTAACCTCTATACTTCCCTTTTAAAGTAAGTCCCTACCCGTACTATTTCCTGTTTTTACTTTACCATTCCTGGGTTGGTTTCTATAATTCTCATTCACAGTTCTTATGTATCTTCTTGAGATGTTTTTTTAGAATTACTGACCCTATTAGTGTTACCACACCAATGACGTCTCGGTCTGTAGGACCTGACACTTCAGTTCACCCGGAATCCTTTGTAATGATACTTGTTTCGATCACCTCTACTACCTTAAGGTTGACTCGATAAAGTTTAGGATTTACTACTAAGAGAATTTCACGATGTTAGTTATACAGTCGTTTAAACCTTTGGAGTCGTTCCCGGTGTCCTGACCGTTTCCAGTCAAAAGTAAGGTTAGAGTTTTTTCCCCATACGGTTTCTTACGTGTCTGATGACATGTTAACGGGAGTATATTGTGCGATCGTTATAATACAAGTTTTAAGAAGTTCGATCCGAAATTGTCTTCTTTAAGGTCTACATGTTTGATCTAAATCTTTTTCGTCACCTTGGTCTCTAATTTAACAGTCGTAAACTACCTAGTATCTCTTTCGTTTCCTTAAGATCCCTTTTTTGTAGATGAAGACGACGTGACTGATACGATTTCGTAAACTGACACACCTAGTGTTGTTTGACACCTTTTAAAAGTCTCTCTACCCTATGGTCTGGTGGACTGGACGGAGGACTATTTTGACATACACCCAGTTCTTCGTTGTCAATCTTGATCTGTACCTTGTTATCTGAACAAGTATTAACCTTTTCCTCAATCTGTTCTGACATATAACAGTAGGACTAATAAATTACATACGTCTCATGTAGTATACTTTACGACCTGACCGACTTAGGTACGACCTTAGTTCTAATCACCCTCTTTACAGTTGTTGGAGTCTGTACTTCTAATACGGTGGGAATACCGTCTTTCACCCTGAAGGGACCACCGAGTCTACCATTTCACAGACGGATGTTACGTCCTCTGGGTCCAAGTTAGGGACCCAACCCTTCCGGAGGACCTCTTCCTTTACCGTTGGGTGAGGTCATAAGAACGGACCTTTTAGGGTACCTGTCTTCTCGGACCACCCGATGTCTTCTCAGTCTGTGCTGCCTTGCTGACTCTCTGAAGTGAAAGTGAAAGTACCGTCTTTCACTTATCCTTGATTTCTCAGACAACTACTTTAACTTTCTCTCATTTTTAGAACCGAATTTTGAGTTGTAAGTATTCTGAATTCTAGTACCGAAGACCAGGGTAGTGGAGTACTGTTTCTCTTCCCCTTTTCCCACCTTCACTGTCTAAAATAAAATAAAAGGACCCAAAGTTTTTGTGACATCTGTTCCTGACTTCGGGACTTCAATTTTCTGAGAACGAGGAACCTCCTTCGATACTGTTTGGATCTGTCGTATAATTTTTCGTGTCTATAGTGAAAAGACTGATTTCAAGTATATAAACTCCGATACCAAAAAGGTCATCAGAAAGCACCTACACTCTCGACTTGGTATTTCTTCTGACACACGGTTTCTTAACTACTAAAACTTGACATCACAACCTCTTCTGAGAACTTTCGGGGAACCTGTCGTTCCTCAAGTTTGGTCAGTTAGGATTTCCTTTAGTTGAGACTACTAATAAGTGACCCTCCTGACTACGACTTCGACTTAGAGGTTATGAATCCAGTGGAATATGTTTCTCAGTTGAGTAACCTTTTCTGGGACTACGACCTTTTATCAGACCTGTTGAGTACCTTCTCAGACCTTCGGAAGGTCCTTCTATAAGTACCATTACGGAACTTAATCATACTCACTATCAGCGAGTCAGCACAGACTGAGAAACGGTGTGGTACCTGATATCGGACGGTCCGAACAGACAGGTACCCTAAAAGGTCCGTTCATATACCCTCACCCAACGGTAAAGGAAGAGGTCACTTTTGAGGAACCCGAGTGTAATATTAGTCAGTTCCTTTTGTTGAAGAATTACAGTTTCATACACGACAACAGGTCACCCTGACAGGGGGATATTAGTTTCTTCACGTCCATACGACACCATGAGTACCAAGTAGAAGGGTAAGTGTGACTGGTAGATTATTAGTCAGAGGAGATCTCTCTGGTATTACAATGGAAGATCTTTGACTAGTGAGTCAAGTGTAAGAGAAGTTGGTACTTGTTCGAACTTGGTTCTATATCTGTAGCCCTTCTTTAAGAATACCATACACCTTCGTAAGAAGTGATTTATCCCCATAATACGTCTTTTAAATTCTTAGTTTGTTTTCCACCCTGGTCCACTGGAGATTACAGGGGAGGTTTCGAGACTAATATAGTGTTCGATAGACAGAAGATTTTGTCGTTTTAAAAATGGGAACCCGTACCAACTTTTATATAGAGGTATATCGTGACAGTATTAAAATGTCCTTTGTCGTTGACGTGTTCGACACTGGTTGAGTGGTACGGTTCCCTAAATTTCACTATATACAGGTCTGAGTAACTTGATCTGATGAAATAACGTAAGAGACTATAGTCGTCCGACCAACAGTTTTCGACTCTCATATAATTTCGATCAAATTCGTGTTTCGTAATTCCTTCGTCTTCACACAATTTACGGAAACAAATTAGAGGAGTGAGAAAAAGGATGGAGTAGAGACTGTTTACGAACGGAAGGGGTTACATGGGATGGTGACTTTTCGGAATAAATGAAATTGAATTAAACTCATGAACCATTGTGGACAAAATTGAAGCTCCTAAAAGTAAAGATGAGTACTTGATGTACCTATAGTGAAGATGGAAAGTTACATTAAAATATATTCCAAAGGGACCACCGAGTCTACAATTTCTTAGAGGAACGTTACTTCCTCCGGGTTCAAACTAGAGACCCAGTCTTTCTAGGGGGTCTCTTACCTTACCGTTGGGTGAGGTCATAGGAACGGACCTCTTAGAGTACCTGTCTCTTTGAACCGGTCGATGTCAGGTACCACAGTGTTTCTCAGTCTGTACTGACTTGTTGATTGTCAAAGTGAAAGTGAATACAGATACTTTTTATTTGTATGTATTCTAAAATCTATTCAGTGTACAAGAGGTTCCGAATTTTATATTACATCGACAAAGGAGGGGAAAACAGGGGTTCGACTAGAAGTAAGGGGTTTCCATAAAAGACGAGGAAATAGACAAAGACACCATAGATAAAAATACAAAGTTTTATTGTACAAATAACCTGACACAGAAAAAAAAAAGGTAAAATCTATAATAGATAACTGAAGGATGACACCTTTCACTCCTGAATTGGGAGAAAGAGTGGAGGACGGAATATATATTTTAAAGATATGAAATGGGAAGTCATCTCAACACAGACACAAATATTATAGTCATAATCATAAGTGATAACGAAAAGAAAACGAAAAAAACTAAGACGAACTTCCATAAAAGAGTAGCAACGTACATTAATCTTAAGATATAAGTAGGGGGTTTAAGAGTCTGCATCCATATGTAGGACAAGATTTATATAAAAATTTTCAGTTCATGAAGTCTCTGACTGAAAGTTTATTGGGGCGAAAATCCGTAGTAGCGAAAAACATTCTTAACCGGGAGGTTTAAGAAAACGAAAGACCGTAAGACAACACTCTTGGCCCAACGAAGAGTCAGAAGAACAGAGGATCGGGTGGGTGGGGATGAGTGTTTACGACCGATTGAAACAAAAGAACAAAAGATTTAAAACAACTCGGTAAAGGGAAAAAAAAAAAAAAAAAAAAAANAAAAAAAAAGAACAGACAGAACTAAAGTCGGAAGATTTTTAGGAAAAATTTACTTCTAGAGTTCCAACAAAAAAAAGTTCATGTTTAAAAGATGGGTCATGTCGTTTACGGAGAGAAGACTCTATTAACAGGTAAAAGATACCGTTCAGAAACTGAGCCGTAGAATCTAGGGGTAAAAGAATGTCGTTTTGAAGTGAATGTCAACGAACTAAAAAGTACTCGTGTCCAATAGTCTCATCCGTTTTCCTTTGTTAAACAAGATCACGGGGGTTATTACTGTCCAAGACAAATGTTTTTCTCTACCTACTTTAAATCACGGGGTTTTCTACCATTATTATCCACTATAGTGACTTGTGACCGGGATAGCGACCTTGACAAGATTCGTGAAGTGTCTGCACTTATTTAATTGAGTGACCTAAGAGTACCGTCGGGGTTCTAGTGTTCCAAAAGTAAGGAAACAGAAGAGACAAATTGTCTTTAATAACAGACGTCGGTGATAATTATCGTGAGACTCTGTCAAAAGTGTAAAAGAAAAAAGAAAAAAAAATGGTAATAATAATCGTAAAAAAAATTCTACTCTTTTACTTTCGAATTATTGAACAAATGTCAGTAGATCGGTTATGCACCGTGTACATCTTAAAAAAAAAATTAAAAATAAAAATGAAATAAAATGAAATGTTATGACATAACCAAAACGGTATGTAACTGTACTGAGGTGGTGCCCACATGTACGCAAGGGTTTGTACTTGGGGGGAGGGTGGAGGGAGGGGTATTGTAGAGAGACCCAGTAGTGGACCGTGGTCGGGGTTCGTACGACATAAGACGCAGCCTGTATCTNTAATCGTAAAAAAAAAATTCTACTCTTTTACTTTCGAATTATTGAACAAATGTCAGTAGATCGGTTATGCACCGTGTACATCTTAAAAAAAAATTAAAAATAAAAATGAAATAAAATGAAATGTTATGACATAACCAAAACGGTATGTAACTGTACTGAGGTGGTCGCCACATGTACGCAAGGGTTTGTACTTGGGGGGAGGGTGGAGGGAGGGGTATTGTAGAGAGACCCAGTAGTGGACCGTGGTCGGGGTTCGTACGACATAAGACGCAGCCTGTATCTGACCGCTAAGCTAAGAATGTACTATCATATGGAAAATGTTACGGTAAGAGGGTTTAGTAGGGTGGGAGAGGGAGAGGGAGACTCAGGTTTTCGGGCAATATGTGTAGACACAGAAAAAACGACAGAACGTATGTCCCAGCAGTAACGGTAGAAAGATTTAAGGTATATATACACAATCACATGACATAACCACAAAAAGAAAGACCGAATGAAGTGAGACATATTAGCCGAGATCAAAGTAGGTAGAGTAGTCTTGACTAAAGTATAGACTAAAGGTTTTAAGTCAAAACGAAGGATACCCTTCAAACCCTGGTCTAAGAGTTTGAAAATAACAGTCTGAACAGGGTAAGGGAACCTGGTAATTTTTGTTGTCGGATTCAACGAGTGGAGTATGTTCCCAAACCATAAATTTCCAAAAACGATTGAAAGGTGTTCTCTATTTACTACACAGTTTTATAAACTGATCAGTTATTTACATAACAAATAAATTCTGTTTAATTGTGTTTAATTTAAATGACTATAAACTATGGAAACTACTCTTTGTCTTATAGTAATAATAAGATGATACAAGGTCTCTGTCATTTCACTCCACCAAGTTCAGGACCAAGACGATAAGTGATCGACTTATAAGACCTTGTTAAATGCTTTATAAGACAAAGCAAAGTGAATAGACACACACAATTCAACGAAGTCAGTACAGGTTGAGAAACGTTGGGACACCTGATATCGGTTAGTCCGAGGAGACAGGTACCCTAAGAGGTCCGTTCTTATGACCTCACCCGATGGTACTGGAGGAGGTCCACTAGAAGGTCTGGGTCTCTACCTTAGGTTCAAAGAACTCAGAGGACACAACTGTCCACCCAAGAAATGGTGATCGTGGTGGACCCCTCGGGAGTGAATAGACATTGTACCCCAATTATTAAAGATCTTATCCCAAAATTATCCTTCCACCGAGTCTGTCATCTCTTAGACGGAAGTTACGTCATCCAGGACCCAAGCTAGGGGTCTAGTTCTTCTAAGCACCCAACTCTTCTAGGGGGACCTTTTCCCTTACCGATAGGTGAGGTCATAAGAACGGACCTCTTAGAGTACCTGTCTCTTCGGACCTCTCGATGACAAGTACCCCGGTGTTTCACAACCTGTGTGATTGCGAAAGTGAAAAAAAGTGTTCAATTAAAATGTACTCGTCATAAACCTTATCATAAACGACATCTCAACCTGGAATGGATTTGATAACCGTTCTTAGTCTCACTGAGATTTTCCTTCTGTCCAAGGTAGAGAATACTTGTTTCATTGACTCAACGTTTTCTTCACGTCAGACAGGGGGTTGAGGTATCAAAGGTCTCATAATCAGAAATGTTTAGAGGGTTCCACTATTAACCTACTTGGTTTATGGTACAGTATATACTTCTTTCTTCAGAAGAGTAGGGTACCGTTCACATCTTTTCTCATACGTTTATTATAGGAAGTTTGGGTAAAACTTCCAATTCCTTCGTGATGGAAAAGACTAAACTTATTTATAAAGTTTTTTGGATATTCAAGATCTCTCATTATTGTTAATACATTGTCAAACAATAAGGTTTTTATAAAAAGGTCACTATGACTTCCTATATAAGATTTAACCTTTTATAGAAAAAAAAATTAACTATGGTTTGGTACGAATTTATATTTTGAACAGTGCTGTCCCAGGACACGCTAGAGTGAGAGGATCAGAGAGAATCCGAGTGTGTCGATAAGTAAAAACATGATACGTAAGGTCTATGTATCCTTAACAGACAAAGTAGTCGTACAAGACGACCGAGGTTATAGTCTCTAAACTGTATACGACAAGGTAGTTTGACCTTACAAACAGGAGAATAAGACATAGATCATTTTTACCGTCTAGGAAGTCCAGACCTTAAAATAGATTAAAAGAGTCCTTCCAATTTAGAGGTCCGAATCCATTCGGGTGTATTATACGGAGGTATTATTATGGATATTGAGACGAGGATCATTAAACGTACAAAAATTAACAAAATGATTAATATATGTTGATAAACAGAAAGTTAGTTGGACATTAGAGGTATTGAAGGTGTTTGTGCCAACTAAGGAAAGAAGAGACATTCAAGTGAGAATGGGGATGACGACTTATGACACGGAAAGGTGTTTCGTCGGGTGGTATTGACGAACAGTTTATTATTGGTTAAAGTCGTAACAGACAAAGGTGACATATGGGTAAAAAGTTTTTACGTTCTCAGTAAATTTTTTATCAGTACCACTTCACTCTCAATAAATCGTTTTCTTTTTAAAGGAGAAATTATATAAAAGTATAATACAGAGGACCTTTAAAACGGACAATATTTAGATTCAAATTCAAAAAGGAAGGTGAATAACAGAACTTAAATGTTATTTTCCTTTTTTCTAGAAAATGGTAATTTTTTCAGTTCCACAAGAAGATAGATTTTAATAAAACTAGACAAAAGATTCTAAGAACTTCATTTCCTTCTCATTCCTCTTTTATATAAAATGTCTTTATACTGACTCTTCCCGAAACATGGGACGTCTTCAATAAGTTTCAAGATTCATCGAGAAGCTATTGTTTTTGGGTGGTCCGTTTACTGGGGAAAAGGACACACGGTTAGATTAACATATTCTTGAAAAAAAAAAGTGAATGAATACGAATTCCCTTTTTCATCAGGAGTGAACCGGAAGTACCAATTCAGTGTCAAGATGTCAGAACATTTGTTTGTCTACTCTGTTGACCCTAAGTAAAATCTCTAGTAATCTTTTCTCGACTCTACCTGAAGAACATTAAAATTTTCAGTTATGAATTAGTTCTCTTGTGTACGGTTTTCTATCTGTTCATAAAAGAAGACTGTTTGATTTATAGTCGAGGTCCTCGTAATAACATTTTGTCTCAACTAAGATATTGAGGGTCGTGTGAGTCTGTCTTTAAATGAAGATTTTAGATTAAACTAAAGGAATAGTCCGTTAATCATATAATAATTTTTAAGTGCCGTCCCAGTTAGAGGACAACTAAACGTATTAATTCAACGGAAGAGAGACAATTTAATTCCCTCAAAAATAAGTAAAGATCTCGTCTGAAGACTCCTAACTTTCCTAAGAAAAAGTGTGGTATTATTTGGTATAGGTACCGATATATATAAAATATGTATATATATCGAATGAAAATTAGAAAGTATTTCAAGTTCAACAGTCTAAAACCGTTCTCTATGGGTTAAGAAAGATAAGGGAAAAGTGAAGACGAGTGAGGTAGAGGCTTTTTATAGACATTTATTTATCAACAAAGAATTATGTACGACTTTCGTATGATTTAAGAAGGAATCCTCAATGAACGACGGTCAGTGATTCAGTTTCCTCATTTGTAATCACTTTCGGTTTGGAGTACTCCAAGGGTCCTAACCAAATCTATTCTTTCGACTTTTTGTTTTTTTTTTTCATAAAAGGTCTAAACAGAAATTTAGAGATCTCGAGTGTTTCAAACCTCCTTCCGGAGAGAAATCCAAGAGACACTTACGAAAACTTTCTTTTCTTGTCAAAGAAACACCCCCAGATTCAATGGACTAAACTCAGAATCTTTTAAGTCTTCATATTTAGTGTAAAAAATTTCCAATTTATACCACTACTTTCTTGTCGTATCCCCTCCTTTTTCAAGAGGAACTGGGAGAATTCGGGGGACTGTTCCAGACTTTTGATTGAACTGTTTCTCTAATTGTCCTCTGTTCGGATGTCGAACTCGTAAATGTCCAAGTACCGTTGGAAATGTTCTCTTCCTTCTGGTCTTCTTTGTTGGTCTTGTTCTTCGAAAACAGTGAAAATCTGTCTATTATTTAAACATTTCTTAACTCTTTTTCCTCAAACCCGATCTCCATCATTTACCGCGTCTTCATTGATCCTTCTATCCCCATTCAGATTGATCCAAACGATTATGTCGAGGACCCGGGATTTAAGGGTCAGAGACAACTATTACTAGGGAATACAAAAGGTAGGTCCTTCCATAACTGAGATTTTATACGAGTTACACTCTTAACACTTAGTTCAGCTTAAACATCGTTTTACTCCTGACATCCGGCCTCTGTCGTAAAGTCTATCGAGACTCTTTGACAAGGCTTCTACATTCCCCTTCCAGTCATATATATAAGTCAAGTCAGCGAGTCAACACAGGCTGACAAACGCTGGGGTACTTAGCGACGTGCGGTCCGGAGGGACAGGTAGTGGTTGAGGGCCTCAAGTGAGTTTGAGTGCAGGTAGCTCAGCCACTACGGTAGGTCGGTAGAGTAGGAGACAGTAGGGGAAAAGGAGGACGAGGGTTAGGGAGGGTCGTAGTCTCAGATGTATATACATACAAATTATATATATATATATATATATATATATATATATACTAAAACCACTTCCTCCTCATGTACGTCAGTTCGTGTATACAAAAACGTCTTCCAATGACGAACAGAGTACTTCGAATCACTTCCAGTGCTCCGCGTATGTAGTGGTACTTCCTAAAATCACAAAAAGATCTATACTCCTCTTTTGTTTTGAACTCGAGTATTTTAACCGAGGACTTTTATAAATAGACTTCTGAATAAGACGGTCAATAAGGGTCTCGAGTTTCACGGAGTTAAGATGAGAGGTGGGACTTGAGGAAAGTCCCTTACAACTTTTAGTCACTGACGTCTTCCCGTACTAAATTAGGAACTCCTCCATTTCACGATAAGTGTTTCCGATGGTACCCTTTGAAGTGTAGTGGACAAAAGTCCCCTCGCCCCCGATTTACTCCCGTCACCACTGTTCTAGTCTCATTAGAAGGATGAGGACGGAAAAGGACTTTGAGGAAGTCGAATTCGATAAATCTTACGGTTCCCGGCACAAACCTCTATCGTACGGGACATTGAGTAGCTATCCACCAAAGTGTCAAATAAGAAGAACGAACAATAGGTAACAAATGACTCTGACTCCGTTATATTTTCTGTTGCTCCGGTTGTTCAAATGGCGGATCACTCGGTTGATTTACTTCATGTAATATATAATTATTTCTCAAGGACCTAGGTCCTACACACGGAGAGCCCCTGTTATTCAGTTTTACTATGTAAGCGTACCTTACTAACAATCAAGAGACAATGGTCCATCTTGTAAATTAAAAATACATACTTAATGAGTTCGACGGAAGTTAAGTGGAGGTCCTTTCTTGCTATGTTCCATTCGACTATTCTTGTCACGACTCAAATTGTACTAAAGGAAAATTTGGAGATAACACCGATTCTACGTCTCGTTCTCAGGTACGTAAATATCACGACTCGTGTATCATCCGTAACTCAGTTACAAACACCTCCTTTCTTCTTTCGTTCAGTCATATAAAGATTAAATTTTAAATAAATCAAAAAAGATCTTAAACGTTTCAATCATACACTTATAACAATGAACTTTACTTTTCATAACGAGTTACGATCAGTTAGTTACCTTTCTCTTATTCTCATCTCCATAAAAAAAAATTTCTACACGACGTAAGAAATGTATTGACGAACTAAGTAAAGGTCTTTATCAAAATATTTTCATTGTAGACGAAAAAGTTCCAGGTGTAAACATAAGTCTGAGGTCATTGGTATTGATTGTACTATACATTATAACTGACATTTATTAATACCGATACCTAACAGACTAAACAAAGTCTTAGGACCACTTAGTTTAAAAAAAAAATCCCAACAATTCTGTATGAATATGGAAGATAAATAAAGGTAAGAAATACACGAAGGTAAAAATTGAAATTTCCGTTCTGACGGAGTTATACTATCCCCGAGAGTTACATTTATTAATAGACTTCGAATATCTGATAAATCTGTCTTCAGGTACAACCTTATCCTACTGGTGTCTCTCTCGTCTATTGGCCGTCGGTACGAATCAATATTAAATATTGGTTCTTGTGGCTGACTTGTAGTAACAATTTTACGAAGTAATAGTCAGTTTTAACCAGTCAAAACAGGAAAGTGTAATGTCCCCTCTAAAAGGTGTACTATTTTACTCCTGTCTTTCTTAAAAACTACTTTTCAGTCTCGTGTGTGTGTGGAATTTCCACGAGAACCTTCTTATGAGTAAACTTGTTCGTCCCTCATTTACTAACTGTGAGACATATTCCCGAAACTTTCAGTTCCGAAACTGCACAGTAAACAATCTTTGGGATAATATTATTGACTGTCGGTATGGGTTGTCTACGTGGTATCTCTACAACACGGTTAAAGAAGGGATTCTTTGTAATTCATAACACTTAAAATTATACTTTATAAGCCGTCGCCTTTGGTCACGACGATAAGAACAGCTGTTCCTTTTCTGAGCCGTAGTACGTGTGTTAAGATTTTCCATATTTCCAATGTTCACTACTTTTAACATAGTTTCTCAATGTTCTCGAAACGATTCGGTCGACTAAACTTTTCACCTGTCTTACTTTCTAAAATTTCGTGTCTCCGAGGAAAATACATATTCTTGAAGACAAACTCCCTGTTTGGAACTTTAGTCGTAAACTTTAAATGTATTCTGATGAATGATTACGTTTTGTAAAATACTGTGCTCTAATCCCCACAGACTCCTTGCCTGTATATATTATAAAGGTTAAATGACGAAGTTTACTCTAAACGAACAATAAACTCAGTTCTTCCATCGTCGGTTCTCTTTCATAAATTAAAGAAAGGATGAACAACTCCACTTTTCTTACTGGTGCCTCATCTCTACTCTGGTCTCATTTAAAAATATTTCCTCTTAATCCTGTGAAACCAGGGGAAATAGTTGTGAAGGTAAAAACTTGAAAGCTTCATGCGGTAGAGACCCCACGGGTTGGAGGTTCTAGATTACGAACTACTAGACGTCACCTCGATTACGTTACTGTTATCATTATCCTTATTTCACGTGTTGCTTACATTACGTGAACTTAGTAGGGGTTTGGTAGAGAACTAGGGTTAGGCACCTTTACAAAAGAAGGTACTTTGGGACCACGGCGACGGGACACATATATGTTAAACGTATCGAAACTTTCCTTTCCCGAACTAAAGCTAGGGTTTCTTTCCGTTACGGTTTGTTACGAGTTTGAAGACGTGCTGACGTGAGTAGAGTGCGTGATCATTTCGTTACGAATTTTAAGAGGTTCGGTCCGAAGTCGTTATACACTTGGTACTTGAAGGTCTACAAGTTCGACCAAAATCTTTTCCGTCTCCTTGGTCTCTAGGTTACCGGTTGTAGGCGACCTAGTAGCTTTTTCGTTCTCTCAAGGTCTTTTTGTAGATAAAGACGAAATAACTGATACGGTTTCAGAAACTGACACACGTAGTGTTATTCGACACCTTTTAAGACTTTGTCTACCCTTATGGTCTGGTGGATTGTAGGAGAACTCTTTAGACATACGTCCAGTCCTTCGTTGTCAATCTTGACCTGTACCTTACTGTCTGACCAAGGTTTATCCTTTTCCTTAGGTAGTTCCGACATATAACAGTGGGACGAATAAATTGAATATACGTCTCATGTAGTACTCTTTCCGACACGACCTTCTTCGTGTTCGACCTTAGTTCTAGTGGCCCTCTTTATAGTTATTGGAGTCTATACGTCTATTGTGGTGAGAATAGCCTCTTTCACTTCTCCTTGATTTCTCGGAGAACTACTGTCGCTTTCTCCTCTTGTTTTTTCAACCGAATTTCGAGTTGTAAGTCTTTTGCTTCTAGTACCGTAGGTCAGGGTAGTGAAATACCGTTTATTTACCCATTTGTCACCTTTGTCACCGACTGAAATAAAACCCCCCGAGGTTTTAGTGACGTCTACTACTGACGTCGGTACTTTAATTTTCTGTGAATGAGGAATCTTCCTTTCAATACTGGTTGGATCTATCGTATAAATTTTCGTCTCTGTAATGAAACGGTTGTTTCCAGGTGGATCAGTTCCGATACCAAAAAGGTCACCAGTACATACCTACACTCTCAACCTGATATTTCTTTCGACTCACGTTTTCTTAACTACGAAAACTTGACACCACAACCTCTTCTGAGAACTCTCAGGGAACCCGACGTTCCTCTAGGTTGGTCATGTAAGATTTCCTCTAGTCAGGACCCACAAGTAACCTTCCTGACTACAACTTCGACTTTGAGGTTATAAAACCGGTGAACTACACTTCTCGACTGAGTAAACTTTTCTGGGACTACGACCCTTTCTAACTTCCGTCCTCCTCTTCACCTGCTGTCTCCTATTCTACCAATCCACCGTAGTGACTGAGTTACCTGTACTCAAGCTTATTTGAGGCCCTCAACCACTACCTGTCCCTCCGGACCGACGACGCAAAGTAACCCAGTGTTTCTCAGCCTGTGCTGACTCGTAGACTTGACTTGACTTGACTTCTTTGTCAGATATTTACGTCGATTGGTAATTAGAAAGACGATTTACCCCCTCTCGTCCTCACGTATCTTCCTGTCTTCTACCCAGTCTTTTCCCGAGATTAACAGGTGTATAGTAGGTATGTCTTCAATTCCACTTGGGTTCTCTTGTGTTTGAGTAGGGAAAGAAGGAGAGAGGTAGAGAAGATGGATCCTACAGTTCTTATCGTGAACCAACAAAGGTACAGGACTCGGATAATATGTCTCACTTCATTCGGTCTTTTTTTGTGGTTGTGTCATATGATTGTGTATATATACCTTAAATCTTTCTACCATTACTATTGGGACATACACTCTGTCGTTTTCTCTGTGTCTACATATCTTACCTGAAAACTTGAGACACCCCTCCCTCTCACACCCTACTAAACCCTCTTACCGTAACTTTGTACATATGATAGTCCATTCTTTGCTTAGCGGTCAGATACAAGCTATGTCCTATGTCCTACGAACCCCGACCACGTGCCCCTACTAGGTCTCTCTACTATACCCCACCCTCCACCCTCCCCCCGAGTCCTAACTCTTGAGTACATGTGGGTACCGACTAAGTACAGTTACATACCGTTTTGGTTATGTCATAATATTTCGTTTTATATCATTTTTATTTTTAATTTTTTTCTTATCGTGAACTGTGAGACACATATCCAAGTTGGGTGAGGTCGCAAGAACGGACCTCTTAGGGTCCCTACCCCCTCGGACCACCCGACGGTAGATACCCCAACGTGTCTCAGCCTGTGCTGACTTCGTTCAATCGTCGTCGTCGTCGTCGTCGTCGTCTTTTATAAACAACTTATTAACTTTCATGGTGAGAAAGGTATTTTGCCACAGCGACAAAAGGAGCCGTATGAAGCCACTATGAAGGTAGGAAGGACAGGCACACCTTTGACTTAGTGTACCATCAACTAACTCAAACCCTGTGTACCCCTATTGTATGGGATGATCCGAAACGGGGGATGAATGAGTAAGAGAGAAAGATTTTCTGAAGAGGTAGGGTGAGAGCCAAACACATGCCCTTGTATTTAAAGTAAAATAAATAAATAAAAAAAATAAAAATTCTAAATTTTACAAAATAAAAATTAAAGAAAAAAAATTAAAATTTTAGAAATTAAGAATGTACACAAGGGTTTGTACTTGGGGGGAGGGTGGAGGGAGGGGTATTGTAGAGAGACCCAGTAGGGGTACGTGGTCGAGGTTCGTACGACATAGGACGTAGTCTGTATCTGACCGCTAAGTTAAGAATGTACTATCATATGTACAATCTTACAGTAAGAGGGTTTAGTAGGGTGGGAGAGGGAGAGGGAGACTCAGGTTTTCAGGTAATATGTGTAGACACAGAGAAAGGGACAGAACGTATGTCCCAGCAGTAACGGTAGAAGGATTTAAGGTATATATACACAATCATATGACATAACCACAAAAAGAAAGACCGAATGAAGTGAGACATATTAGCCGAGGTCAAAGTAGGTAGAGTAGTCTTGACTAAGTTTACTTAAGAAAAATTACCGACTCATTATGAGGTAACACATATACATGGTGTAATTAAAATCTAACGATTACCCTTACGTATCTTACTTGTAAACCCTCCAGTCGGTAAAGGTAAAGTATTCTGGTGTCATAACGACGACGACGACGACGACGACGACCACGTAGCGAAGTCAACACAGGCTGAGACACACTGGGGTATCTGTCGTTGGGTGGTCCGAGGGGGTAGGGACCCTAAGAGGTCCGTTCTTGTCACCTCACCCAACGGTAAAGGAAGAGGTTACGTACTTTCACTTTTCACTTTCACTTCAGTGAGTCAGCACAGGCTGAGGATTGTTAGGGTACCTGACGTCGGGTGGTCCGGGGAGGTAGGTACCCTAAAAGGTCCGTTCTCATGACCTCTCCCCACGGTAACGGAAGAGATGACATTACGATTTTCCCTCTTTTTTAAGAGCGGGTAGACTATATCGTTGAATTTGACTATGGTACCTATGACCCTCCTTTCCTAAAGGATTACTACTATCGATAGGAGACTAGATTAACGTTTCGTAAAAATTTACGGAACAACGCCAAAAGTGGATTACCGAATAACTTCGGTAATACGAGTCGTATTCGTCGGAACCTATAACCGTGGACCTTATGTTCGGATCCTCCGTACAGACGATAACTAATTGATTACTTAATTAATTAGGTCTCGGACACAAGGAATAGTTTCTAGATACACAAAGTCCGAACCTACCACACAGAAAAAACCCTACCCCCACCCCATCTTATTTTCTTCCGTTTAATAATTTCAAACTTTTGTATTCGAGTTACAACTTTCAGTGTGAAAAGGGACGTTTCGGATTCCGTACTCCCGTCCTCGTATTGGAGAACCGACACTGTGACAATCTCCACTAAAACTCTTGAAATAATCATTAGGAGTACGAGGAGGGTAGACGTACATTGAAGGACTAATCCCTTAATGGAATGTTATGGGGATTAATTACGATTAAATACGGACAAATCACTGGTATTTTTACACAGTGGGTTAAAATTAACGTTCTCCTCCCATCTATCTACTTTCATGATTTCCTAATCACACAGTAAATGATTTCTCTGGAAATCCTTGCTATTTCTGGTAGACGGGACAGTTAGAAGGAAGAGACCTCTGTTCTGATGTGGAAGACTCGGTTACTATTTATTTTAACAGACGTCATCTTTACTCCCATTTACAACGGGAAGAAGTAATAAACACAGTTTAGTCCTATCCACCTTGAACGTCCTCTCTGTCGAACAACGTTTACGACTGACAAGTAAAATTTTAATTGAAAATGCCCATCGTTTCGTAAAAATATCTTGTTTCCACTGTAGATAATGGGTGAATCCAGAGTTCTCATATAAAAAGTATCCAACAATTAATTTATCAAGTCTTCCGTCAAAAACTTTACATAGTCCACTTAAGAAATAAATACATACGGGGTCTAAGGGTTATACGAACATGAATTTACTCTTAAAGTACAGTCATCCAAAACGTCTGGTGTCGTTACGATAAAGATCTATATCGGATTTGAAAGAAAGTATACATTGTGAGAACTAAAGTGATTGTTGACTGAAGTTATATAATTTTTTTGTATGTGGATGACGAGATTCGAAGTTCTTCTCAATCGTCAGTTGTTTTACGTCGAAACTAAGGCACACGGATCATTCCTCGGAGCGTGTACGATGGCCGAGTAACTTATAAACGAACTTACTCTACTTACTTATCTACCTACTTACTAGAGTCAGTAGACGGTTGTACTAACGTTGAGAAGGATTATCAAGGACTGTCACACAGTAAAGATAGAGGGTCCGAAGAGATTTACCTCCTTCTTTTTAGTTACTTATACAAGTTTCATTACTATTGCTGTAGGTTCAGAGACCGTGTCTAAGGATAATCCAATGTGGTCCAATTATCGTATTAACGACTATGGCGACCACGAGGGCGGGAGTTTGAGAAACTGACCTTCTTTAGGTCCACTAAAACCTTCGAGAAGTCCGAAACAGACAAGTGTCCCTTGGTCCTTAGAGAGGTGAGTACCCGAGCGTCGGGATCAGAACGTCCGTCTTGACAAGGACTTCACAAGTAAAACCACGGGGGACTGTGTTGGCAATGGACCTTCTCGGGACCCACTCCTTTCATGACCTGCGAAGAAAGGTACAGACGGGGGTAGGTCCATCTGGTACCGGGGGTGCCCTTTCGGACACTCAGGGACACTACAACCCCACAACGGTCTCTCCGACTCACACACAGACGACTAAGCCCTCCGTGACGAGATTTCGATTACGAAGACACATGACTCCAGACCAATCAGAGCGTCGTCGACCAGTCCCTTCTCTTAAAGTGTCTACGAGTTGGTCCGTATCTCAGGGGCTCCTTCTTCGGTCTCCGGTCCCGTCTTTCCCTTGATAGAAGGGACTGCACCTCTAGACGTCTTTCACTAAGTCCTACTGTATCGTAATTTTTGTAGTCGATTTTTCCAATACGACTGATACTCGTGTGGACACAGTTTTTATTGTATATACACACGTGTACATATATAAAATAGAAATAGACAGATTAGATAATAGATAAATATATACCGTAAATATTCTTATACGTCGGTTTAATATTTTCCCAATAAAGACCCAGGATCCTTATGTATTATTCCTTTTATCGGGGGAAAGAGGGAGACTATTAGAATTATAAGTCTTTTTGTTTATAAAAGTTACTACTGTCCTCCTTTGTTTTTTCATGACTTAAAGTGAAACATCAACGAAACACAGTAAAATCTTTGTGGTCCTAAAATAGTTTAGTCAGTAAATTATGAGTAAATGTAAGTACGATAAAGATTTTGAGACGGGATCAAACCCTTTGAAATTTTGGAACTTATTCACAGACGTAATTGGATCACGAACCTTATCGTTTAGGGTGACTGTTGTGGTCATGTTGTGCTTACGAACACTTTCTACTTCCCGTTTAAGACGTTAAAAGGGGCGCAGAGGTTTTTGTTTGCAGAGAAGGAATTCAAGAAACTGTCGACAAGTAAACATTTTACGCGAGAGAAAAGATTCGTAAGTTAAGAACTTTGTTTGGCCGTGGTAGTTGGAACATATTCTTCGTCTAATCTTGATAAAGGAGGAATAAAATTCCTCGCAGAAAAAGGAATTCTCAACTTCAATAGTTTACCGTGTTAAATGGTAGGCCTTAAAATTCCGGTAAATCGGGTAACTTAGCAAAGGGTACACTGAGTTCCCGACGTAGTGTCTCTACTGTCTTCCCTTTTGCTTTTTTCCACTTTGTTTTGTACTCACTCCATCAGAGTTTTTATCGTTTTCCTTTGTTTCACTTCTAAAAGAAGGGGGAAAATTGGTCCGAGGGGACCCTTCTCAGAAATTACGAGACCTTCCAGAATCCTTTCTTCTTTCGAATAGAATAACCGTAGTCCTTATAATAGGTCCCCAAAACTAATGTCCTTTTCACTTTTTCTTCGGGGTCAAGAGACAGACTGAGTCCCAGTGGAGACGGACACTACAGGGAAGACTGTCCTGTCCTTCTATTTGTATACCGGAAGTTTGATAAAAATAATCAATTCCTACGTTTATCATCGGTTCTGACTTTCTATTTATTTATTCACCGTAGGGATTAACTCATTGTCCTTATAAATCTCCCGTAAAGTGATTACTCAGAAAGGGTACTTTTTGTCCAAAGTGGACATTTTTAAGTGAACACAAGAGACACGAATGAGAGTAAGAAAGAAAAGGTCGTGTTCCAGTCAAAATATATCTGTTATATACCAAAGAGTATTTTTACTTTACCGGGAAGAAGTATGTACATCCGATATTAATGTTATGTAGTTCTATACACCGCCTCTTGAAGTCCCGTAACTTTGTGACTGACGGTCATTGTTGAGATTCGTTGGGTACCTCTCTGACTGTTGAGCTTAAAGATCCGACGACCGTATATCTCTAATACGACTCTATGTTCTCTTTATACACGTCAAGTCTGACTCTCTCATAGACTTGACACTTCGATTCTATAGGGCCCTCGAAAGTCAATAAATCTGTCTTCGGTGTAAGTTTCTTTAGCAAATGCTACGAATTTCCCAATAAATCCACGAACGACGGAGCGCTATTGTTACCAATAGTGGACCTCAATAATTCCGATATAACTACCTTATTATAGTGTTTCACTACTACTCGTGATTTCTATAAAATAAATACTAAAGTTTATGAGACTTTGTACACAAAACCGAACGAACTTTACCTTCCTTTGTGGTGATTCATGCCCTACGACCCCTTTAAGTCAGGCTCTATACCTGCGAATTCTTTTTCTTTGACGTTCCCATACAAAGTTCATGTTCCTACTTCATCCAATAACCACATATTTGTGCCCAAAAGTCGATCAGTATGTCTAGTAAGAAATGCCTCACTTCTATTGATCTCCTTTTAATCCTTTGTCAAGTTATCTTTTGGAATTGACTAATCTAACGGTTTCCGTCTTTTTCTGTTGACCTGTTAATCTATGTACGATAACGTTTGTTTTATTCAAATTTAGTACGCAGTGACCAATTACCGACTTTCGGATAACACTTCCCTGAAAATGTACCAAACGATAAGACATGAGAGTCAAAGTATGTTTGTGTGTGTGCGTGTTTAGTTGTAATTAATGGTAGAATATGTAGTTCAATAACAACAACCCTTATCCCTTACAATAGAGACCTTTAAAAAATTTTTTCTCTCTTTCCCTTTCATTATTTAGGATCCCTACATATTTTCGGAGATATTATCTCAGAAGAGATTTATTTTCAAACCTTCTAGATCCTTCAAGTAAGACACAATGGTATTAGTAAAGATGAGAACTAGTACGTGTATCATCTTCAAACCCTATCAGGTTTTACAAAGGTGAAGAAAAAGTAATATAAAATCGTGTATGAAACACAAATGTTTACTTTTTTTTTGTTTTTCTTTCTGTTTTTTGGACTAGTACATTGTGACTCTTCCTCGTACTTTTCGTAAATAAAAAATAACGGTTTAGAAAGACTTTGAAATATATTCTTTTCTTTTATTAGCGAGTTCAATGTTAGTTTGTCCTCGAATTCTTGCGAACGGAGTAAAGAAAGAGATCGAAAAGGACCCTTTCCGTATTTTACCAGTTAAAAATTTCAACGAGAGGGTGATTCTTTATCCGTTCATTCTCATTTTTCCTTTCCACCGTCTCACTTGTTACTAAATCCGTCTTAGCTGTTATAATAACAGTTAGGTTTTTACAGAAAGACTTGTGGATGATTAATGGTCGTTGTTTTCTCTATGTCACTTCTTTGTGACAGACCCAAGAGTTCTTTTACTTTTATGATCTTTTCCCTGTTCTTTTCAGATATTTAGTATCCCTTTTCTTTCATTTCATTCGAATTGTTTATCCAAGTCTATCGTTTAGGCCTTCCACGGAACGTTCTATTTCAAAGTGACCCATCTCACTCTCTCTCTTGATACCAGTGTTCCTATCATGTCAAACGTCCTTCGTGGTCCTTACTAACCCGTTCTGAACCTTTAGGTCAATTGATTTCGTAACCTTGTGTGTGTGTGTGTGTGTGTGTATGTGTGTGTGTGTGTGTGTGTGTGTGTGTGTGTGTGTGTGTATATATATTCCTCTTTTTTCTATCCTTTTTTGAGACTTTTGAGAATGTCTTCTGAACCAGTACCATTCTGAACGTGTATCATTTTTATTGAAAACGAAAAGAGTATTAAGAGACCGACTAAGAAACGTCAAAAGAATCACCCCGACAATAAAANGATTTCGTAACCTTGTGTGTGTGTGTGTGTGTGTGTGTGTGTGTGTGTGTGTGTGTGTGTATATATTCCTCTTTTTTCTATCCTTTTTTGAGACTTTTGAGAATGTCTTCTGAACCAGTACCATTCTGAACGTGTATCATTTTTATTGAAAACGAAAAGAGTATTAAGAGACCGACTAAGAAACGTCAAAAGAATCACCCCGACAATAAAAAAACTACAAGGAGTCACAATGTAGGAACTGGATTATAATCAGGTGTAAGTGCACCTGATTAATTATTCCTGATTTGAGAATGTGTCCGAAGGGCCAACCACGATCACCATTTCTTGGGTGGACGGTCACGTCCTCTGTATTCTCCGAGTTGAAATTTGGGACCCAATCCTTCTAGGGGACCTCTTCCCGTACCGTTGGGTGAGGTCATAAGAACGGACCTCTTAGGGTACCTGTCTCCTCGGACTGCCCGATATCAGGTACCCCAGTGTTTCTCGGCCTGCGGTGACTTCACTGAATCGTCGTAGTCCTTTGAGAAAATGTATGGTGTGGTTTCTAGTGACTGTGGGACTACTACAAATTTATACAAAGAGGTAGAACTTTCAAGTTGAGGGAGAGGATTTGAGGTATCAAAGGTTGATACAGTATCCAATAAGTAGAGTGTATCGGGACGACGACGACGACGATTCAGTGAAGTCAGTACAGACTGAGACACTCTAGGGTATCTGCCTTCGGGTGGTCCGAGGGGGTAGGGACCCTAAGAGGTCCGTTCTTGTGACCTCACCCAACGGTAAAGGAAGAGGTTACGTACTTTCACTTTTCACTTTCACTTCAGCGAGTCAGTACAGGCTGAGAATCGCTGAGGTACCTGACGTCGGGTGGTCCGAGGAGGTAGGTACCCTAAAAGATCCGTTCTCATGACCTCACCCCACGGTAACGGAAGAGGGATTTCATGGAGTTTTAATTCTCCAAAGACAATCGAAGAAGGGATGTAATATTTTTAATAAGTCAGTAAAAGGACAACACTTTCGTCAAAGGTATGATTCGTGACTTCTTTCACTTCAGCGAGTAGTACAGGCTGAGAAACGCTGGGCACCTGCATCGGGTGGTTCGAGGAGGTAGGTACCCTAAGACGTCCGTTCTTATGACCTCACCCAACGGTAAAGGACTTCTTTTGTTCGACGATTTCCTCATTCGTCGGACCCTGGTCAAACACTTGGAACGTTAAGGGAGGATAAGAGTGTCCCCTAATTTATTCATCGGTAGACGGTTTCCCTGAAGGGTCCACCAAGTCATTTCTGAGGAAGACGGTTACGTCCTCTGTGTCCAAGTCAGGGATCCAATCCTTCTATGGGACCTCCTCCTTCACCGTCGGGTGAGGTTATAAGAACGGACCTTTTGAGGTACCTGACTCCTCGGACCGTTAGATGTCAAATACCCCAGTGTTTTCTCAGTCCGTACTGACTCGATGACTCGTAGACGGGTCCGTTACCGCGGGGTGAGGTCATGAGAACGGACCTTTTAGGGTACCTACCTCCTCGGACCACCCGATATCAGGTACCCCAGTGTGTCTCATCCTGTACTGAGTCACTGAAGTGAAAGTGAAAAGTGAAAGTACGTAACCTCTTCCTTTACCGTTGGGTGAGGTCACAAGAACGGACCTCTTAGGGTNTGGGTGAGGTCACAAGAACGGACCTCTTAGGGTCCCTGCCCCCTCGGACCACCCGACGACAGAGACCCCAACGTGTCTCAGCCTGTGCTGACTTTGCTGAATCGTCGTCGTCGTCGGGTCCCCGTCGAGAAAACATACGACCCGACACCAGATTCTCCCTCTGTCCCCGTTTCTCGACTCGTCCATCGTTTTTTATAACTGGTCTAATAAATCAATTAAAGGGTCTTTTACTTTAAACTGTACACTCTTCTGACAATCTCATGCTTCGTTCACTGTTACACTCGTCTTTATCTTCTCCGTTATTCTCTCCGTCACTTTCCGCTCACTGACTCAACGTAATTCCACTACGCAACCTCAGCTCTATTTAGTTATGAACACCAAGTGGGAATGTAAAGATCAATAGAAATATTATAAATTGTGAATTCATGGTACGTGTTCGTACTATTGTTTATGGTATAAATTTACATTATATTACATCGAAAATAAATTATTATATATTTTTCCACCCTAAGGTCCACTGTGGTCGCCATTTCTTAGACGGACGGTCACGTCCTCTACCTTCTTTACACCCAAACTAGGGACCCAGCCCTTCTAAGTAACCTCATCCTTTACCGTTGGATGAGGTCATAAGAACAGATCTTTTAAGGTACCTGTCTCCTCGGACCGGTATCCCGGTGTTTCTCAATTTGTACTGACTCATGTGTGTTACTAAGTAAACATTTATATATTGTGTGTGCTTTTCCACACATAACGGAAAGTAGAGTAAAAGATACATAAAGGTTCATCTCTTAAATCCCAATAATCATTATTTATTTTAACTTTATGACACTTTATTTAGCTTTATGACAATGTTTAAGGTGTGGTGTCCTAATAAAAGAGACCATTTAAATTTCAAAGGACTGACTAAGGATATAACGTTACGGAATGAGTAAATCAAATGAAAGAATAGATCTATTGAAGCAGATAAATGTTGTAAAAGTCGAATCAACCAGTCGTTTAAAGTTAACATAATTAGAGGGTTTTACTTACCTACTTAAATAAAATGTTAAAGGACTTTATTAAAGTATAAATGAAAAATAATTAAACAATGAGGGAATCTATAAAAAGTCATTAATATGAACAGTCAGTAAAATGATTCATAAACGGGGAGGATGTATGTGATCCTCTTCCTTTACCGTTGGGTAAGGTCATAAGAACGGACCTTTCAAGGTACCTCTCTCTTCAAACTACCCAGGTATCCCAGAGTTTCTCAACCTGTCATGTCTCGTGACAGGTGTGGGTGTGTTTGTGTGTGTGTGTGTGTGTGTGTGTGTGTGTGTGTCTATGTAGGGTGTCCAAGGATAAAGATAACGATCAAACTAATCTGTCAACAAATATTTTATAATAAAACCCTATGGATATATCTTATACTATACTAATGTATTAAAATTAAAGAGAAATTAAAGAGACTCATCTAAAGAGAATCCGGTGACCAAGAAACTATAATTCATGTAAAGACTTCAATGGAAAGAATAAACGTCAATAAAGGACGGATTTTAAACGTCGTATTTAAAAGGGAACTCAAAGTTAAAGGAGTGGATACTTTACTCGGTTACTCTGATCGGTTGAAATTTTAGAGAGATATAGATTACAATCAATAAACTGAGTATATTCTCTCGACAGATGTAGATCATATGGTTCCGATGTATTGATGGGATAAGAAGACCGAACAATATAGTGTAAACGTTACAGTGATTACAATTTATAACTTCGTTGAACACATTTATTGTATTATGACACTGGATGTCGTATGCGTTTTCTTAGAAAACAATTGTCATAAAGTTAAAAAAAGAAGAATAACCACATACATTATGACTTCCTTTACGTACATTCTTTGTCGTCAATCCTTTCATGTCCTGGAACGAAACTGGATTATTACTACAGGGAATACTTTACATTATTTATACATCACTAGAATAAAAATAACCTAAAAGTAGATAAGAGTTAACTTCTCATAAAAGTAGATAAGAACTAACTTTTCGTTTAGCACAGTAAAAGACCGTTGATAACGGGAGAACTTAATAAATAAAACGTCTTTCTTTACATGCGAGAGGCACCTATAAACGATACAAAAAGAAATACGTGGTAATAATTCATCTTCTAAATACGACCTACTTTACAGTAATAAATAACCTCTTACTACGACGTTGACGTACTCCAATAACCTCTCCATTATAGGTCTTAGGTTGACTTCTTTTTGATTGAGTTTAGAAGTAAAGGGTAATTGTACCATTTTCCGAAGATCTAAGTAAATCTTCGAACAACATGACGGTCAGAAATGGTCAAAATAAGGGGAAAGTAATAGGTTTTATTACGTAAAAAGTAATACTAAATAATTAATCTAGAATAATTATCTAATCATCTAATTATTTAGATTAATCATCTAAATAATTAAACTAAAATAGTAATCCGTCACTTTTACTGTACAAAGTTAAAGAAGAAATATTATTGGTGAGACGACCTAATATCCTACTCTGATCTTACTCCTTCTTACCCTCTCTTTGTTACTCTCCCTCTTTTTCTCGGTCTTACTCTCTTTCTTCCTCTGTAGACACAATCTCCACTTTACACTACCATTGGACTAAGCCCCTTTAATTTACCCCATTTTTCTGAATTTACTTAAAATTTTTATAAATCCACTACGTAGTCATCTCATCTCCCTCTTGTTTGACTTCCGTTAAGGTCCAAAGAGGAAATTCATTGACCCACCTAACAACACCAAATCAGAGAGTCAGCACAAGTTGAGACACTGGGGTGCCTGACGTTTTTGGTCCGAAGGTCCAGGTAGTGGTAGAGGGTCTCGAACTAGTTTGAGTGCAGGTAACTCAGTCACTACGGTAGGTTGTTGGAGGAAGAAAAAGCAGGGGAAGAGGAGAACTGAAGCTAGAAAGGGTCGTAGTCCTAAAAAAAATTACTCAACCGAGAAGTGTATTCCGCTCGTTTCACAATCTCGAAGTCGAAGTCGTAGTCAGGAAGGTTACTTATAAGTCCTGACTAAAGGAAATCCTAACGTACGAAACTAGAGGAACGGTAGGTTCTTTGAGAGTTCTTAGAAGAAAGTTGTGGTGTCAAGTTTTCGTAGTTAAGAAGCAGTGAGTCGAAAGAAATACCAGGTTGAGAGTAGAGATGTCCTGACCTTTTTGGTATGGAAATTGATATGCCTGGGTACAACCGTTTCATTACAGAGACGAAAAATTAAACGACAGATCCAACCAGTATCGAAAAGAAGGTTCCTTGTTCGTAGACTTAAGTACCGACGTCAGTGGTAGTTGTCGTTAAAACCCCGGGTTCTTTTATTTCAGACGGTGACAAAGGTAACAAAGAATAGATAAACAATACTTCACTACCCTTGCCTACGGTATAGAAACAAAAAACTTACAACTCAAAATTCGGTCAAAAGAAGTGCGAGGAGAAATAGAAGTAGTTCTTCGAGAAATCAAGGAGAAATGAAAGACGGTATTCCTACCACAGTAGACGTCTCGACTCCAATAACTATAAAGAGGACCGTTAGAACTAAAATCGAACACGAAGTAGGTCGGACCGTAAAGTGTACTACATGATATGTATATTCAATTTATTCGTCCCACTGTTTTGTGTCGGAACTACATGAGGAAAGGGTTGAACCTTGGTCCGGTAACAAGGTACATATCAACATTGACAACGAAGAACTGGATGTATATTTAAAAAGTCCTCCGTCTATTAGACCAGACCATAAGGGTGGAAAAATTCTTAAAAGGTCAAACAATACTAAACGTGTCAGTTTCCGAAAACACATCAGTTACTTCGTCTACATCTAAAAAAAAAGACATTAAGAGGACGAAAAAGATACTAGGTTTCCTACAACCGTTATAGACAACGGTTGTTTGTATAGAGACCAAGGAGACAGAAAAGATTTAGGTCGAACTTGTAGACCTTCAAGAACCAAGTACATAACGACTTCGGGTCAAACTCTTAAAACTCGTAAAGAAGCGATCGTACACTCTACTCACGTTAACACGTCATCAAACTTGTAGGAAATCGTAACGGAAAGAAACACTAACCTTACTTTGAATTGATTGTAAAATTGACAGGACACCGGTGACGACTCAAAGGTTTAACCGACTGTGTAATTCACGTCGTGAAATGGTCGTAGTAGAAAATCCTGAACTTTATCCAATCGACCTTAAGGTAGTGGAGTAGATCGAAACATTTCTACGAAGGATTCCGGGTGAACCGAAGTGTGAGGTCCCACAGACCGAGATCCACTCACTAGTGTGGTAGTACCAATTGACCCAGTAATTCTAGAGAGTACATGTCAAGAAGACACAAAAGAACGGGGGAGAAGAATTATAGAAGACGAAGACAATCCATGTCGGTAAAGACAGGAAATAACTCGGGTAGAAACGTACTTTACAAGGGAACCATAGAGATTAAAAGAACTTCTACAGAGATCAGAAAGGTAAAATATAAAAGGGGAGATAAAGAAACGTAACTAGTGAATCCTTTAGAAAGAATACAGAGGAACGATAAGAAACCTTGAGACATAAGTCTACCCATATAGAAAGGAAAAGAGGAAACGGACATCGAAGAAAAGAAAAGAATCGATAAACATTCCGTAAGGGTCTGTTTGAAAAACGTAAAGAAAAAGAACCTCTACCAAAACTAGGGACGGAGGACATGTTACAATGTTTGGAGGTAGTTCGTAAGATAGGCTATATTAAGGAACTTAGATAAACAGTGAAGGTGACATATCAGTATTCCCCAAACTAAATCCAGTATGGACTCACTAGATCACTAAAAGGGAAGAAAGAAGTTAAATTCAGACTTAAACCGTTATTCCTCAAGTACTAGACTCAGTGTCAGTCGAGGGCCAGAACAAAAACGACTGACACATCTCGTAGAGGTAGAAACCGACACTTCTTATACTCAGACTAAAGTCATAACTAGTAGACGACTACAGGTACACATCTCAGTAGAGAACACAACAACCTTCTCCCACAAATGATACTGGTCACACAAGAGAACCGTTTTGAAGAAATCGGAAACGGAACGAAGTAAAACATGAGGTTCCGGTTTGAACGGACAATGAATCCATAGAGAACTGAAGGATGAAAACGTAAGGTCAGGGGATATTACCTTCCCCCTGAAAAGTAGAAAAAAAAAAAAAAAAAAAAGTCACAATCAAGATCTTCCCGAACATCCAGAAGTATCTTGGTAAGTTGAAGTCAAAGAAGTCGTAATCAGTGACCCCGTATCTGAACCTAGTGACACTACAAATCACCAAACGGAACCTTTGTTTGTTTCTAGTAAGACAACAAAAACTCTAAAATGGGTTCATGACCTAAAACTATTTCTTAGTAAAGACGTACAACCATTTCGAACATTTCTTAGACGGACGTTACGTCCTCTGGACAGAACCCTTCTAGGAAGGAACAGAACCCTTCTAGGGGACCTCTTCCCTTTCAGATGGGTGAGGTCATAAGACTGGATCTCTTAAGGTACCTGATATATCAGGTACCCCCAGTGTTTCTCAACCTGTACTGACTCTCTTTGAAAGAGAGAAACGTAAAACTTGAGAAAACAACTGATACTCCCGATGAGGTAAAGAAGATTGACCCACCTACCACCACCACAAATAAGTTCAACAGACAGTCTCCTCCTCATTTACTAATGTCAAAAACATATTACGTTTCGTAAACTTACTCTTACGTTACCAAAAAAATATGAAGGACTCAAACTTCAAGGTTAATCTATTTACATCCGTAGTTTAAACCTAGACCTCCATCGGTGGGGTCCTGACGGGGAGTACTAAAGACGGAGGACCCTAGGTATGGGAAAACGTTGGAGGAGGGTGTAAGATAGTTGTAGCCAGACACACTGGTTGTCTTGTACTTTCTTTTCGTACTGTACAGAGAAGACGTGAATCTGGTATTTTTCATAGTACCGAAGGAAACAACAAGACAGAACCCACTGAGTGGGACATTCTTTAGTCCTCGGTACAAAATTCCTTGGAGTCCGTTGCGACTTGTGTCCAGGTGTTCTGTTCCTGGACTCCTGAAGACTTTTGTCGGTACACTCGGTACGACCCTAGTCTAGTAGTCAGGGACAGTTCAGGAGTCTATTGACTTTAGGGTAGGTATCTATAGAAGACTATACAACTCTGTGAACCTTGGTATTGTAGGTCAATTCGACGAAGGTCTAAGGACTGGAAGTCTATGATACACTCGTATTTTGAAGAACCACGAAATAGGACAGTTTAAACCCCATGAAAAAGTGTGTTGTTATCTTTTGACTGGAGTTTTTCTCTTGAATTGGTATTTATTTCTATTTTTGGTGACCGTATTCAAAGTACCAAAACCTACTCAAAACGAAGTAATAACACATATTCTTCCTCTGTTAATTTCCTCTCTTAGTCATGTTGTTATAAATTTCCAGTCTTTAGTCCCTCTTTTATCAGGTTTTCTGATTCATCACCGATCTTTTCGTATTCCCCTTTTTTCCGTTACGGTATATACGGTATTGTTCTCTTATAAAACTCTTTCTTCTATCTTCTTACCCAATGTTTTGACTGTATAAGACGAATTTCAGTTCAGTTTCTTTCTGTTTATATCCCTGTCAGTCCTTCAGTTGACATAACTTTCGTCAAAGTCCCTTCTTAATTTTTACCTTTGTTTTCCATTCAACTTTGATCTGGAACCTAACAAGACTCCCGTTTACAGATAATACTAGTGATGGTGCTAAGCTACGAGTTGAAGTCATATCGTCGTTTAAAATTGAAACCTTCTCTTGATTTCACCAGAGTACACGTCACATAGTCAGTGAATATGGTCTTCGTAATAGATCCAGGAGGCTAAAGGTCACCCTTTCTAGATGGTTGATACTCGAGTTCGTTTTCTTGGTTGTATACGTGTTCCCATTGTAATGGTACTCACTTGTAGTTCTCTTCTTTTGACCAATTCTAACAGCTCTTTAAGTCTATGACTGTGAAATCTTTCCTTATATTTTACTTATATAAATTTTCTTACTTTTAATTTTAGACTCGATTGTTTCACTAGTTTATGATTTTCTTCAGGTCTTTACTTATCCGTCTTAATTTTCTCTCGTTTGTCTTGAGTTTTGTATTTTAATAAGTGTAATTTTATAAGTTACCTATCCTATTTATCGTCAAATCTATACCCATTACTTTCTTAATCAATTAACCATGTCCGGTAAATCACTTTACAATTTCTATCTCTGGTTTTGTTACTGTTTTTGTTTTACGACTTTGATCTCGTCCAATTTTCTTTAGATCGAAAGATCCCTGAAGGGACCACCAGGTCATGAAATCTGAGGTGTGATGATTACGTCCCCCGTGTCCAAACTAGGGATCAGACCCTGGATTCTAGGGTGTACGACGTTGATCGGGCTCACGGTGTCGATGACTCGGGTGTGTGGTGTTGATCTTTTCGGGCTGTCGATCAGGTCCCGTTTTTTTTTTTTTTTTTTTTTTCACTGGAATCTATATAAAGTCGTTTTTTTTTTTTTCCTTTTTCCAAACCTCTTTTTGACAAACCTTTGTCAAATCCAATCTAATCTGATTAACACACACACACACACACACACACACACACACACACAAGCGAATCCATGAATCAGAGTCAGCACAGACTGAGAAACACTAGGAAACCCGACATTGGACGGTCCGAGGAGACAGGTACCCTAAAAAATTCGTTCTTATGACCTCACCCAACAGTAAGGGAAGAGGTCCCAGAAAAGGAGGACACAAAGGATGTAACGTCAACCTAAGAAATGGGTGACTCGGTAACCCCTTTGGGATCTGATTGGATTTACTTTTATATATACTGTTCCGACTGAAATGTCCAGTGAACCCTGTTAAGGTATCCACTATGGTCTTGTTTAATATAAGTGTACCCCTTTTTATTTTAAGATAATGATGGAGTTTGATATGTTCTATGTCAGTTGTTTTAGAATACCTCGTTAATGGTACTCGGTCCGTGGTGTAAATAATAATTCGAAAACCACCCCTATCCATGTTATATAGGAAGGCATTTATATAATATGGGTACAGAAGAACCGAGAGAGAACAGGATAAACCTAATAACTTGGTAGCAAGATCTATTCTAAAGAGAAGGGTCCCACCGAAATTAGAGGTGTGAGGAAGGTTTTATTAGAAAGATATTACATTTAGACTAATACGCGAAGGACGAAATTACTGAAAACGAGAGAAATCTTATTTTGTTTGTGAGGTACCAAACCATACGGTTCTTGAAAGAGTAGAGACGACTAGGGGGTCGAAGACCTACACGGTAATTTTGTACATGTATTTACAGAACTCATAAGATGATAAAAACCGAGGGACTTGGTTACAAGAGTATAAAAGAGTAGGGTGAAACGTAAACAGATCCAGTGAAGACGGGACAGTTCTTTACATGTCGGTGTAGATCGAACCAGGAGGGCGTTTTTAAAGAGTAGAAGAAATCTAAGTCTCCTTCGGAACAGAGAAGACACTTTAGTCGTCCCTAAAGAAAAAGAGTGAAAGACATGTCGAAAGACAATGTCGTGAATTTTGGACTTAGATGTCCTAAACGAATGAACATACAGAGGGGTGATCTTGTATTTGAGTAACTTCTATCTTTCGAAATATGGAATGTTTACAAATCCTGTTAGGACTTTGTACAAATCTATTTCAATTTATTGTTTTTCGTGGTTTTGGCTTTTGTTTGTGAATAACTTTCATAATTAACTAAGACGAACTTTAATAAGATGTAGTACCCGAAAGGTCCACCACGATCACCATTTCTTAGACGAATGGTTACGTCCTCTGAGTTCTCTACCATAAACCCTTCTAGGAGGCCTCATCCCTTACCGTTGGGTGAGGTCATAAGAACGACCTTTTAAGGTACCTGTCTCTTCGGACCACCCGATTTTAGGTGTCCAGGACTTTCTCACCCTGTACTGACTCACTGACTCTTCTCTGTCCACTCCACTCTCTAACGGTAAGAACTAAACAAGGTATTATCGTATAATCTCTTTTGATGACCTTGTACTTTCAGGTTTTATTGTCTTCTCCTTATACTTTCGTTGTTAGTATTGTTGATAGTAACTGAGATTAAAACCAGTATACCAACCAAAACCGGTCGTCTATAATCGTTTCACCAGAGTTCGTTCCTGTACTTTACACAACCTTACCGTCCACAACGGAACATGTATAAGACACTGATAATCTTCTTTTACAGGACCGAAAGGGTGATCACAAGAAAAAAAAAATTCGAACATAAACAGGAAACTTTTACGTTCACGTATGCATTAGTAAGGAACGTCCATTATCCTAAGACTAATTTTCCGAGATAACTTGACACTGAATAGAGACATGAACCTTAAACGTTTACGATTACTTGAATGTATAAAAAGAACACACGGAGTGTCTGTAGGTCAAGTGAAACAAGGGTGAACTAAAGGTCTTTTTGTTGTCAGAGTAGGGTAACAGGGTTACATCCCGAATAAATGAGTCGGTTTTTACAAGTGGAGACCGCCGGTGTATTTAGGGTTTGGGTTCGATACGGTTAGTTCTAGAATTGTCTCAGAGTCTGATACGGGGACTCTGATCGTGGTCTAAACGCAAAAATAACTCGTGTCAAGGTGTCTTCGGTAAACTTAACCAGACATTTTTTTTTACTTTTTCAAACAGACTGAGTGTCCACGTTGTATTTCTTTTTCTGTCGGAACTCACTTTTTTTACTCCAGTGTCGTTCCTCACACGCTTTCCTCAGATGGACTCAATGAGTTTTTAGAGTTCGTAGTATTTTTCATTTAGTTTCTCGGTATTGTCCTAAAAACCTCTGTAGTCACGAAGTCTCTGAACCGTCGAGTCAACTAATCTCACTATTACTCCGGTACGAAATCCCAGGACTCACTTCGTGAATGAAACCGACACTAGGTTCCGGTACCTGAAGTGGGGTTAGGTTTAGTCCTCGGCACTTTGTAAACGACAGTCAATGTTCCCCTGGACCGACTTTGTCCAAACTACCTCGTCAAGATTAGGTAGTGACGAGTGACTTTTTCGTCCAGTTCCATGTCCAAGATAACTACCGCACACACTCTCGAACTCATCTGAGTAGAGTCCTTTCTTTATGTCACATCATTTCGACTTTCTAAATAGTCAACAGACCAAAAGGAACACAAGAAACAGCTGCAAAAGAGTAAAATATTACACAGTCGGTTCTTACCCTTTTTCCAAAAAATACCACCACACAATGAATCGAAGGAATTAAGCCCAGTCTACTCAGAACTCAGACTGATCGAGTGTCCTTCTTTTATTAAGAAAAATTATATTTTATTCATGGGTAAGAGCCTTTTTTTAAGATGGTTATGACAACATTGATATAACCTCTCCTGATCGACTTATTTTTGTGTAATACACCTTTTACGTGTCTCTTTAGTAAAAAATTAAATCAAGTAATTTCGATGTAAAAGAATTTTCATAACTATAAAGTGACATCGAAATCATTGCTTCGACGGATTACTTCCACCTGTAAGTATAAAGATTCTAGAGTTTTACCACCAAATAATTTTTTACGAAAAATTACTCTTTACACTTATTTATCTAACATACAGTATATATTTAATTGATAAATATACGTTTAAGATTCATAGGGAGATGAAACAATTAAGATAGGTATTAGGGTATTTATTTGATAATGGACCCGTTTTATATTAGATAACAAGATTATTTACCCAATGGTGATTTACACTTCATTTTTTACTATATTTGTCCACTATAGTGAACCATTGAAAACTCTTGTAAGTGAAAAAGAATGTTTTGGTCGTCACGATACTGAGTCTGGAATCACTTAAATACGGTGTACGAGTATTAAAGTATATTTTAAAAAATTTACTATAACTTGTTTTGTCATAATGTTTTTCTTTCTCTCTCTCTCTTTCTGTCTTTAACCTCTTTAACATTCTTAAAATTGTCCACATTCCTTTTTTTTAAGTTTGACAAAAGAGTTGCCAGAACGAAGTTTCACCATACCCGGACTGTTTGTGGGTTTAGAAATTACTTTGAGATTTGGGTCCCTTATATGTGAGTGAAAGTTTGTAAGTTACTCGTTTTAAGGGGACTTCTTTCTACTGGTAGATCCTCCCTTTACGTTAACTATATTTAATCGTAATAGTAGCCTCTTCCGTTACCGTGGGGTGAGGTCGTGAGAACGGCCCTTTTAGGGTACCTACCTCCCCGGACCACCCGACGTCAGGTACCCCAGCGATTCAACCTGTGCTGACTCGCTGAAGAGAAAGTGAAAAGGGAAAGTACGTAACCTCTTCCTTTACCGTTGGGTGAGATCACAAGAACGGACCTCTTAGGGTCCCTGTCCCCTCGGACCATTCGACGACAGATACCCCAGTGTGTCTCCGTCTGTGCTGACTTGGCTGAATCGTCGTCGACGTCGTAATAGTATTAATATTCATCATTACTTTAATTTTTTTATAATTATGTAATACTTAGTCCTCTACTTCTACTTAAGATCTTATTATATCTTTGTTTATTACCAATAGTTTCTAACTTATTCGTAGTAATACTCGTTGTTTATAGAGTCCGTGAACTTTTTTACAAAACGATTTAGGGATTACCCGTATACATCCAGTTTGTCTGGACATAGCCCTCTTATATATCATCCATTTATAATCTTTGTGTAAATACACAATATCCGTCCTAAACGGAAGAAGAAATGATAGGATTCTACAAACTAAAATTACTCTCGTTTCACTACTGTTTCATTGTGTAATCAGTTATTTGTTAAAGTAGTAATCTTTCATTGAAGGTACCTGATCACATCTGTAAATTATTTATGATCAATCCTTTATATACTGTATAACCGAACTTTTCCTGTCAACTAAAAAAATTTTTTTAGTAATTTGTATCTTTTATGTAAGTTAAAAATAAGTTATATTTTTGTTTTTTTTTTCTAGTTCCTCTAACTTATTGTTTTAACAGATCCATTAATACAGGGATCTACCTATTTAATATACCTTTACTTCATTGGTTTTATTTATTTGAATTAACTTTTGTGTAAGTTTTGTTAATATCTGTCTCTTAATTTCGATCTGATTCCTTTCTTTTCATCGAATAGTTAGTTTTTTGTCATTATCGTATGAAGATTACCATTTTGTGTAAGTATCGTATGAATTTGAAGGTTTATTTTTCTTGACCCTTAATATCCTTTGACATGAACTTCAATCTCTGTATTATTGTTTTTGTCTTGTTGACATATTTCCCTTTTATACATTTTCCTCCTAATGTCCCAGTAAAAGATACGTATAAATTATATTTTTAAAATGATTGCAAAATTGTTATCTAAAAGTACTCTTATATTCTAGTCAAGTAATTTTCAAGATACTTTCTGGACTTTTCCATATTTAAAGATAAAATTTTATAGATAATGAACGTAGATCAATTATCCGTTCTCGTAACTCTACTTTCTTCTCTTCTTAGTTTTCCTTATTAAACCTCCAACAAGAGGAAAGAAAAACAAGGAACTCCGGTTCGTTACTGAACCCGTCTGAAAAAGTAGTAGGAGGACAATAAAAAAAAAAAGGTTAAGATATGTTTGTCCATACTATAGAATCGGAAGAAGTATCTGAAAGGTATATCTCTTTCACCCCTCGTAATAAATAATGTCATCAAAAATTTCAAAGTCCCAGTGTCCTCCCGACAACTAAAGGTCGTTCTGACGGACGGAGGGGAGAGTTTTATAGGGGATTTACGACGAGAGGGTTCCCCCCCGAGTTTTAGAGTCTCTCCCAGTACTTGGATCGGAATGTGAGGAGTCAGTCTTACTCGGGGAGTATCCGTCTCAACTTTTAATAAGACCTTCCTATTCTTAACTTCAGTTCTAGCCTCTAGAACACGTGACTCTATGGGAAATTACTCAGGTCTCTCTTACTAAGTTTGGTCTGTCCACGACGATTTTTGTCCACACGTTCTCTTCCATGGGTAAGTCGTCAAAATCCTGATTTTTTTGACTAGACGAACCTCGATAGTATCGTTTTAAAAAACTTATTGGATAGATATGCTTAAGTCTTTTGGTTTAACAAACCGAAGTAAAGAGACGTTTAGGTTATTTTCGTTGGTGAAATAAGATCTGAAATATCAAGAGGACGAGGGAGACAGGAAAACCTCTAATAATTTTTTGCTAAGTGGGAGGAAGTTAAACAACCTCTACTCTACCCTATCTTCACGGTACCTCGACTGTCCCGTATGAAATTTAATTCAAAGGGTTTATTCTTAATTTAGATCAAAGTTATTTTCTCAATAATCCGAAACAATTAATCCTTTTTGTCCGGACTTTGACCCTATGAAAGTAGTCGAGGGTTTACGTTCCGGACTAGTAATCAGTGACTACCATAGTCCCGAACAGAAAGTTCCCGATACTACGACTCCAAGTGATTTGTGTAGAGTCCCCTTTCCTCTCTCAACTTTACGTACCAAGACCCCTACAAAGAGTCTAGAGTTAAGCTGAACTAAACGTTTCAGAAATAGAAACACAGTTATGTGTTCTCTTAAAGATTTAAACGATTTTAAAAACCGTCAACGATTTATTCCGGTTGGTCGTGTTAAGTGACGACTACTTTATATGGTGAAGAAGTGGTGGGCTCTTTCGACATATATAATTCATGTAGGTCCATGGAATCGTTCGATCCTTTAAACGTCGCAGAATTAAAAAAAGTAGGTTAGACGGACTATAGGTTATTTTCGTCAAAATGAGAAATAAACAGTCTAATGTTTTAGTTCCCGTCTGACTTCGTATTTGCCCCAATACACTGGTGTTCGTTCGGTGTAAAAGAATGGGCGGTATATACGGACAGTTTCTGTTTATTGTTTTTACTTACATAGAGTCGTGACTTTTCAAGCTTCCTATCGATATTAGGTTGCAGAGTATGTGGAATACCGTGAAGACGGTCTAAACTATGTCTAACATAACTTCCTATTCTCGGTTGAACAAAGTAATTTCTCGAGTCTCTCACTCGTCTTCATGGGAATTATTTAGGGGTGTCGGTGAATTGAACATTCCCTCTCTTGTCTGGTCCTGGTACTTACCAGGTCATACTACAATTCTGAAGAACAATACCTCAAACGTATTTTAGTTATCTTTCAGTACACGGTCTCGACGAAGAATTTTCACTCCTATGGTCATGTTTCTCTCGGAAGAAATTTAATCTACTCATTGTTTTTAACAGATGTAACAGTTTTAAGTAAAACTAACGTCCAATGTTTGTCTTGTTTCGGAAGTCTCAGAACTACGGAAAGGTCGTACTCGAAAACGTTGTGAGACTTTATTTGTGTGTCACATTTAGTAGTCTGGACACTTCTATGTTCGTCTCCCTGGGGAAACTTCTTAGTTTTCCTAGTTTTATTTGTAGTGAGAGACGTTGTCTCCATGACGCACAACAAGGTCTTTTATGGTTGAAACCCAAGTGTTTCTAAAACGTGTCAGTGTCACTTTATAATTAGACTTTAATCCTTTTTTATAAATTTTACCTTCAGTACCAACTCTTAATCTGATATAGCGTTCCTCTCTGTATATCTTGTAACGTATTGACTTTATCACTAGACTCATTGTTTGAGTTTCTTAAGTTCATTAAGTGGGTTTTAAGACTCCTCTATGTACTTGAATACTTTTTCTTTTACGGGCCTATACTATCCAGGTCCTAACATTTTTATGATTATTGACCTTAAGATCTCTCAAATTTTCGGTTTTTGTTACCTTTTATATTATTTTCTTTGAAATTTGTGTTTGTTTGTGTATGGTAAAAAGTCTCAACTTCTTTATTGGTTTAGACATCTGTTTAACTTACCTAAACAATCCATAGTCCTTTGACTACTTCTCTGGTTAGCTATACATGGTTCTACTTATAAATCTTAGAGTTACTATTACATTTTTCGTACGTTTTTAGGTTCTTCTATTTAAATGTCTATGTAGTTTGTAAAATTTTTACTAATACAAATTTACAAAGTCCTACAAACTTCTATGATAATTTTTCGGGTGTTATTAAAGACCTTTCCTCTTCTTATTATAAAAACAGTTTTTAAGATATCAATTGAAATGCACACTTTTGGACTAGTTCTAGTGGTAGTACTACCGGTGTTTCCCTCCTCCCTCTTTAATCCTCAAACCCTAATTGTCGGTGTGTGACATATATTTTATCCGTCTGTCATTCTTAGACAGCATGTCGTGTCCCTGGAGATGAGTCATAACAAATTATTGGATATTACCTTTTCTTGGATTTTTTATTACCTATATACATACACATATTTCTTAGTGAAACGACATACGAACTTTGATTATTGTAACATTTGGTAATATTAAGTTAATTAAAAATTTCTCTATATATATCTATATTTCTCTATCCTTTTTTCTCCCCCTTTTTAATAAACATAGAAATTCTATGTGAATCTCTAACCTGTTAATTAATTTTGTTTCCGATATTCTTATCCTTTCATCTCTATGTTCTGATACTACTACTAGTTGGTTTTTGGGACCTTTATAATTTCGACACAAAAATTTCATAACGATAATACCAATATCACTTCAGCGAATCAGCACAGGCTGAGAAACGGTGGGGTACCTGATATCGGTGGGTCCAAGGAGAGAGGTACCCTAAAAGGTCCGTTCTAATGACCTCACCCAACGGTAAAGGAAGAGGTTAATACCAATATCTACTTACATTTAATTTTTCTTTTTGAACTGAATTTTATACATTGATTATTTTAAAGTATTGTCGTCACACTCAAATTTACATTTAATCCAGTTATTTTTGATTTTTTAACTTCTCTTTCTACCCTTCTTTAATTTGTAAATTTTAGAGATTGTCTTCTTATTTATATGCTACAACAAGAACAAAAAAGATTTTATACAAAAAGATTTATAAACTTCCGTTAGTTACTATAGTCTTTTACTATCTATAAATGGAAGGTTTAGTTATTGAATTTTCTTCCTTTTATTATCCTTTACTCTCTTCCGTATCTCGTTCGAATCTCCTGTTCGTATAGGTAACGGGATCATTGGGGTTTAGTTAAGATTTTAGATATTATTTTTATCTCAGAGGTTTACCTCTTTTTGTAGTCTTAAGATGTTATATGAGGTCTGTTTTATGTATGTATTTTATTTCACCGTTTATTTGCGATTAAACGTTTTGTTTAGTATACGAACTTACGAATACTGGTACATTAACTGTTATCGTCTCATAAGGTATGTTATAATTATTTAGATATCCTGGAACAATTTAGTGAAATCTATAACGGTACACTTCCTTATAATAAAAATCGTATGACAACTCTACATTTCACAAAAATTTTTACAGTCTTTTCGTCTAATGTTTTACAGTCTAACGAGAATCGATGTGTTCAAAGATATAGGGATCTTAAAATAGACCCACGACCCTTATGTTCATCGAAATGACAAAAGATATAAAATTCACAAGACTTTATACAAATCTGACATCGGATAAAATTCTTATTCCTTTTTTCACTTCCTTTCTATTTATGTCCTAGGAACGGGTAAGGTCTTTCACACCTTTAAGGACCAATTCAAAAGACCTTACTTAACACAGCACAGAGCAGGTCACTCACGAAGTTTGTCTTGTTTATAATTCCAAAATAACTATTCAAACACTCAAAGTCAGAGTAAAAGAGAGAAAAAGTAATTACAATATAAGTCGGTGATTTTCACTTCCTTTAACTTATTTCCGTTCAAACTTTATACGTTATCGAATATGTTTTATCAAATTCTTGGTGGATTCTTTAACGAAACGTATTTATATCATGGGTTGTGAATTAACAGAAAGGACAATTACACGTCGAATGTGATAATTTCGGTTAACGAAAGATATAGGGAATATTTCGTGTTTACAGTAAAAGAGGAGACGTCTTTGATTGGACTATTTTTGAAAGAGTGGAGTCTTTAGAGACGAATACGAAAAGAGATTTTGAGGGAGAATTTGGGATCTTTTACTCTTTATTATTCTTCGTTTCGTTGTTGATTTAGATTTAACCTAGGTATGGACGATTTCCAATAAGTCTCACGTGTTTACTAATACTCGTCTCTATTTTGTCAATTCCGTGTATCTTACTTTATTAATTTTTTAGAAAAAAAGAGAAACGGACTTTTAAAACCCTTTAATTATTCTAGTAAAACCGTTTTCGAGTCTTATTGTACTTTGTACTATTTAAAAATCCTCAATTGGAAATTACTGTTGGTAAAAAATATTTTAGTCTTAACAGTTGTACAAGTAACTAACAAGAAAAAAGAAAAAAATTTTCAGTATTGAAACATGTGTGTCCATCGGTATGAGAGTATCGTGTACGAACATCGACAACCACTGTACAGAAACTAAAAAATTACAATAAAAAGTGAAAGTTGGATAAAAGAGAAGGTTGGACTACATAAACTCGATAATGGAATTTATCCATACGTAGTAACGTATTGTACCTCACTACGATAAGTAAAAAGTAAATAAGAGTGTAAAAGACTAAGTAAAGAAAGAATATAAACGGTAAGAAAAGGTCACAAAAGTAAATTTGACATAAAGATCGGAGGTAGATTTACAAATATCTAATTTTAAAATGAAAAGTGATGGTATAGAATAAGATATAAAATGTTCACATATAAAATCAACATCTATAGAGAATAAGGACTCAGAATCTGTAGTTTCTGTTATGTTTCAACTTGTATTAGTATGAATTGAAAATCCGTGTACCTTATTAATGTTTATGTATTATTTAATATTTTGAATATTTTATATTAAACACATCTATATTATCCGTAAACGTGTGTGGTTCCTCCTGATGATCAAGTACTCCTTATCTGTAAGAAGTAAGGTCATTTATACTGACATAGTGAATCGTACTTATCTATCTATTATAAACTCAAGTCTTTCTACCGATAACTCACAGAAAGAAAGATATGGGAACTTTTATTTACGGTTCTGTTAAGAAAGGCTAAAGACACTAAGACTTCCTATGTTCTCTGCCAAAGCAAACGTAAAGAAAGTAGTAATGATTCCCACTAGTGTAGAAGTATCTCGGTGGTCAGAAACGCGTGGGGAAGTCGTCCAAGTATAGAGAAAGGTACGAATTGACCATAAGAGTCCTAGTATGAAAACTGAAAGGTCCCAAAAGACATATCAGATGTATAGTTGAATAAAATCTGTGTCGTTTATAAAATAATATGGTATAGTCAAGTCAAGTCAAGTCAACGAGTCAGCACAGGTGAGAAACGCTCGGATGCCTGATGTCGCGCGGTCCGGAGGGACAGGTAGTGGTTAAGGGCCTCAAATGAGTTTGAGTACAGGTAGCTCATCACTACGGTAGGTCGGTAGAGTAGGAGACAGCAGGAGAAGAGGAGGACGGAAGTTAGAAAGAGTCGTAAAAAGTAGACATATAAATTACTTCGTTTGAAAATTTTTGGACCTACATCACTTTAAGTAGAAAAATTTTGAACCGAACGGGAAAGACTCAGGACAACGTATTCAGAAAATAGGGACCGAATACTTCCCTTAAAAGTAGTGAAAGGTAATCGAAATAGTAAAATGAAATCAGGTGAAGTACAGGTGGAAACATATACTGTTTTTATCCTCAATTCGACAGAAATAAGAGATACAATTTTATCTCAAAAGGTTTACAGTAGATAATGTATTATTTAAATTATACTGATAATGAAATGATACGATACATACAGTGGCATACGTGTGAAAAACATACATACGTTGGGATAAAAACTAGGGATATAAAACATTATAAACAACCAAGTAGACAATATACGGTTACTTTTTGATTAGAAATAATGTTACTGAAATATGACACAGAATTCTAGACCCGTCTTCAGGATGAGTAAAATTTTCGTACGGAGTCGAGTGACCTCCAGGTATAATTCACGGTTTGAAGTCTTAAAATCGCCCCCCTATGGAGGTTTTAAAGGTAACCTTACGAAGGTAACAATAAGTAACATATAGATAATAGAACTAAAAGAAAATTCTAGTCATTATCTAAATGTAAAAGAAGGTACTAATTGAAACACGGAATAAATTAAGGATTTTCTATAAAAACAACATAAACGATAGTACTTACCACGAAAATAAGAACATGGCAATCATGGTAATACAAAAGACTCACTTAGTCAAAAACATAAGTTATACGGATCTCTTTATATTATAATCAATATTATCAAACAAAACAGACAACTTAAAAGATACACCCATTAGTATAGTTGCCTTCTTGTTGTCTAAGTAGGGGAGGTTGGAATATCGAACGTTAAAAAGTCAGAACACCATAAGTTGTAGGAAGTTCGGGGTAAAATTGTCTTTATTACTATCGTTTGTCACGTTAGAATAAAAGTTAAATTTTAAAGGATAAATTTAGACAGTCAATTAATAAAACTGACATCCAAATCCTGAATAGACCACCGAGTCTACCATTTCTTAATCGAACGTTACGTCCTCTGAGTCCAAACTAGGGACCCATCGTTTGGAAGAAGAAGAGACCTCTTCCCTTACCGTTGGGTGAGGTCATAAGAACGGACCTCTTAGGGTACCTTTCTCTTCTGACACCTGATGTCAGGTACCTTAGTGTTTTTCGGTCAGTCTATACTGACTCGTTGATTGTAAAACACATATATCGGGAATTATTCAATTAATTGAAGTGGAAACGAAGATTTAATATAAAACATTGATTAGTTTACTAAAACAAAAGTAATTCTATTATACTCTATAAAGAATAAATACGGAAATCCCATTATTTAATGTCACTAACGAAAAGATTATAATTTGGTTAGTCGATATGTACTATTAGGGATAAACTATTCTTACATAATAAATCAATCGATTCACCTAAATTAATCGATTATTATATAACAAAAAAAGTAGATTCACTATATATAGATATTAAATAAAAGACTATAACAGAAACATATCAATATTTATGTCAAATATGATCTGACTATTTTAAACGACGTGTCGAAATGATAAAGGGATAATAGTTCTTGTTAAGTATATTTTACTAATTGTAAATTTTATAACAAAATTTGAACAGACATTTTGACAGTCGGAATCTTAGAAACTCTCGATCTTGTTTACGTCCTAAACTGACGTTTCCCAATGTATCATTGATTATAGTAATTAATACATCATAATGTTAGGACGTCATTTCTTAAAAGAGAGTCACGAATGAACCCTTTTACTTGGACTTGACTTGTCGTTAGAGTCAGGGTGGAGTATATTCTATCCTACTAGGACAAAGAAATGATTAATAATAACCGACCCTACATGGTCATGTAACCTTTCATGGCACGTTAACAAATTTAGAATATTTAGAACAAAGAGGTTTGTGACTGTAAGAATGAGAGTCTTATAAATCAAAACGGTTTTTTTTTTTTTTGTTTTTTTTTGATTAATTTCTGTGGACCATACAGTCGTTTAAGTATAATCCGTGTCTTGGACTGGTACTCATGTTTTCCCGGAGGGACTCCTCAAATTCACACTTATAACACGAACAGACGTACACGAAGGTCGGACCGGTGTACCTTCACCCCACGGGGTAGTCCAGTCTCCTTACTCAGTGTAGTCCAGCCGTCTTACTTAGCGTGTTTGCTGTCCGATAGTGCTCGACAGAATAATCGTGCAACGCCTAGGAGTCCAAGTGCAGGGTCCGTCTCCTTAAGAGTGGTCGGGGACGGTAATAAAACATAGGTTAAGACGTAAAAGAAAAAGACATCCGACGAACGATGGGGTAATGAGTATATAAAATCAAACTCGGAGACTTAAACGTCCCAATGTTTTTGAGTGTGAGGGTCTTGAGTTAACCTTTCCTACCTCACTCGAAGTCTCGTCCTTTCGGGATGGAAGATCCTTGACCTAGTTCTTTAGTGTTTCAGTCTTCGGTTTCAGGGACACCGATGGGTCAGAGGTGAAGAGAATGAATAAAATTCCGTAGGGTAAGTAAAAGGAGGTAGGGGACAAAAAGTTTCATTCAAGGTATATACACAATCAGAAGATTGTTCTAGTAGATCCGGTTTAAGAGATATCCCATTTAATAGAGTTCTTAGAGAGTTCTTACCTAAGGTTTAATCGGACTTTGTACACCTTTCATTCCTTTGGAGAAGATTACCAGACCCTTCTCTTCTACAAACAAGTTGGTCTATTTACTTGACTATTAGATAGATAAGATAAGTGTAGTTTTATATCATTCACCGTTTTTGACTACTATCTAGATCTTTATTCTTCACACGAAATTAGTAACAAAAAATAACTCTAATGATGATAAATGTCTATAGAAGAGTTACAATTCAAATTTTCGTATTAAATATGAGATTAACATTTAAAGAGGATTCTATATATTATTAAGGTAAAGTAACGGAAGTTAAACGAAAAGATGAGAAAAGAAATACTAACGTATATGGTGCGAGATAACACATCATGAAACATTCTGTTTCCGTGTAATATATTTACACTCTTCAGTAATAGTACATGAATGATACGTTCTGACATTTTACGGGTGTCGTCACTTCCCTTCCCTTAAGAGACATGTCTCGTTAAAAAACGTACAACGACTATGTAAAGAGTTTATCGTTAATAAAGGTATCATTGTCATACACTACGATTTCTCTGACGGTGACAGAAGATTTTAGGTCGTCTTTTTATTGAAACAGAGACTTACGTTTTCGAAGAATCAGTTAGTGTTCATAATAGTTATTAATCGTTATTATCGTTCCCCTCAAGTTAATTTCCGTTTCGTTTAACGAAAAATAAATTTACAAGAGAAAAATTACGTAGGGTCACACTTTCAGGGAGAAATTTAATCATTTTCGTACACATTAGAGTTATAGAGGTGACCCCCAACACCCTTATACGTATCAGAGTGAGAAACCAACTCACAAATCTCTGCATCCTGTTTTAACATGACGACAACCATGAAACATTACTATCTATAACTGTCATTGAGTCTATTAATTCACGTAAGGTCGAAATAAAAGTTTAAAGAGGTCAACATTTTAAGAACAGACGATCGAATTATATAAGCACAAATACACTTAAATTTATATTAACGTTAGTAAGGTGTCAGTAATATTTTTATCCAACCCGGTAGAATAAAGTAAAAGTCTACGAAAAATTGGAAAAACCTTTCCGGGTTGTTTACAAGATGATCTTTTCTCACTTCTCCTGAGTAGAGTAGAATCAAGGACAGTCAACTCAAATTAAAAACGTCATCCACAGTAAAATCGGTTATCATCTTTACAAGTTTTAAATACTTGTCCTTGGTACCGTAGACCTCCTTTTTGGACTCTACAGGAGGGAAGTCATTGAAGTAATTTCTTTGTCCTTATTTTACTTAAGTTAAATCCGTAGGACCCCTTTAAACGGAACTCCAGTTTCAAATGGTTGACCATTTTTGAGAATAAATATATGGGGAAACGAAGAAAAGAGATCTTTCCTCAGTATCAGAATTTTTTACCGAGAAGACGGGTGACTCAACATTGAACCGTGTCTTTGTATCCTATACGTTTAATCTAGTGATCGTCTCGACTCTTTTAGTTTCATTCCCTTTTATATTCGATATTCGTTGAAGACTCCACAGTTGAGGTCATATGGGTAGAAAGTCCTGTTATATCAAGATCGACTTAAATACACTTATAATCTTCAACCTAACACCGACGTTACTTTCTTTAAAAACAACTTGAAAATATTCGTAAGCCCACTAAAAATATCTAAAATGAAAAATAGAAAGAGAAATAATACACAACAAAGACAGAGTTGTTAATGATATGTAAGTTCCTATCTTTGACACTGACTTTTAATCGGGTAGTAGATTAAATCCTATTACCGTATGGCTTTTTCCCTGAAGGGTTCACCACGTCACCATTTATTGCACAGAGGGTCACGTCCTCTGGGTTCTCTAATGTCCAAACTAGGGACCAACCCCTTCTAGAGGACCTAGAACCGTCAACGAGGTCATAAGAACGGATCCTTTAAGGCATCTGTCTTCTCGGACCTCCCGACTTCAGGCACCCCCAGTGTTTCTCAACCTGTCCTGACTCACTGACGTGTATGTATGTGTATGTGGTTTTCTACTTGTATTGTTTAATTTTTTATTAACTTTTGTGACACTATGAGAGGGGTCACTCCTCATCATAGATTAAGGAGAGGAGGACTTAGACTCGAACTTAGACACTGAACAAACTGATTATTTTGTGAAGTCTTCAGTACAAGACCTTGTATGGTTTGATTCACTTTTCTTCAGAATGTAGAGACGGGTTCAGAAAACTTTGTGTTAGAAAACCTTAGAACTCACAGATTCATTCTTCAATGAATAGGACTCTGGTGTTATGATCTTCTTCGGTAAACTCTCTGGACGACAACTGTCGGGGTCGACTCAAGTCTAAAGTCGGAGAGTGACGGTTTCATAGTTTACGCACTCACTTCGGTTGAACCTGGGAGAGTCGGTCAGGTAAGTGGTCTATCTATGTTGGTTCAATGGGACCACCACGGTACACCTCATCTTTTTAGACGGTAGACTATGGATTGTCCTAAGAACTGGGTGTTTTGACCTTTATATATAAAAATTTTTTCTAATTACAAGGTTCCGAGATTCAAAATCTCCCAAATCAATACGTTAGTTATCTCTGACGTTTTATAAAAAGGATGACTGTTTGAGTTGCAGATAAAAAAAGATGATGATTTTTATTTACATTTGAAGTAGATGAATTACTGAAGGGCTGAGAAAAAGGGAAAATCGTAGTAGAAACAAAAACTACAAGATATAAAATAAAAGTAAAATTTTCAGTATAAGTCTATTTCAATCATTACTAGAAAAGGGTCCGTTTACTTTCACAAAACTTTAGTGTGTTTCCAGGGGATGATACATAAAAACTATCGGTACATTTTATGATGTAAATTTTAGTACTTTAGTACTTTTATTTTAAAATTAGTTAGTTTGCTTTCATTTTATAGATTGGTACTCGAGAGTCCGTCGGGAATGAATCTATTTTCGGACTCCTCACGAAATCAAAGGTCGTGTCGTGAGTATTATAATACATATATAAATAGTTTGATTACTTAATCTCAGATTTCCTAAAGATCTACCTTCGTTTTATATAAAATTATTTGGTACTATCATATAAAAACTCTCTGTGTCTACTAAGTCTTGGACATAGTCCTCTCAACCGTTTCTTCTTTTGTATGTGTCTTTCGTTTTTTTCTCGTCTTGTCTAAGTTGTATTAGATACTGAATGATTGTTTCTTCATCGAGAAGGTTTCCTCCAATAGCTGGAGGGAGTACCGAGTCTACCATTTTTTAGACGAACGTTATCTTCTATAGGTCCAAGTTAGGGACCCAACCTTTCTAGGAGATCTATTCTTTTACCGTTGGGTGAGGTCAGAAGAACGAGCCCTTCAGGGTACCTGTCTCCTCTGACCGACTGGTGTCACACACTCCAACGTATCTCAGGCTGTACTGACTTTCTGAGTGAGTGAGTTTCCTTCAATATGTGGATGATATATTTCTTAGTCGTAGGAAGTAAAGTAAATTTTTCCATTTCACTTGTTTTTCTGTTTTGGATTCTTCAAAAGAACACTCATTTTAAAATCACGTACACTTATACAGAGATTCAGTCGCCCCTATGACATCTTTTTTTAGCTTCGACTTCGGTTAGTCCAGGAGTAAGTTTGGGGTAAAAGAGTTTAAAGTCATTCAATGATTTGAAAGACCTCTAGATTAAAATAATAAAGGTTTATTTCTTTGTAGAGAATAATTAATTAATGGATCTAGGAGGGACTCCATGTAATCAATCCTTAGGTTCTTCACAATCAAAGAGGGAAAGAGAAAATTCCTCATACCTCTGATGGAGATTGATAGTAAGATTATATCTCCATTTGAAAAAAAAATAGGAGTTCTACAATTTGACTTTTAACAGAGATTAAAAGTTCAGTGTAAGCTACGAGAAAAAGACGAATAAAGTACACATTTCTTCCTTCTCGTTTTTATTGTTGTCGTAAATAGACAGTACGTCAAGATAGAAATTCACACTGACCTTTTTGCCAATTACAAGAAAGAAAAAAACTTAACTTCTAATACTAAAGCTTTTATTACTTTTTACACGATTCATTAGTATAGATAGATTTTTTACTTAGTTCAAAGGTCTTTTTCTCGAAAATAAGTTATTGTTTACTCCTTCCTTTAAAACTCTGTCATCTTATTATGATTCTTTATCCCATTTTGTTTTGTAATACCTCGAGTTGTCGACATTAAATCTTTCTTCGTAGTATCTTTGTAACGGGTCATTAAGAATCCAATTTTTGTTACTTTACTCTTATCGTAAATACTGAAATATACATTCTGACAACAAGTCAACGATTCAGTACAGGTTAAGAAACACTGGGATACCTACCGTCGTGTGGTCTGAAGGGACAGGAAGTCATAGAAGCTCTCAACTAGTTTAAGTACACGTGACTCAGTCACTACGATAGATTAGTAGAGTAGGAGACGACTAGAAAAGAGGAAAACGGAAGTTAGAAACGGTCGTGTTTCCAGAAGAGGTTAATCAGTAGAGGACCGTATTCTTCCAGTTCCATAACTTCGAAGTCAAAGTCCTAGTCAGGAAGGTTACTTATAAGTCCCAATTAAAGGAAATCCTAACTGACCAAACTAGAACGTCAGGTTCCCTGAGAGTTCTCAGAAGAGGTCGTGGTGTCAAATTTTCGTAGTTAAGAAACCCTGAGACGGAAGAAATACTAGGTTGAGAGTATAGATACGTACCGATGACCTTTTTCGTATCTAAATTGATATCCCTGAAGACCGTCATTTCACTGTAGAAACGAAAAATTATACGACAGATCAAACCGGTATCGAAAGGAAGGTTCCTTGTTTGTAGAAAATTAAAGTACCGACGTCAGTGTGAGAAGTCACTAAAACCCCGGTTTCTTTTACTTTAAACAGTCAAAGGTTAAAGGGGGGAAGATAAACGGTCCTTCATAATAAATTGAATATACGTCTCATGTAGTACTCTTTGCGACCCGACCTTCTTCGTGTTCGACCTTAGTTCTGACGACTCTTTTTATAGTTGTTGGAGTCTATACGTCTACTGTGGTGGGAATACCGTCTTTCACTTCTCCTTGATTTTTCGGAGAACTACTTTCACTTTCTCCTCTCACTTTTCCAACCGAATTTCGAGTTGTAAGTCTTTTGATTCTAGTGCCGTAGACCAGGGTAGTGAAGTAGTCTCCATCTACCCCTTTGTCACCTTCGTCACAGTCTGAAATAAAAAACCCGAGGTTTTAGTGACGTCTACCACTGACGTCGGTACTTTAGTTTTCTGTGAATGAGGAACCTTCCTTTCAATACTGGTTGGATCTATCGTATAAGTTTTCGTCTCTGTAATGAAACGGTTGTTTCCAGGCAGATCAGTTCCGATAACAAAAAGATGACCAATACATACCTACACTCTCAACCTGACACTTCTTCCGACTCGCGACTTCTTGACTACGAAAACTTGACACCACAACGTCTTCTGAGAACTCTCAGGGAACCTGACGTTCCTCTAGGTTGGTCAGGTAAGATTTCCTCTAGTCGGGACCCTAAAGAAACCTTCTTTACTACGATGTCGACTTTGGGGTCATGAAACCGGTGGAGTACGCTTCTCGACTGAGAAACCTTTTCTAAGACTACGACCTTCCCTAACCCCCGTCCTCTTCCCCTCCTGTCTCCTACTTTACCGACCTACCGTAGTGGCTGAGTTACCTGTACTCAAACTCATTTAAGGTCCTCAACCACTACCTGTTCCTTCCGGACCTCACGACGTTAAGTACCCCAGTGTTTCTTAGCCTATGTTGACTCGCTAACTTGACTTGACTTGACTTGACTTGACTTACCTTGGAGTACGGTACTAGAATATAAAAAAATTCAACTTAAAATTTGTCGAGAAAGTCAGAGGAGAAAGTGGAAATAGTTCTTCGAGAAATCAAGGAGAAGTAAAAGACAGTAATCTAACCACAGTAGATGTAAAGACTCCAACAATTATAAAGAGAGTCATTAGAACTAAGGTCGAACACTAAGTAGGTCGGAACAAAAAACGTACTACATCAAACGGACTTTCAATCTGTTTGTTCCACTGTTGTATGTCGGAGAAACATCGAGAAAGGGTTAAAATTCGGTCAGCAGACAAGGTGTGAACTAAGATTGAACGAAGAATTGGACATATGTCCAGAGAGTCCTCTGTCTATCCCACCAGACCATAGGGGTAGAGAAATTCTTAAAAGACGTCAAACAACACTAGGTGTGTCAGTTTCACTTTCACTTTCACTTCAGCGAGTCAACACAGACTGAGAAACGCTGGGGTACCTGCCATCGGATGGTCCTATGAGACAAGTACCCTAAAAGGTCCGTTCTCATGACCTCACCCAACGACAAAGGAAGAGGTCCCCAAGAAGGGTTGGGTCCCTAGTTTGGGTCCAGAGGACGTAACATCCGTCTGAGAAGTGACAGACTTGGTGGTCCCTTCAGGTGTGTCAGTTTCCGAAAGAGGATTAGTTACTTCGTCTTCATTATAAAAAGACCTTAAGAAAACGAAAAGATACTAGGTCACTAACAACCGTTAAACTAGAGACAAAGGAAACAGAAAATATTTGGGTGACATGTAGACCTTCAAGAATCAAGTGTATGACGACTTCGAATCGTACTTCCTAAAACTCGTATTTGAATGATCGTATTCTTTACTTGCGTTAACATGTCATCAAAATTGTAAGAAACCGTAACGGGAAGAAACGATGACGACGACGATTCAACGAAGTCAGTACAGGTTGTGACACGCTGGGGTATCCACCGTCGGGTGGTCCGAGGAGGTAGGGACTCCAAGAGGTCCGTTCTTATGACCTCATCCAACGGTAAAGGAAGAGGTCGGGAAGAAACTGTAATCTTATTTTTGAATGGAAAGGGTCAGGACACTGGTGACGAATTAAAAAGTTTAAACGACCGTATAACTCACGTTGTTAAATTGTTGTAGTAGAAATTCCTAAAATTTCTCGAGTCCATCTTAAGGTAGTAGAGGTGGTTTAAACAAACATTTTCACGAAGGATTCCGGTCGAACTGAAATCTGAGGTCCTACATACCGAGATCCACTCACTGGTGTGGTATCATCGATAATTTGGTAAAAACATATCAAGAAACCATATAAGAAGGGTGGAGAAGAATTAGAGAAGACGGAGACAATCCAGGAATGACGAAGACAGATGGTACGGGTAGGAACGTACTTTACAAAAGAACTATATAGGTTAAAAGAACTTCTCTAGAGATCACAAAGTGTAAAAAAACAAAAGGAGATGAAACACCACAAGTAAATCCTTCCGGAAGAATAGAGATGACCGATAAGAGACATTGAGACCTAAGTCAACCCATATAGAAAGGTAAAGAGGGAATTAAAAGTGAATAAAAGAAAGAAGTAGAGAAACATTTCGGAGGAATCTGTTGGTGAAACGAAAGAAAGTAAATAAAAAGAACCTACCGAAACCAGTGGCGGAGTACATGGAGACACGTATCAAGAAGTCTGTGACAGGTGGTCTAGAATAGGGAACTTAGATGAACAGTGTAGGTGACTTATTAGTATTCCCTAAACTAAATCCAGTATGGACTTACCGGATGACCAAAAGGGATGAAAGAAGTTAAATTCGGACTTAAAACTTTATTCCTCGACTACTAGGCTCGGTATCAGTCAAGGATCGGAACAAACACGACTGATATATTTCAAAGAAGTAGAAACCGATACTTCTTATATTAGTTTGACTAAAACCATAACTGGTAAACCACTGCAGGTGGACGTCACAGCAGTCTTTTGCCATAAACGATGCTGGTCACACAGGAGAGCCGTTTTGTGATGATCTGAAGGGGACGAAATAAAACATGAGTTTACGGACAATACGGTCCATGGAGAACTGTAGGACGAAAACGTAAGATTAGAGGATACTACTTTTCCCGTAGAAAATTTAAAAAAAGGGGTTCAATCAAGATCTTCCAGAACACCCATAAATATCTTGGCCAGTCGAAGCTGAAAAAGGTGTAATCACCAACCCCGTATCTGAACCTAATGACACGACGACTTAACAAACGGAACTTTTACTTACTTCTAGTAATACATTAAAAACTCTGACGTAGGTTTATGACGTAAAGTCTGAACAACTGATACCCCGATGGGGTAAAAAAAGATTCCCTAAGAACACTGTTATCGTCAATATTATCAGTAGACTCAATTTAAGTAGGTAAGGGTAGGTAATAGCAAGTGACTAAAGATCGTAAGGTCCAAGGATATATTATAACAAGAAATCGTGTGACCTGAAATAAAACTGGTGGTCTGTGTGGGTGTTGACTCGTAGTAAAGACGAAAAGTCGTTAGTGAGTAACAAAGACCTTGATAATCATTAACGGGAGACAAGAAGGGATCACTGACTACGACTTCGACTTCGAGGTTATGAAACCGGTGGACTACATTTCTCCCCCAAACAACTTTTTCTGAGACTTTCTGAGACTTTCGACCCTTTCTAACTTCCGTCCTCCTCTTCCCCCGTTGTCTCCTATTTTACCAACCTACCATAGTGGTTGAGTTACCTCTACTCAAACTCGTTTGAGACCCTCTACCACTTCCTGTTCCTTCGGACCACACGACGTCAGGTACCCCAACGTTTCTCACCTGTACTGAACCTCAGACTTGTTGTTGTTAAAGATACCATTGTATAACCTGTGAAAGGTTGGACCTTCCAAGTAGAAGGTCACAGTATATAGAAACGGAGAAGTATGACAAGTATCCTAAGAACACCGTTCTTATGACCTCACTCAACGGTAAAAGAGGAGGTCACCTGGTGAAAAAAAGTCTTGAGAGATGATACTGAACAGGTAGAACCTACCAGAACGTACCGTACCGAGTATCGAAATAACTCAAAGTGTTCGAGGAAGCGTTGTTGTTCCAATATTAGGTACTTCCCCTCTATAGACTTATACAGACTCATGTTTGTTAGTATCGATTATACTTTATTCAAAAATATTTTTATGTCAATGAGGAATTTCAGTAATAAGTGAATTTTTTACATCAAGAGTCCCGTTAAGGTCTTTCAACCGTGGTAATAATAGAAGTAAGAAATTTTCTCCTTTCATACAATGTGTCTAAGTCTCTGAAAAAGCACCATATGTTGATTACTTTTCACCGGTATGGTTAATTTAACCTTCATTTTTGTAGAATATTTATAATGGAGAAGAACGACTAAACTTTATAATACCTTTCACAACTTCCTCTACTAAGTTTTCCTTGTGTAATGTTCCTTAGTCACTCTTTCGTCGACAGACTAGTTCGTATACAACGTTCAAAAAGTACTTAAATGAACTAAAGGGTAAAGACGTCAATATGAAAGGTCACAGTAGCATCAGTGTATGGTCACTACGTTAGGTGGTTGCATCGTTAGTTATAAAAATCAACAGATACACCTTATTCAAAGAGGGTGAGGATCGGACGCACAGGTCCAAAATGAAAGATTTTACTGGGTGAAGGATAAGAGTCGATACACTGTCAGTCCCCTTTCACTGGTTTAAGAATCAGTATCTGACCAAGTCATTACCTGCACAGTATTTTAAGACCGATTAACTTTCTTACTTCGATTACGAGCATCCAAACACTCTTCTTCTAAGGAGAGACAAAATACTTTTGACGACCTTTTTTTACAAAGAAAAGTGATCTACCGAATAACGTACCCACGTTGTTATAGTCTCACAGTGGTGATAACCACGATTTCTGTTAAACTCTTGGATCCATTACCTTCTCCCTTGTGTTGACCTCATTTCACGTCTACTTTATATATTCTGAACCGTTTTGAGACCTAGTCTAGTACCAACTTCGGTTCAGATTGACATAAAAAGTCATACGATTATTAATTTCAACGAAAATTTTAAATTTAACATAAAGTATATTATCTAACCCGAAGGGACCACCGAGTTCGTCATTTCTTAGACGGACGTAACGTCCTCTGTGTCCAAGCTAGGGACCCAGTCCTTCAAGGGGACCTCCTCCTTTACCGTTGGGTACGGTCATAAGAACGGACCTTTTAGGGTACCTGTCTTCTCGGTCCGCCCGATGTCAGGAATCACAGGTTTTTCAGTCCGTACTAACCTCACTGAATCGTACGTACATTATTTTATTTTATCTTTTCCTAAATAATTGGAGTCGTGATAACTGTGACCGGTGTCCTTAGAAACAACTGACAGCACAAGTGACGTCCTACAAATCGAGTTAGGGACTGAAGATGGATGGTCTATTGTCATCTTGTAGAGGTCAGGACTGTTAATTACTACAAAAGTGTGTAACGGTACACAAGGGACGTCCCGTTTTAACGGAAGACAACTCTTAGGGATTATATTTCGTAAGTATCTGTAAAATCTTGTGGAAGGGTAGTTGGTGTTGGAGAAAAATTGATAAGACTAATAGTCAGCACGGTAGAGTGTAGGGAACTGATTTGGTATATTGGATAGGATAAGAAACCAGTGTAAAAACAAACTTCCAACTGTTTACCTTAGACCCGACTACTTAAAGTCCTTTCGAAAACAATGTCCCTTCTATACTAAGGGACCACCCAGACAAAAAATATGAGATTGGAAACGAAGTCCAACGAAAACAAGTGATTTTCCTATAACAGGTATGAATTACCGAACGGAGTTCCTTGGAACGAGGAGTCGGATTTACAATTTAATTTTAAGAAAACAAGTCCTGGGACGGTGGACACCTACCGATGTCCTTCCTTCTTTAATTGTGTAAGGGAAGGACTCCGAACGGTAAGGTCTTCTATAAATATTCTAATTTCCGAAAAAAAGTGAAGTGGAGGAAAATGAGGAGGTGAGAGACAAGAATTTTCTTGGACCGTAGATCTGGGACTATTCTACCCATAAAACTCTGTAATCAACGGTAGAAGAACTAGTCGACAGGAAGGTTTTTTCAACATAAGGACCGGAGTTACGGACCAGAGACCGTAGATGACCGGACGGCACACGTCTCGTTCGAACCATAGGCATTGTCAAACACTAATATAGATCCTTTTTTTTTTTTTGTGAAGGAACTACAAGACTTTTAAGATAACAAAAACATCTTGATAAATCAACACCCTTTATACCCGTTTGACGACCGTTGACAAAACCCCTCCGTCGACAATCTGGTACCGACTGTACTCAGTCTTCTCTTTCTATTTGTCTTTCTGTTCAAAAACTGTTCGATAATACGTGAACTGATTTTGGTTGAGATGTCGGAAGGTCAAAGTATTTACTTATATTAAGAGAGATAACTTTTTGAACGAACTTAATACAACACACAATAAATGGTGGACGTACTGAATAAGTTTCTTACACGAAATAGATTCTTACATTTTTGGTAAGATCTGTTTACTTATCTCAAATCTCTTGCGACAACTCTGTTCGACCTTGGACCCTGTACCTTGAGAAACGGATGTAAACCTGTTTACAGAGGACCTCGTTTTCTTATGTTATTTATTTATTGAAGTTCCCTGATGTTCATTGACGTATATGCACATCAACCCCGTATAATACTTGTTCTATGTTTTTACGGTTTCGACTTGGCGGTGAACATGTACTTGGGACGTGTGTCGTGGTTATTCCTGTACCCGTCTGGGGGATTTAGGTTGGATGTGTAGACGGAGATGAAAGTAAGGTAGATTCCTTCGTCGAGTGGAGAAGAGTCCTGGATAACGAACAAAAACGAAGGAGCACAACATCGTGTTTAGGGTCATTTCGGAAAGGACTTAAGAAGAAGACCAAAGGACAGCTAAAGATAACAATGACTCAGGACCCTGGGTACAGTCATTGTCATAGACTCTCTTCAAAGACATTACTACCCTTACGAGACACATACACCATCAGTATCAGTGGAGACCCATGACTCGTGAACTTTCAACCGATCTCACTGACTCCTTAACCTAAAGAAGGAGAAGAAATCCATTCTTGTACTGGAGATGGGAAAAAATGTTTAAAAATTAACATGTCATAACGATTGGTATTCGTGGTACCACGTATCATCTTGAGATCTTGTAACAATAGAATGTATTCGTTGAAACACAGATAATTTTTAGTTCAAAATTATAGAGGGAGGGGTTTCGGAAACTGTTAGTGGTAAAATAAGAACCAGAGATACAAAACTACTAAAACTGAGAAAGATACAATTTTTTCAATTTAAAATCATAATAAATTGATTTAATTAAATTTCTCAGTGTACACCTAGTACCGATGACAAATCATGTCGTGTCTAGATCTTAGTTACTCTTGTTTCTTATGTAAGTCTCGAAACTAATTGTTGTTCGGGGTCGGTTAGCTCTGCCAATCACGTCGGTTCCGAAAGTCGTTTTAGTTGTATAGTCGGTTAACTACTGAACTTTAACTTGAAGTCCTACCGTTTTGTTCCTTTGTCTTGATAAACTGTGGATAGGTATAAAGTCTCTCATGGTTTCGTCGGTACAAAGAGGTTTCCGACAGGTTTCGTTTATACCTTAGAATTAAACGTGTGTAGATTTCGTGTCAGATGAACTAGAATATAAATCGGCTGCTTCCCCGTTCGTAGACATAACCTTCTAGAGTCCAGTCCACGGGTGGTTTTCCGGACCAATGGACGTCGGTCCCGTCACCTACGGTATTGACATAAGTACTGTCGTAAAGATATATTAGAGAAGTCACCCGAAGTGACCGTAATTTAATGTTATTTATAAGAATAGACCATTAAACCTAAAGAAGACGGTTTATCGTACACAATACTATCAGATAGTCACTTCCTCGTCTCGAGAATTCGTTCACAATAAAGAGGACGTAGTTCTGTCGGAAATCTTTGGTGTTATTGAATGACACTTAAGAAGTGGTATATAGGAGTTTTACGGATATTGACAAGGAAATCTGCGAAAGGCAGAGGGGTCCTTTGTTAAGGTCTTTATGAAGGTAGTTAAAGTTTTACGGGAGGAACAATGACATAAATTTAAAATGAGAGTGACCCCGTGTGAGGGACTTCCTCTGTTTCGAACAGAGGCACGTCAATGGTTTATTTCTGTCCGTGAGACGGAAATGAGGTTTTGAATGTCACGTACGAACTTTACTTTTGTAACTGACAAAGTCTTTCGGTGTTCGTTGGGAAACGGACACACAGAAATCCTACTTTCACACCACTACATGAACCTAACGTTTTATCAATTGTTCACATCTCGTCTCTGAAAGAATTTCGGAAGATGGATCCCTCGAGAGGTTCAGTCTAGACAGAGTTTTCGAGTCTTTGGTTTCCTTAGTCACCCACCCAGGACGAGACGTCCAAAAGTCGACAGACGTTCCCGACATCATGGTACCCCAAAACGATCGCTCAGACTTGTCATTTACGACCCCCTTCTTTCGATCTAGTCCCTTGACGGTTGTCTACCCTGTACCATAGTTGACGTTTTGAGTACGAAACTGTTTTTCTCGACCTTTTCGTTCCTGTACAGTCGTCTGGCGTTCGAGGTTGATAGTCCGTGGAGCCACGAAAAAGGGTCATGAAAAGATGGGTACCGTATTGAATATATCTTAGACTTTCGAGTTTTTAGACGTCAAAAAATTTATTTGGTCCACTCACCTCGTAAAGACCCAAACATAATTTGTGACTCGGGAAGAAGAAGAAAAAAAAAAAAAAAACGAAATGTTATGACATAACAAAAACGGTATGTAACTGTACTTAGGTGGTGCCCACATGTACTCAAGGGTTAGGACTTGGGGGGAGGGTGGAGGGAGGAGTATAGTAGAGAGACCCGGTAGGGTCACGTGGTCGGGGGTTCGTAGGACATAGGACATAACTTGGATCTGACCGCTAAGTAAAGAATGTACTATCATTTGCACAAAGTTACGGTAAGAGGGTTTAGTAGGGTGGGAGAGGGAGAGGGTGTCTCAGGTTTTCAGACAAGATATGTAGACACAGAGAAAACGACAGAACGTATGTTCCAATAGTAATGGTAGAAAGATTTAAGGTATATATACACAATCACATGACATAACCACAAAAAGAAAGGCCGAATGAAGTGAGACATATTAGCCTAGGTCAAAGTAGGAGGAGTAACCTTGACTAAGTTTACATAAGAAAAATTACCAACTCATTATGAGGTACATGGTGTCGAAAGAATAGGTAAGTAGACGACTACCTGTAGATTCAATGAAGGTATAGGACCGATAATATTTGCCACAACGCTACTTGTAACCCCATGTGCACAGAGAAAGTTAAGACCAAAGGAACTACACATACGGGTCATCACCCTAACGAACCAGTATTTCGACAAGTTAAAGGTCAAAAAATTCGTTAGAGGTGTGACAAGAGGTCTCACCGACATGATCAAACGTAAGGGTGGTTGTCACATTCTCCCAAGGGAAAAGAGGTAACTCGGGAAAAACTCCCTTCTTCTCTATTACTTTGTTGAACTTTCTTTCAAACGGTGTCTAACTAAAAATATTAGCCGGTGTATAAACCACGGAGTGACTCACACGTGTTGTTATTCGAAATTGCTTTACCGGTTTTCTCTCTTTATAATTATAGTGACACCTCTCTTCCGTCATATCAAACGAGTCGCAACAACCTTGTAAACCTCTCTTCTACTCGTTTGTAAGTCCAATTCCTCTGTAGACGGTTTCATTTCCAGAAAGTCACTTTTCCCGTGACCCTTGAAGACAGGCCGTATATTATGAACCGGTTTACTTTCGTAGTTTGCAATCTTATTTTACATAGATTTTTGACTATCAACCGAACCCCCTGACTCTCCTTCTTAATTTCCTCTCCTTTTATAACACAGATAGACTCGTAAGTTTCCATTTATTTTAAAAAAATTTAACGTGGAAGAATTTTATACATAAAATGATCAAAATTCATATATTTTACTTACTTATTAAATTATCCCTCTTTGCTCTCTCCGACACTCGACGGACCTCTCCATTTAAGGTTCGAACTCGATTCACAAGAAAGGTTTGATAAGAGAAACCTTCCCAAAGAATGGTTTTTATACGAGGGTCCGAGTGGAGTCTACTACATAATTGTAAGACTTTCGAAAATGGATTTGGTTATTTACTTTGAGGGACTAATCGATGTTAGGGACATCTGAGTTATTTAAATGGGTAATTAATTGTTTCCCTGTTCACTTTCGTTCCTCTCTCACATCCCGTTCTTTAGGCAATTCAGAATCCTCTTGCTGTTTTTATTTATTTTTACTTACTACATGTCGGTGAAAAACCCCCCGTTAAACAACTTTATCGATCTAAAACATAAATTATTATCGATCTAAACATAAAACATAAACATTTTCGATCGACTAGTCACTAGACAATACATACCGACACACACACACAAATATCAAAAAATTTGTATATGTGAGTCCTGCGAATGACTATTCATATTTATAAATACTGTGTAAACGTTTAAGACAATTCCTCTACGAAGATACCTATCAAAGTAAAGTTTTTAACATCACAACACCGAAAATCTTCTAATGTTTATATAAAGGATTCTCTGTATTTCATGTGTAGACGATAACTCTACTTTCAGGTCGTACTAAAGGAAAAGGTGAGTCTTTAATTGTGTTTCTTATCTAAAATTTCTACTTCTCCCTTTGTTAAATTTTTTTTTATTTCTATGTCTTCCATACACCGTGACTTTATAAATAATTGAATTGGTCTGTATAGTCTGTGCATTAAAAAGGAAATATTTGTTGTGTAGATAAACCTATCCTTTTACAGGATAACTTTGTGTTTTTGTGAGCCTCACCCATCGTCTCTTTTCTAACCAAGGTCCTAAGATCTACGTAAGGTTTCATTGTTTAGACGAGGACTGTTCCCGGTCTTTCAACTTCTCAAATTACTAGATTCATACGTCTCCGATATGCGGTCGTATAACCTCTTCTGCATCTTTGGTTATGAAGGGTTTGTTACACTAAAATTATATTTAGTATATAATAGAGAGACATATTAGTGATTAAATTTTACCGTTAAAAGACTCGATTTCTTTTTCCCTTCACCCAACCCCAATAGTCTTCGATCTTTCTTTCGGGACACCTCGTTCTTTGATCGAGAGGCTCCTTTGTCACGAGGGTCTGGACTCGAGGTACACTTCCGGGGTCGAGACCACAACACTCCCATATCGGTCTTCGATCGTAGACTTTTGTCCACAACGACCCTCCTGTGACTGTCTTCGATGTTCAGGGAAGGAGGTAAACAGGACGGAGGTCCGAGGGAGACCAAACCAAACCAAATCGGCGATTCAACACAAGTTAAGAACGCTGGGGTACCTGACATCGGACGGTCCGCGGAGACAGGTACCCTAAGAGGTCCGTTATTATGACCTTACCCAACGGTTAAGGAAGAGGTCCTTCCGAAGGGTTCGGTCCTTAGTTTGGGTCAAGAGGACGTAACGTCCGTCTAAGAAATGGCTGACTCGATATCCCTTCTATATAACCATCTTAGATAGTCTTTTGGACGTCCATTCACTCTTTATACAAAGTCGTAGTGACCAGTTCGTAGTGTCTCGTCTTGTTTCTTCTTACCTGAACTTCCAATCTCCATTCTCTAAATATCGGTCTTATAAGACAATAAGGAAAAGAGAGAAACGCGGAATTCAAAGAAAGAAAGTTAGTGTATTATGGTAGTCGTAAGGTTTGGGAAGGACCTGGAATGTACTGAAGATCTCGATGAAGGGATGTAATCATAAGGGAAAGTATAGTTTTAAAGAGTTTTTACGAGAGATCTTTCCGGTAACGTTGAGTTGATAGTAAGTTTATGATTTAGTGAAGTCAGATCGAAGTGAAGAAATCGTATGCACACGTACGCATCAGTAAAATCGGTACAGGCTGAGGAAATCTTGTTAAGGTACTTATGACTTAAAGTGGTCCCAATGGGTTTGGTTTCTGAGACGAAATACGAGTGGACTGAGTCGGGAATGCGTATCTTAGGTCCGTCGATGAGAGAGGGCGACCTTTGTGAAAGGAAACACCTGTAGGTACTTAAGGACAAGAGTGACTTACTTTAAAAGTCCGAGTAAGAAGGTAGAGAATGAAGTGAAGTGAAGATGAACAAAGATACCGTGTTCAAAACTACGTCCATACGTTATAAAGACATTGAGGTGAGTGAGACATTTTTAGAAATGACACTCATTTTGTGACATTACATAATTAACAAATTATCATAGAGATACGACCATTTGAGGTTTGAGTACCTAGTCTTACTATAGTGAGGAGACTTAAGTCTGTAGGTCATTTGACTATAAGGAGGAACTAACAACTTGTTGTAGTAATTGTATTACAACGAGTTTACGATGATAAATATAGAGAAATTTTTAAAAGGAAGAAATCAGAAGAGATTCTTCCCTTGACCTTACTTTAGAATGGTCAACGGGATTCTTTAATAGAAATTGCTAACCTAAATAAAGTAGAAGGTGTACGTTATGTATTTCTATGGGAACTAAAATGGAGGTTTACATAGATTTTATATAAATGAAAGATATGAAAGTAAGACGAAAATCGTGATTCTTAGGGTGAGTGGTAACAGTATATGTGGTGAGGATAGAACAGGATTAATGGGGGTAAGGACACAAGAGAATGAGATTAGGTCGGAGAGGTGTCGTCGGTTACTAGGAATTTCTTTTGTTAGTCTAGAACAGTTAAGAGAAACTTTCGTTAGGTTACCGAAGGTCGTCGTGAATCTTATTTAAAGTTTACTATTTACTACAGGGTATCGGATATCCCGGATCGGATTGATAAGTGGAACAAATTCAGAATTTGTTGAGAGATATAAGGTTGTTGTAACGATAAAAAAACCTAGAATTAAATTGAAAGAAAATCTTGAAAAGAAAAACTTTATTAAAATAATTATTACACATAAATAATTATTACTTATACGACCTAGAAACAACGGCACGTCCGAAAAGAGATCCAAGTCTCTCGACGACGACGACGACGATTCAGTGAAGTCAGCACAGACTGAGACACACTGGGGTGTCTGCCGTCGGGTGGTCCGAGGGGGTAGGGACCCTAAGAGGTCCGTTCTTGTGACCTCACCCAACGGTAAAAGAAGAGGTTACGTACTTTCACTTTTAACTTTCACTTTCACTTTTAACTTTCACTTGTCACTTTCACTTCAGCGAGTCAGCACAGGCTGAACAGTCTCTGGACCCCGATAAGAATAACGTCATCGGAGAGTGTTTCGTCTCGTGCCCATGGTCCCGTCCGGCCGAAGTTGGCGACGTCACGCGTCCGAGGCAGTGACGCCAAGGGTCTGAGATCTCGTGTGCAAGATATTAAACCCGTGTGTCCGACTTAACGAGGTACCATACACCAAAGGAGACCCTGGTCCCTAGTTTGGGTGTGGAGGACGTAACCGTCTGGTCGAGAAGTAGTGACTCGGGGAATCAAATTAAATTTTTTTATAATAACTTTATATTAACTAAATGTTACGACACAACAACAAAGTACCGATTCAGCACAGGGTGAGAAAGGTTGGGGTACCTGACATCGGGCAGTCTAAAGAGACGGGTACCCTAAAGAGTCCGTCCTTATGATCTCACCCACCAAAGGAAAAAGTTCCCTAGAAGATCTGGGTTCCCAACTTCCACCCAGGGGGTGTAACGTCCGTCTAAGAAATGGTTGACTCGGTGGTCCCTTCGGGATAGATAGATAGATAGATAGATAGATAGATAGATAGAAGAATATATGAATATCATAAAAAGTAACACCAGATAGGTCCTATAACTTATATCAAGGGACACGATACGGGATTCTGGAACACTAAATAGGTAGGATATATATTATTAAACGTAGACGCTTAGGGTTTGAGAGTTATGTAGGGAGGGGTTGAGGGGAAGGGGAACCTTATGACGAGAAAAAAAAAAAAAAAAAAAATCAATGAATTGTTTTATAACTCGTGGATGATACACAATGGTAGTACCACTTGTCATAAACATGGGAGTATTTATGACTCAGATTATCTTTCACTGTGTGTATAGATATACGTAGAAAAGATAATGTCTAAATTTATAACAACGTATCCTTTATGTAAGTCCTAAATCTTATCTTTATCTAGTACTAACCACTTCTCAATTCGATATTAGATATTTAGTTCATTAATCGGTACCTTTTTTACTTTTCTTTTTTTAAAAAGTTCATCTTGTGGTATACCTTTCCGGCATTTTGTAATCACATCTGTTCGTCGATCGTCACGAAGTTCTTCCGGAATTACATCATTTAATTTTCCTTTGTCCGTCTCTAGACCAACCTACCTATATCAGTGGATCGGTTAACGCGGTAGTGTCTAAAGAGTTGAAACTATTCAAATTGTCTATTTCAGAGACAAGACCTACCGCCTGGACACATCAACTTAGAAATCGTTGTAATGACTGGTAACCTGTTTTCATCGTACACTGGAGTCGACACTTTTAATACCAATGGTTTCTCCATTCCGTCTCCCCCTATTTAACGTTCTGACCTTAACTGTATATGTGAGAGTCAAGTCAAGTCAAGTCAGTGAGTCAGCACAGGCTGAGAAACGCTGGGGTACTTAACGTCGTGCGGTCCGGAGGGACAGGTAGTGGTCGAGGGCCTCAAGTGAGTCTGAGTGCAGGTAGTTCAGTCACTACGGTAGGTCGGTAGAGTAGGAGACAGTAGGGGAAGAGGAGGACGGGGATTAGGGAGGGTCGTAGTCTCAGAAAAGGTTACTCAGTTGAGAAACATACTCCACCGGTTTCATGACCTCGAAGTCGAAATCGTAGTAAGAAGGTTCCTTTAGGGTCCCAACTAGAGGAAGTCTTACCTGACTAACATAGAGGAACGTCAGGTTCCCTGAGAGTTCTCAGAAGAGGTTGTGGTGTCAAGTTTTCGTAGTTAAGAAACCGTGAGTCGGAAGAAGTGTCAGGTTGAGAGTGTAGGTAAGTACTGGTTTCCTTTTTGGTATCGGAACTGATCTACCTGGAATCAGACGTTTCATTACAGAGACGAAAAATTATACGATACATCCAACGAGTATTGAAAAGAAGGTTCCTTATTCGCAGAAAATTAAAGTACTGACGTTAGTGGTAGACGTCACTAAAACCTCAGGGGGGTTTTACTTCAAACTGTGACAAAGGTGACAAAGGGGTAGATAAAAGGTACTTCACTACCCTGGTCTACGGTACTAGGGCAAAGGACTTACAACTCGAAATTCGGTTGAAAAAGTGAGAGGAGAAAGTGAAAGTAGTTCTCCGAGAAATCAAGGAAAAGTGAAAGACGGTATTCCCACCACAGTAGACGTATAGACTCCAATAACTATAAAGAGGACCGTTAGAACTGAGGTCGAACACAAAGAAGGTCAGGTCGTAAAGAGTACTACATGAGACGTATCTTCAATTTATTCGTCCTCTGTTATATGTCGGAACTGCATGAGGAAAAGGATAAACCTTGGTCAGACACCAAGGTACAGGTCAAGATTGACAACGAAGGACTGGACGTATGTCTAAAGAGTTCTTCGTCCAATCCAACAGACCATAAGGGTAGAGAAAGTCTTAAAAGGTGTCAAACAACACTAGGTGTGTCAGTTTCCGAAACCGTATCAGTTATTTAGTCTTTATCTACAAAAAGACCTTGAGAGAACGAAAAAGGTACTAGGTCGTCTACAACTGTTAAACTAGAGACCACGGAGACGGAAAAGATGTAGGTCGAACTTGTAGTCCTTCAAGTGTCAAGTACATAACGACTTCGGACCGAACCTCTTAAAACTCGTAATGAAATGATCGTACACTCTACTCACGTTAACACACCATCAAACTCGTAAGAAACCGTAACGGAAAGAAACCCTAACCTTATTTTTGACTGTAAAATGTCAGAACGCCGGTGACGACTCAAAAGGTTTAAACGACCGTATAACTCACGTCGTGAAAGTGTCGTAGTAGAAAGTCCTAAACTTTATCGAGGTGACCTTAAGGTAGTGGAGGTGATCGAAACAAGCATCACTACGAAAGATTCCGGGTGAACTGAAGTGTAACTACAGACCAAGATCCACTCACTAGTATGGTAGCACTAATAGAACCAGCCCTTCTAGAAAAAACATGTCAAGAAGACACATAAGAACGGTGGAGAAGAATTATAGAAGACGAAGACAATCCAGGTGTGGTAAAGACAGGAAATAGATCGGGTAGAAACGTACTTAACAAGGGAACCATAGAGATTAAAAGAACATCTCTAGAGATCAGAAAGGGTAAGACAACAAAAGGAGATAAAGAAACATAACTAACGACTTCTTCCGAAAGAATAGAGAAGAACGATAAGAGACCTTGAGACGTAAGTCTACGGATATAGAAAGGACAAGAGGAAACAAAAAGTGGAGAGAAGAAAAATGTCGATAAAGATTCCGGAGGGGTCTATCGGTAAAACGAAAAAACGTAAAGAAAAGGTACCCCTACCAGAACTAGGGACAGAGGACATGTTACAGTGCTTGGAGTAAGGTATCAAGTAGTCCGTGAGATAGATAGTCTAGATCCGGGAATTTAGATAAAGAGTGAAGGTGACATATTAGTATTCCCTAAACTAAATCCAGTGTGTACTTACCAGATTACCAAAAGGGATGAAAGAAGTTAAATTCGGACTCAAACCATTATTCCTCAAGTACTATACTCAGTGTCAGTCGAGGACCAGAACAAAAACAACTGACATATCTCGAAGAGGTAGAAACCGACGTCTCTTATATTAGTTAGACTAAAGCCATAACTGGTAGACCACTACAGGTACACATCTCAGAAAAGAACACAACAACCTTCTCCCACAAACGATACTGGTCACGTAAAAGAACCGTCTTGAGATAATCAGAAACGGGACGAAGTGAGACGTAAGGTTCCGGTATAAATGGACAATGAACGGCCCCAGTTCGGGACCACCTAGGTCCCTTAAGTTTCACCCCTGCCGCAACCGTTCCTTTTTGATTAAATAAATTAATCTTTATATCTAATTCTCTTTTATCATATCATCCTTTAAAATCACCTCTTTTCTCCGACTTATTGAACCAAATGTCCCTTTTGGTTATTTTAGAGTCCTGTTCTCTAAACGTGGTAGATGGTCGCCGGGTGAACTTATAACTTCCAACGGGACGGAATCCGAGGGAAAACGCGCCCAGAATCTTCGGTTCCGTTCATTCATCTGTACCACTCGTAGGGGCGAAGTCTACCCTTAAGTCGGTCTTTTCCTCTCCTTCCCTCTCACTCTTTTTCTCTCTCTCTCTCTGTACTCCCCTCGGTCTAAGGGTTCTTTGATCCGGCTCTCTGATCAGGCTCTTTGACCAGGTAGGAAATAACAAGTCTTCCGAAAAATATGAAAACTATCTCTAGTTACCCATTGTGTTTCAATACGTCACAATCGTCGGGTTTGAGAATAGTTTTGGTCCGAAAAGAGAGACGTATGGATCAACATATGTGTCCAGAATCCACTAAATGTAGTAGAAGGTCGGTTTTCCTGGTTAATTGTAAAATATAGGAAAAAAAGACTATTCCCAAACAGTTGGTCTTCTGAATAAACACAACAAGAAGAGTTTCAGACCACGGTGAGAGTCTTTTGTGATTTATTACAATGTAAGAATATATCGTTTCTATGTCGTTAAATATTGTTCATTTTCCTCATGTCACTAAACATTGTTTTCTTTTCATTAATTGAGTTTTCGGATCACAACGATTGTAGTTTTGATAATATATAGTAAAAGGTATAGGGTAAATGTAACTAATTGTAAGAGGGTCCACGGATTTTCTATTTCTTATACCTCCGGACCGTCGTTAGTAACTCAGTTGTCACTTTAGGTAGTGGTTATACTAAAAACCGAGAAATCTTTTCCGAGACATAGAAATTCTACAAAAATTCGAAACACGGAGAGCGCCAACCACCGATGTTCGTTAAGTGTTCGACATTCTCCAGGCCCCCTTGTACAATCCGTTCGATCTCTCAATAGTCTCCCCCAAAATTCGGTTCGGTAAGAAAACGTCCTCTGACTTCGGGACTTAATTACAAAAGGTCTCTCACAGTCTTTTCATCTTTTCATGCTATGTTATTCCGTCCGTATAAGAATAAAAACTCCCCCATGTACGAGTCCTTTATGGTCCCCCTTTGGGATTCCGGACTAAACGGAACGGATGGTTCTGGAGACGGCGTACTGGAACAGTGCCCACCCTTAGGAGTGCGACCGAGGGTCGCCAATGAGGTCCACAAAGAACTGAAGGATGAAAACCTAAGGTCAGGGGATATTACTTTTCCTGTAGAAAAAACCCACAATCAAGATTTTCCAGAACATCCAGAAGTATCTTGGCAAGTTGAAGTCGAAGAAGTCGTAATGACCAACCCTGTATCTGAACCTGTTGACACTATAACTTACCAAACGGAACCTTTGCTTGTCTCTAGTAAGACAACAAAAACTCTAACGTAGGTTCATGATTATATATGTTTTATCTATTGACTATACTTTACTGACATATCGTGTCTCTTGAGATGATTTATAAGACATTACTGGAGATAGCCTTATCTTATGTTTTCTGGAACAGATATACATATACATACACACACATATATATACATATATATATGCTCGAAAGGTCCACCAAGCCGTCATTTCTTAGTCGGACGTTGTCCTCTACACCCAAGTGAGGGACCCAGTCTCTCTAGGGGACCTCTTCCTTTAAGAAAGAATCCTGTTGGGTACCTGTCTCTTTGATCGTGGGTACCCCAGTGTTTCTCCGTTACTCAGTCTGTCCTGAATAGTTGATTCGTACTTGTATATGTATAAATATACTGGTAACTCAGCCACTACGGTAGGTTGATAGAGTAGAAGACAGTAAGGGAAGAGGAGGGAGGAAGTTAGAAAGGGTCGTAGTTCCATAAAAGATTGCTCAACCGAGAAATGTAGTCCACCGGTTTCATAACCTCGAAGTCGTAGTTAGGAAGGTTACTTATAAGTTTTGACTAAAGGAAATCCTAAATGACCAAATTAGAGAAAGGTCAGGTTCCCTTAGAGTTTCGTAGAACAGGTTGTGGCGTCAAGTTTTCGTTGTTAAGAAACCACGAGTCGAAAGAAATATGAGGTCAGGAGTGTAGGTACGTACTAATAACCTTTTTGGCGTCAAAACTGATCTACCTGGAAACATTCGTTTCATTGTAAAAACGAAAAATTATACGACAGATCCAACCAGTATCGAAAAGAAGGTTCCTCGTTCACAGAAAATTAAAGTACCGACGTCTGTGGTAGACGTCACTAAAACCTCGGGTTCTTCTATTTCAGACAGTAACAAAGGTAACGAAGGGGTAGATAAATAGTACTTCACTACCTGGTCTACCGTACTAGAAACAAAAAACTTACAACTCCCAATTCGGTCAAAAAAAGTGAGAGGAGAAAGTTCAAGTAGTTCTCCGAAAAATCAAGGAGAAGTAAAAGACGGTATACCCATCACAGTAGACGTATAGACTCCAATAACTATAAAAAAGGGTCGTTAGAACTAAGGTCGAACACGAAGAAGGTCCGACCGTAAAACGTAATACATGAGACGTATACTCAATTGATTCGACCCACTGTTATATGTCGAAACTACATGAGGAAAGGGTTAAACCTTGGTCAGGTGACAAAGTACAGGTCAAGATTGACAACGGAGAACTGGATGTATGTCCAAAGAGTCCTCCGTCCAGTCCACCAGACCATAGGGGTAGAGAAGTTTATAAAAGGTGTCAAACAACACTAGGTACGTCAGTTTCCTAGATCGTATCAGTCACTTCGTCTTCATCTACAAGAGGACCTCACGAGAACGAAAAAAGATACTAAGTCACCTACAACCGTTGAACTAGAGACAAAGGAGACGGAAAAGATTTAGGTCGAACTTATAGACCTTCAAGAACCAAGTACATGATAACTTCGGACCGAACCTCTTAAAACTTGTAATGAAGTGATCACACACTTTATTTACGTTAACACTCCGTCAAACTTGTAAGAAACCGTAACGGAAAGAAACCTTAATATTACTTTTGACTGGAAAAGGTCAAGACACTGGTGACGACACAAAAAGTTTAGCAGACCGTATGACTCACGTCGTGAAATGATCGTAGTAGAAAATCCTAAACTTTATCGAGTCGACCTTAAGGTAGTGGAGGTAATTGAAACAAGAATCACTATGAAGGATTATCACTTAAGTTAAACGACATGTTCTCTTTGATTGTGTTGTGACATTTAGTTGATAAAAGGTTATTTTCAATTAATTTTTTTCGAGATATTTAAAGTTACAGAGTACTCCTCGTTTTTGGTGACCATACATGATTCTTCAACGTCACTTATTTTCGGTTGGAAAGGATTTGAAACCGAAAAAGGTGAACGAAGGATCTCGATATATGAACTTACTTACTCCAAGTGGAAACTGTAAAGAAAATCTTCTTAAAACGGTTTACAAACTTATATATTTTATTTGGTATTCGAAGAAACGTCCGGAGGACAGAGGATTAACATTTCGCTACGGTTTATAATACGTCTTGAAGTGAAGTTACTTGGGTAAAGACATAATCATATTACGACTGACGGTATTGTTTTCTCGGGGTATGTGGAGCCATCAATTTAAATTACCTTTACATATAGAATATACTTATCCACCACCACGTTCAAACCTCTTCCATTTGTTCAAAGAGACGAGAATGGAGACGGGAGGAGATGTCCACTAGGAATTTTTTACGACTCTAATCCCCCACCCGGGAGACATGTCAGGGTTCAGACATACATTGGATCTCACCCAAGAGGAGTAGGTGCCGAGATATAGACACCTAAGTTGGGTCTAGTATATCCTGGTTTTATAAATGACAACTTATTTTATAGGAACATATTTACCTGGAGATATCAAGTTCAGAGAGGACAAGTCCCGGTTGACATTAAGTTGAAAGTTACATTGTCTTTTGTTTAAAGAAATTTACATTCAGTTCAGTAATTTCATAGAGAAATTATGGGAGTAAAAGTGACATCATTCCTGTCAGTATTATCGGAAACTCACGGATCGTAGGGACTGGAGTAAAGAGGGTCACAAGAGTGAGCCAGACGAGGTCCGTGTAACCGGAAGGTCTTCAAGGATTCACAGGGGTTTGTTCTGTCCATGTCAGACCGGGGTCCTTGAAACGTTACTGATGTGGGAAACGAAACTCCTGAGAGGAAAGTCTATAGACGTACTCATTCAAGTAATAAAGGAAATTAAAGAGTGTTTACAGTGATAGTGTCACTCTGGATACAGGAGATCAAGGGGTGTCGACTATTGGAGACTTGAGACTTTAGGTGATATGGACGACTCCGTTAGTAATTGTAATACGTAGTTTATCAAGAACAAGAGGGACTATGTTCCGTTAGCCGTCCCGACATGAAAGACCAACCGGAAGTATAACTGTACCTCGGTGCACTACTTAAAAACGAATATTGGACTCTTACATTTACTGCAAACCAGGAGGACCGGTCTCATCAGTCGACAGACCGGTGCTAAAAGACCCAGGAAAAGGAGACTGGATTGTTACCGTTATGGATTTGGTACCACAAAGATCGGGAAAATTGGGTATCTGACTGATAAACAATAGAAATGATACATAAGAGAGAAAGAGTACCGTTCTTATATTCTAATTCCTCGTCCCTAGAAATAGACAAAATAAGTACGACGACGATGACGACGATTCAACACAGTCAGGACAGGTTGAGACACAGGGGTATCTACCGTCGGGTGGTCCGAGGGGGCAGGGACCCCAAGAGGTCCGTTCTTGTGACCTCACCCAACGGTAAAGGAAGAGGTCACGTACTTTCACTTGTCACTTTCACTTCAACGAGTCGACACAGACTGAGAAGTGTTGGGGTACCTAACGTCGGGTGGTCCGAAGAGGCAGGGACCCTAAGAGGTCCGTTCTTGTGACCTCACCCAACGGTAAAGGAAGAGGACTGATGTGGGTTTCAGGAGTTTTATTACGGATAAAATATTATCCACAAGTGACTTTTGTAATCTAACGACTTATCTAGTTTCACTCAGGGTTTTCATAGAAGACGAATACTTCTTTAGTGATAAAAAAAAATTTTCCTGTACTTTACCCGTTCTTTTTCCGAAGTTCTTTGTCAACCACTGTCACTTTTTCATTTCGTATTTTCAAGTCAGATTTTGACTTATGTGTGTGTGTGTGTATATGTGTCTAATATATCTATTTTTATATATTCATATTTTTGTCACCTTTATTTAAGCTCTCATATGAATCTTTCAGATAAAAATACAGACATTAGTAAACACACACACATATATATATATATACATACACATATATATAAATGAAGATATTAAAATGGTTTAATATTTACTAATTACGTATTGTAGATATAACTCGGTGGACCCTTCGAGTCTATCTTTATTCCAGGGTGTATTAATAGAAACCTCGAAGGGACCATCGAGTCTCCCATTTCCCAGACGGACGTTACACCCTTTGGACCCAAGATAAGGACGCACCCCTTCTAAGGGACCTCTTCCTTTACCGTTGGGTGAGGTCATAAGAACGGACCTCTTAGGGTACCTGTCTTCTCGGACCATCCGATGTCAGGAGTCCCAGTGTTTCTCAGTCTGTGCTGACTCGTTCACCGGGATTGCTTCATAGAAATTGATCAATCAGAGAAGAAGGAAAGTCATTTCCCTTAGGAGATCAAAAACAAACTGTCTTTGTATGTCATAAAGAATCAAGGACAATATCAAACTAAATTTGTACACGGATTTAAACCGGTTCCCCTATCTTCGTCTTCATAGCACACCCTCCCTGAAGGTCTGGTAGAGAAATTTCTTCAAACAGGTCATGAGACGTAAGAAGGAACGGTGATCTACTCTTTACGTTTGTGTCCTCGTCTTTCAACTTCAACTATCTAGACGGGGTGGTATGGACGAGCTAATAGGAGATCTGACACTATGACTCTCTTTAGTTAAATATCACGTAGAATGAGTGATATAAAATGTTAGATAATTTCTTCCGGTCCTCGGTTTCGTAACTACGAAAACTTGACATTACCATCTTTTCTGAGAACTCTCAGGGTCAGTTAGGGTCTTGTTTAGTCAGTTAGGATTTCCTTTAGTTAGAACTTATAAGTAACCTTCCTAACTACTACTTCGAGGTTATGAAACCGGTGGACTACGTTCCTCGACTGAGTAATCTTTTCTGGGAGTACGACCCTTTATAACTCCCGTCCTCCTCTTCCCCTACTGTCTGAAATGAGTTTGAGTTACCTGTACTCAAACTCATTTGAGGGTCTCAACCACTACCTATCCCTCCGGATTTCTCAGTCCGTTCTGACTCACTGACTTACCATTGTTGTTATCATTGAATCGACAATAAGGTCTATGGTGATTTAGGTTCATCCTCCACCAGTCTCATCTAACCAAATAACCAAAGTACAAATCATATTTCCATATATAAAGTGGGAAAAGAAGGAGTAAGATACAATTATTAATATTTCTAAGTTAGTGTTTAACCAAGAGGGAAAAGATTTCTTATTATGACCAATTCTGATTTTGTTTCAGTAGTGTTTTAACAATTTCAGGAACGGAACCATAATCCGTTTACATCGTGAAATTATACATACTTATTAACGTACTTGAATACACGTAGTAAAAACCGTTGTCTAGAAGGTGTTAACTGTGTGTCAACGGACCCGTCTTAAACTATTAATCGTTTTACACTATATTTCTTTAGATATAGAATATAACATAAGTAATGATGAGTCATGTTTTTATTACTTACAGACATATCTATTTTTTATCCTACGAAGGAAGTAGTGATTTATCGTCGAAAAGTCCGTTACTAGACTCAAAATGAATTTTATATAGGAAACAATATGAAACCATTTTTGTACCCCATTACGCGTACCCCCTACAAGACATTTCCGTCTCGGCTAGGTATAAAACATACTAATATAAACATTTAGAAATAAAATCTAGTCAAAAGGTGTTCCATAAAGGTTACTCATCCTGTCTCATACTAAGTTAACCAAAACAAGATTTTTGCATATCGAAGTTAATAAAGGACTTGAGACAGATATTATTAAACGTAAGATAACAGGGACGACAAGGGACTGTGGATGGTATTATATTAGTACAGGGAGATCAAAACAAGATAAAGAAAAGAAAGGAGGAGAATTAATGGGGAAAACATGGGGACCAGATACCATAGACACAGAGATTATGTATCTCCATGATTAAAGTGTTGGGGGTTCCGAACAGTCCAATTTCTAATTACTCGTCTGATATGGGTCTCCGAAGTCTTTCCAATTCGTATTAATGTTTACCCATAAAATACGTTACGACCTCTACACGTTCGACAAAAAAATTTTTCCCGTTCTTTTTTCCATTACTTTGAATACCCTAAGTACAGTTGATAACATAGAGTTTTTCTTCCAGAACAATGTTACTCTTTAATTGTACGATTGACTTTCCCTAACAATGTAAGATGGGAAACAAAATAAGGACTAATTTTCTGTGTGTAGGTGCTTGTTTTGGTATACCATCTTAATTCATGTTAGTGTTCCGACAATATAGTGAGCGAAAATTAAAAGGAAAAAAAGAAATAATACTTTTCCATGAAAAAGTAAAATGTCATTTTTTCTTTTCAACGTCAAACTTTTTATGTTCTGACCTTGTAACCTTTTTAATTTGTAGTAAGTTTCTTCCTTATACAGTAAAGGTCAACTTTTCTCGATGAAAGACATCTTTTTATTTCGAAAAAATCTCCAGGTCAATATGTTAATAACATTTAATATTCGACTTGTAGACCGGTAGGGTCGTGGTACCCCTATCATAATCCTAATATCATTAATTTTCTTTAGGTCAGTCACAAAATGATTAATATTTCACAATGGTCCCAATTTTGTAAACGCAAATTTTCAGTCTTTCGACAACCGAATTAACCTCCACGAAAAGGGGGTTTACAAAGTCTTATTCCCTTGTACAATCTTAATTGAAACGAGTTTTGTTTTTTTGTATTACTCTTATAACTAGAGATTTACAACTCAACTATTCACTCCTAAAAAACCATCGTTTCTCTAATCTGTACTTGTCACAATTAATTAAAGGAAAGTCTAATAAGTTCAAGAATGACTCCCTTCGGGAAAGGTAAACATGCGATCTAAAGAGTTGAAAGGGGTGGTTGGTGAAAAGACATCCCCAACCTCTCTTCACCTAAAAGAGTCCAACGTAGTTGTAAAAAAAGAGAGAGGTAACTTTATACGTTTAAACCTTTCAATATCTACTTGTACTTTTAAAGGTAGAGTAAATTTTATCCCCTTCTTTGCGAAAGAACGGTAGTAACAAAAAGATAGCTGGTGGGATAAAAGAAATATCCTTTTAAAGGATTTCGTGAACAGCCAAAATAAGACGGAGTGTACAGAAGGAAGGTTCAGAGAAAATTTAAGTACAGTTGTGTCGAAAGTAAAGTTATTGACTTTCCCGATAAACAATTCCAATAGTTGCCTGCTAGAAGGATTTAAGCCACATGTCAGATGACAGGAGAAGAGTCGGAGGAGAAAGTTCGAGTCGCACACCGTTTGTGGGTGATGTTGTGAACGAAAAATGTCAGTCGGGAGGTATAGACATAGACGTTCAAAATGTACATACCCAAGTTGATTGGAGTGTAACTTTTATAAACCCCTTTTTTCAGGTTTTTAAAGGCTTTTTCGTTTTCAACTCTAACGATGTGAGACCGTTGATAAATGTGTCGTAAATGTAACGTAAATGTTGATAAATGTATCTTAAACGTAACATAAATGTTACTAAACGTATCGTGAATGAACCATGATCCATAATATTCATTAGATCTCTACTAAATTGCATATGTTCGCCTACACGTCTTCTATACACGTTTAGATGTGGCAAAATATTCTGCTGATCTGGTTTGTCTCTTTGTCTGAGTCTGAAACTTTTGTTTGAATACCAATGGTTTCTCCTTTCCGATCCCTCGTCACCCCTCTTCAACCCCCAAATCCTAATTGTAAATATGTGATGAGATATATTTTATCCATTAGTTGGTTCTGGATGATATATGGTGTCCCTTGAGAGAAGATTTAAAAAACATTATTGGATATCACCTTTTCTTTGACTTTTTCTTACCTATATACATATACATATACATATTGACTTAGTGAAACGACATATGGACTTTGATTGTGTTGTGACATTTAGTTACCGTGTTATATTTTAATTTTGTTTCTATGATCTCATAAGAGTCTAAAACCATAGGTACCCTAGAAGACACCTATGACTGTCTGCTGTCGTTATAGAAGGACGACCTATGTAAAAGAAGTGAACTGTAGGTCCTGTAGGTGTCCATTGACCAAAATATGGATGGTGAGACGAACGAGGGAGAGTCAGAGGAACGAACAAGGATTAGAAAGACTTGAGTACCAACAAATCCTTCTCGGGTTCTAGTAGGAACTTGTACAAGAGAGAAAGTCTTAAGAAAAGGAACCACTTAATTAGGTCAGAGTACTGAAAGTTACAGTACATACACGACTACCGACTACTGATCTTAAAAATGACGACTGGTTTATAGATACAAGAGTCAGTGTAATATGTCTGCGAAAGATCAATTCACCCGGGTCATCTAATGAGTTGTGGTTATCCACTACAGATAGAGAGATCTGTCACAAACTCTCGATTACACTCGGTGACAGTGTACCACTACCACTATGTACTACTTACACTTCCGGAGTATATGTTTATCACCTTAGGACTATGTTTTCGTTGAATCTAAGGACTTAGTTCACGAATTTTCGTTGGATTAGACTCCTTCCATAAACCCGTGTATCGTCTGAAAAATACTCGTTCTTTATTTCGAAAAGGTGAAATATGGATCCCAGTTGTTTGAAGAAGTCATTTTACTGTCTACTATTTATAAAGTTCGAACATCCGGTACGGTAGAGACAACGTTGATGAGTCAAGTTAAGACGGTAAAATCACTGTCTTGTCGGTACCCGTACTATGTTTACTTAGTCTTACATCGACACAAGGTTGTTTTCGAATAAATTGGCTTTACCCACCATTCGACCTAAACCGGATACCTGGTAACAAACGACTGGTAACGAGATTCGGAGACTCTAAAACCACAGAGAAATACTAGTGTAGTATATCGGATCAGATATACCTAATTATGTTGACAGTTTATATACGGAAGTAAGATCCAGAGGTCCGTGTACATACTACCTGTATCCGAGGATTAAAGAGGAAAATTTTTTTTTTTTAATGGAATAAGAGGGGTATGGTAAGGAGACCTAGTAGTGTCACGTGGTCGGGGTTCATAGGACATAGGACACAGCTTGGATCTGACCACTAAGTAAAGAATATACTATAATATGTCCCTCCACCTTCACCCCAAGTCCTAACCCTTGTGCACATGTGGGCACCGCCTAAGTACAACTACATACCGTTTTGGTTATGTTATAACATTTCATTAATTGGAGGTTAATTTTATTTAAAATTTTTTTTAAATGGAACAAGAGTTAGGGTTTCCAGTCACACTATGATAGTTTCCTATTTAGGTTAGTACAGTGAGAAAACGAGGTTCAATAGATCGTGTAAAGATAGATAAATAGTTTTCAGATGTTAATAATTTTATCGGACGTTTATCCTATTGGTAAGTGAGGTCAAAAGATCTTTTTATGGGTTAAAAAATTTAATTCAAGTAGCGGAAAGTGAAAGTTTTCACACGATTCTATTACTCAATATATAATAGAGTCACCGGCGAAAACGACGATGAAAGGGCATACAGTATGACTAGGTCGGTATAGACGTAAGAACGGTAAAGTCTAGTGTGTTTTGTGGTAAGTCGTAATCATGAAAAATGTAAAGGATAAAGGTAAAGGATTTTACAAGAAGGAGATTTTGAACGGACGAGGTAAGGAGGAAGTGGAAATAGTGTACAAAGGTATTTACCCTATAAGAGTTACACCAGAAGGAATTGACTAGACGGAAGTTAACATACGGTAGACGGTTAGGTGAAACAGAGAGGGAGGGAGAAAATGAATAAAAGTGGTGTTGTGAACACTGGTAGATACCGTATCCTCCGACTGTTTTACAAGAATGAATAAAGTAAACAACTTTTAGAAGAGTGTAATCTTACATGGGAGGTATTTCAGTCTACGAAGGGGGTTTAGATGTCGGCACGGAGTATTATGTCAACCAGACACAAAACTTACCTATCATAGATATTATTTTTAATTCACAAATCCAGGATTTTCTCTCTGACAGAGAGAAGTTAAAATCAACGTAAGTTGACTAAATTCCTACTAGACACAGAATCGGTACTCCTGAATCCCTTGTCTCTGCACATACACACACACACACACACACACACACACACACACACACACTTCAACGAATCAGTACAGGTTGAGAAACACTGGGACACCTGACATCCGGGCGGTCTGAGGAGAGAGGCATCCCTTGTCTCTGAATCCTTTCAGGTTTATTACACAATAAAGATTGTGAATTTCTAGATTTAGAAGTTGTTCTTACGTCTTTCTTAGATCAATTACTCTTATAATACTCTTCATTACACTCCACTATATAATGTTACCATCGGTGACGAAGTTTTACTTGACGACTCTCTATGTCTTTCAACAAAGGGTCACTAAAACGAGTCCGTGTAACTGATAGAGAACTTCACTAGTTACCCTTTGGGATAGATCCTAGTCAGATAATCTTCTTCTCGTTTAACTAGAGACGACGAGTGAAGATCGAGTACAAAGGTAACCAGTGTCATCGACAGACCCCTAAATCACGAGGACTTGAAAGACGAACGTAGTAAACCGAGAAGACGTTGACGAACCTTTCGCTCTAGAATTTGAGGTATCACGCAACAAAATAAATTCGAACAATTACAAAGTTTCTCGGTTACTATACTTAGGTCAACTGGAGTCCTTCCTTTTTTTATTCACCTCTGTGTGCCCCGACCCTCCAGTCACTTCATAGTCTCCTCCTCGTTCTCCAACTCGCGCGTGTTCAGTCCCTTAAGTCTCTTTTAGACTCGCCCATGAATCTTTCACTAAAAGTATTTGATAAAAAAATTGTAACCAGTATAGGTATGTAGTACTGGTGTTAATGACATACGTGAAGAGAAAACGTCCCTTTATGCGGATAACTAAAGTGAAAGAAAGAACAGAAATCGTTATATAACTAAACACTGGTCTAATACAACCATTCATCTGATTTACGAATCAAATCTTATTTTTCAATGATTTCTATACAATTTCCATATCCTCTTTTACCGTACACGAATCTTAGACTGGATATCTCTTCAGAGTGTCGGGAACTTTTGATTAACAATCTTCGACGAGGTAGTTTCCTATTTAAGACCTAGTACTCGCAGACGAGTCCATCTGACCCTTGTTGGTTAAAGATAGCGGTCAAAGACTCTCCTGTCCCTCCGTAGCTGTGGTTGGTAGACGGGAGGGTCTCGTTCGACGCCAAGACGGACCGTTGGTACCACGATCCTGACAGCGACCCACTTCGCACTACGCCTGAAGGAGTTTCCATTGGTGTTGGAGTTTGTTGTCTCTCCTGTCTAAAGGAGGAGTGAGAAGACCTTTCACACAACGTAGATTCGACGTAAGTCTCCGTGCACACGAGGGAAGGAGGGGTATTTCGTTTTGTCTTGGACGAAAAGGTAAGTCTTAGTGACACGTTCCGTCGGTAATGATTGAATCAAGTCTGTTTCCAGATCTGTGTCTTGGTAGATCCTTCTTTATTGATCTAACAACTACCGATCTGCACGTTCTAGGGAAGTTTGTATATACAGGTTTCGTCATCAAGGGGTTGGAAGTTTTAGATATGGATAAATTATTCGTTTGTAAAAGGGTTGTGGGGAATGAAGACTTAATTTTTATATCATAAAATCTAACCCCCTATCTATTTAACCCTCAACTCCTAATTGTATATGTGTGATGATATATATTTTAACAATTTGGTGTTCCTGAATGACATATCGTGTCCCTTAATATGAGTTATAGAATATTGTTGGATATTAATTTTTTTTACTTTTCTTGGATATATACATATTGACTTAGTGAAACGATGTATGAACTTTGATTGTCTCGGAACATATAATTGATATAGAGTTATTTTCTTGTATTTGTAAATCCCTACATGCCCCTAAACTCGAGATTCAAAAATTCGGTATGTAGTCATTACTAGAAAGGTATCGACTGTGTCCTTCTGTAGGACTTGAATTTGGACGTTCAGAAAAATATTCGAATGATGGATTCGGTCTGTAAGTTTTAGAAACTCGTGGTTAATCTCTTGAAATGTGTTGACTTCAGATATAACACATCGGATCGTTCACGTCAATAATTCATAAGTACTGACAGAGGAATAAAGTTTCAATAAATAGTTTAGTCTCATAAACTAGATGGAAAATATAAAAGTACTACTTCGATAAATCTTTGTTTTTAATCTTGAGGGAGGAAGTAGACGTCAATTGTACGACGACGATTCAACGAAGTCAGCAAAGGTTGAGACACACTGGGGGTATCTGTCGTCGGGTGGTCCGAGAAGGTAGGGACCCTAAGAGGTCCGTCCTAGTGACCTCACCTAACGGTAAAGGAAGAGGTTACGTACTTTCACTTTTCACTTTCACTTCAACGAGTCAGTACAGTCTGAGAATCGCTGGAATACCTGACGTCGGGTGGTCCGAGGAGACAGGTACTCTAAAAGGTCCGTTCTCATGACCTCACCCCACGGTAACGGAAGAGGCAATTGTATCACAAAGAGGTACAGAATAATTCTTTACTTCATTACTGACACTAAAGAAACAATGAAGTAACTAAAATACCAATAAATTCATTACGTTACTATTTCTCTTTATTCATTATATCAACCATTCCTCTTTACCAAACCTTTGGAACTGAGTGAAATCCAGATCTAGTTTTACGTAAATGGTTTTGAAACGATGACTTCTCTGAAATTGTCTTTATTATGAATATTTGGATTGTTATAACCTCGTGTTTAGTTAATTCTTTAATAAAGATTTCCGAATGTATCAAGGACAGGGAACTAATTTAAAAAGAAAGAAACAAAACAATAATTAACCCTAAACCCGGTTACAAAGGGATCCTTGTAAAGGTGATTACTTTTCCAGAAAGTTAAATTGTCGAAATCTCTATGTCGTTCTAAAGCAGGTAATTTTCCTCGATAAAAGGATAATTATACCTTATCTGATTATTGACCTTTTTTTTTTATGTTGTCTCAGTTTTACCCTTATCTCTTGTCAAAGGTTTTCCTTCTTCTTCTTCTTTCGGATTCTCCCACTCGGTGCTGGTAACCACGTAGAGTTCACATCGGTCCTATAGTCTTCCAGTCTAAGTTCATTGTCTCATCGGTTTCTCACGTGTATAGTCGTAAATCATCGGTGAATGTATACGATAAAATACACTGGAAGTGTTGTTGAATTAGTCATAACAAAAGAAGTTATAGTGTACTTTTTTTGATTTCCAGTCTTCCCAAACCTTTGAACGGGCTTTAGTGTGAGTAGTCATCAGGAGTTTAAAGACTCACAACATCTTAGTCAACGTCACTCCATAATTTTGAGGTTCACGGTATCAAATGGGGTAATCGGAAGGTAATTCGTAAATCAGACGTCAAAAATACTGGAGAGACGACAAATGGAACTCACACTTTTGGTGATTGTACCTGTCGTTCGACGTGTAGATCCTAAGTTTATATCTAGTTTAGATAAAGGATACAGATGCTTTTCTTGATTTAGAGTTGGTTTTAGTCTCAACCTGTCCTTTATCTTCACTATCACAAAGATTGTTAGTCACAGGAAAGAGATGACAAGTAAACTTGTAATCGTAACTTGTACTGTGATTAATTGACATCTGTATTTTTTACAAAGGAAAGTTTACTTTCTTCAACAGAGACTCGTGAAGAAAATCCTAAGATAAGATACGCATGTACTTGAGATACCTAATTAAACCAATCAGAGAACGATATGTAAATTCAAATCTATCAAGGTTTCAAAACAGACCATCGTTATAACCTCTATTTATCTTTTACACCGATTCCAAAACAGGACTCTCCATCCTTGACGGTATCTACACTAACGAACGAGGTTCCTCTTAGTATCCTAGATTTCAAGACTCCAAAATACTACAATGGATAAGGGCGTGGATTGTCAACTTAAGTCATAGTGTATCTAAATCTTCGTACCGATGAGTAGTTATCATTATACACCTACGCGACACCAGTTCATTTAAGACGATAGTCTCGTAAAAGAAAAGAGTCATTAATAAATAATTTAACATTATTGAAGAAGGGAAAAGTCTACTCTTCCCTTGTACTCAAGAAAAGTTTTGTAAATTCGTGAATTTGACAGATAGGGTTTTAACACGTTCGACTTAAACGTTTAAATTCCAAACCAAATCGTCTTTAGTTAGTTATTCTTATCTAAAGATAGTGTAAAGATATGTAAAACATACTACGATCGTCTCTTTGTAAGATTTAATAAAAATAATTGTCCGTTATCAAATAAAATCCCGAACCTTTAGGTGAGGTCACAAGAACCGACCCTTTAAGGTACCCGTCTCCTCGGACCGTCTGACATCAGGTACCACAACGTTCCTCACCTTGTCCTGACTCGTACGTGTGTGTGTGTCTGTTAAACAAAATCAGAAGGAAGTTCAAATTCAGTTTCTGAGGTTGTTAATACCTCTTGTCAAGACGAGAATAAAGATCATGTTGTTCGTAAATAGTCTGTGTGATAGTTGTGTAAAAAGAAAATCCATAAGAAAAACTTAAACACACTCGTAAATAAAAGAAATATATAACTTGATATCAACTAAATACCACACAATCAAAGTCCACATGTCGTTTCAGTAAGACAATATATATGTATAAAGATAAGGAAAAGTTTAGGAAAAGGGTAAATCCAATAATGTCTTATAACTGGTTTGAAGGGACACGATATGTTATTCAGGAACAACCAATAGATAAAATTTATATTATTAAACATATACAGTTGGGGTTTGAGGGTTAAATAGGGAGGGGGTGGTGGGAAAAGGAAAGTATTGGTCTTTAAACATAAGGTACAGACACTCAGACAAATAAAAAAATATTTATTCAATAAAGACAGTAAAAAATCTAAGACGTATATTCACTATAGTTTACTTTAGACAGAACGAGGTAGACTAAATGAAGTGAATAATACTATTAGAGGTTAAGGTAGATACGACGACGTTTACAGTAATAAAGTAAGAAAAATTATCAATTTATCATAAGAAAGCATATATAAATATAGAAGAAATAGGTAAGTAGACAACTACCTGTAAATCCACTGAAGGTGTAGAACCGATAACGTTTGTCGTAACGTTACTTGTGACCTCATGAACATAGGAAAGCTTGTACAGGAAAAAGAAAAAGATATATACGGGTCATCACCTTAACGACCTAGTATACCATGGAGATAAAACTGAAAACATTCCTTGGAGGATGACAAGAGGTACCACCAGTGTACTCAACAAGTTTCTACTTGTACTTCAATGGGATGAGGAGTATTTTAAATGTCGAGTGACGAAATCCAGTCAAATTACCTTTTCCTCATCGGTTTGTTAACTTACTATTTTCGTTTACGTTAGACTGTTGTCAAACATTACACCTAGATTCTGTTGACTATGTAGGTAAAGTGGTGGTCTCTGGTTCAAACTCCGGGTAGTTCTACGACCCACTCTTTTCAAGTCCCTTTGTCCCGTCTGGTTCCCTGTTTTAGTGTCTCTGGTCCCGGATCTTTTCTCCGGTTTTTACTCCCATTCTCTTTTCCCTTCCTGGTTTCCTATATCATTCGGTCCTTAATCATGTATTTCATTTCTTCTTATTATAAGTATTTCTTTTTCGTCTAGATGAAGGCATATTTTACTATATTCCTGAATGAAGATTTTACATTTATGTACTCTTTAACTATAAGTTTCTTCACGTGCGAACGACTCAGTGAAGTCAGCACAGGTTAAGACACACTAATATACCTGACATCGGATGGTCCGAGGAGACAGGTACCCTAAGAGGTCTGTTCTTTATGACCTCACCTGACGGTACAGGAAGGACTGGGTCCCTAACTTGGACGTGGAGAATGGAGGACGTAACCGTCCGTTCAAGAAATGGTGATCACGGTGGACCCTTCGGGTAATTTTCTTCGACATGACTGTTGAGAGGTGTCTTTTATTTCGAGTTTTATAGGGCCAATAAACTCCTCAACTATTAAATTGTTTCGTTAGTAAACACCAACTACCAACATTAACCGGACGAAAGTGTTAAATCGTACTGTCGACCCAAGATCAAGACAGGACAGTTATTGATATTTTTTTTTTTACGTATGGTATTGAGGAGACTCAATGTCAAAAGACTTTAGCCTGTTCCTTTCCAACCTCCATCTAACTCCGTCTCTTCTCTCTAAAGTGAAGGTTCTAAGACGTTGTACCTTTGTGTATCTAGGTACCATTCCCTTCTTATCCTCCTCTTTCGTCTCTTTCACTCTTCCCATAACACGTGGTCAGTATCTTGTCCCTCCGTCTCTCTTTCGAATAATACCCTATGGAGTGTTTCCCTCGTTCTAAATTTGGTCACAATATAGTCCTGAGAATTTCCAGAACCCCTTTTACGTTTCTCTTCCCGTACAACTCTGTGTCCGTGATATTATATCTCCGTGGTATTATACATTATATATCACGACTTAGACCGAATTCTTCCTCTTCGATGTTCCTCCACCTCTTTCAACAGATCTAATTCTCACTCGTACTATACGTATAGAAAGTCATCCCCCGATGAATTCAAAAGAAAAATTGTACTAGTAGAGACACTAAATCCCACCAGGGTCACAGTGGAGAAGAGTCCGTTTAGACACTTAGGGGGTCTCGGTTCGTTAGTTCCAAGAAAGGGTGGTCGGAAGATTTAGGTAGAATTGTGACAGTCGATAACTTTTGAGATTTGATACCCACCCTTTCAACTTAATATACAAGATGAGAAGAAAAACTTAATAAATCGACCATCACCTCTATTTTACCGTGGTCTTCACATAGTGATTGGACCCTTGGTCCCTTATTTTCCTTCATTTTATACTCTAGGTGACGTCTCAGAAACGGGGACTTGTGCTCCGTCCATTCCGGGATCCCTGTCGGTTGTCTTGGAACTCTCTGTCTACATGGGTAGTCCCTACCTTCTTTCTAATACCACATCCCTCCTCTACACTTTCCGTTATACTAGTTCCAAACAACTTAAATCCATACTCACCCGGTATGAATTACCCTGACCTGGAATATTATACGTTTTTTTTTTCTCACTTTACCCGGTCTTTTCTTCGTTTCCAGAAAATTTACCTTCATTTTGGTTTCTCTTCTTAATCTATCACACGCATCTCTTCACTACGGTCATTTGGGACACTTGTAAGAAGGATAACCCTTTCTCTCCCGACGCTTAAACGAAGTGTTCCACCTCGATTAATACCCTACCGGGTATCAGAGAAGGATAGGAGGGTCCCGAACCGACAAAAGGGAAGAATGGTAGTGTGACTTCTACCGACTCTTCGTCCTCAGGGACAAGTTTGTGTCACTTCTTAACCCTGTGTGTATTCTCGGTCGTCCTTGATCTTACCGTTCTTTTTACGTGTGCACCTCTTCCGGACACATATTGAGTCCTCGGAGGTGACTACCTAAGTAAACACCGTAAACATGAACTATACATATTAATTGTGGACGGGTGAACAAAACCCTTTTAGAAAGTGCGAAGAGGTTTTTGTCGGTCCTGACACGTCTTACGTTCCCATATTAAGAAGACCCACCACCCCAAAACCAGGATCCACACATCAATTAGGAGTGTTACCCATTTTACTGCCACCGAGAGAGGACAGTGGTAAAGGTACCTTCCTTTTCAGTAACACAAGTCACTGAGTCCGGGAAAGTAGGAGTCAAATGTCTTTCCTTTTCTCTCAAAACAATATAGATTCACTCCCAAGTGATAGTCCTTCACAAGTGTATAACTTGCATCCATGTCTTCAATGGAAGTGGTCACTCTGTCCTTCCTCCTCCTTTCCCCGTCGACAATTTTCTTACTGTATCTCCAACTTCTATATTGTTTTCGACGAATCTTGTCTAATCGGAGTGTAACTATCTTCTAAGCTGAAGGTTCACTGGAACTCGGAGTAATATGTCATTAGTATTATGTAATTGTATACGAGTCATTACGTGGGTGTCCGTGGTACTGTCAAGGGTCCGGTTTTTACCTACTACTGTCTCAAGGATCTTTAGGGGTAGGTAGGGGGTTTGTGAAGGTGAACCCGTACGTGGGGTCCTTGAGTGAACTCTGGACCCTGTAAGAACGATATGAGGCAAGGGGACGTTATGGGAGGTATTTCAGATTCTAGAGTGAGTGACTCCAGTAGAGACCCATGAAAACGTTATAATTTTGGGTCTTTTTTCCACACAGACGACAATAGTAAAGATTAATTAAAATTAGAGGTATGAATTCAAATAAATCAACGGTTCGATACCTTATTTTGATATCTTGTTTATCGTTGACAATCATATTAACTAAGTCAGTGATTCCACCCATGAGTTCCTATTAGTTTACAACCATATGATTTGAATAAAAATAGTATACGGAAAACAAACTTTTTTATGTCACTCCATATTGACTAGAGAAGTCCGACCTTTTACTTATTTACCCAACCTTACAATAAACGGTTTGTTTCGTTCCAGTGGTGCTGACTTATCGTTAAAGTCTCCGTATTGTCAGATATTTAATTCCATAATTTAAACATTCTATGACAAAAATTAAGTGTCGAAATTATATTAACACAAACGAGTTAATCTCAACAACCTGTAACATTAAAGACTCAAGATTAGACAAAAAATTTTTCCGTCTCGTTCGTAACTAGTAGGAGTAATTTCAAACTTGTCGTCGATATTTTCGTCGTACTATCTCAACATGTAGCCGCATTCCATTTTCTTCCCTTTAATACCTTCGTCTACTACCTTATCCTTTTGTCGAGTATAAAAGGGTGGACAAGATTCATGAGAGAACCCAAGAAACTCACCTCACTTTCCCGAGTCAACGAGTCAGTTTAAGTTGAGAAACGTTGGTGTATCTGACGTAGGGGGGGTCCGAGAAGACAGGTACCCTAAAAAAGTCCGTACCTATGACCTCACCCAACAATACGTTTTAGTCGTACACTGTTCCACTCCGTACCTTTAAACGACTGTCGATCTTCCTAAATAGGATTTATAAAGTTTCCGTCGTGACCCCTTTCTCTTCAAACGATCCCCAGATGTTTCTTTTCTCTATAATTACATTTACACATCTTTTCCACAGTGTTTTCAATTCTTTTGTGTTTTTTTCCTGGATCTCCCTTTTGTTCCCGGTCATAGGTCTTTCTTGGGTTCCTGATATTTTGTGTCACGTTAAACTTTCGAAAAGAAGAAATAATCCTCGACCACTACGAGAAGTGGAATTTCTTTTTTTTAGAGATGTAATTGTTCACGTTATTTTTGACTGGTAGATGACACAATGGTACGTTAATCCGCATACTAATCAGTTATCAGGTTCTACCTACCTTACAATGTCGACGATTATTGAAACCCCAGAGTACCTGTCAATTACCGGAAACCTTTCTTTACGATGAGTCCGGAAGTTAACGTCGACTTGAGACGTACGATAATCCCGTCCTCTTGGATCTGGTCTACTCAGGGAAAGTCTTCGTGTACGGTACGACACACCTAGGCTGACACCTTCGTCAAACGGTTAGACTAGAAGTCTTTGTGTATCAGCCACAAGTCGGTTATTACTTACAGTTTTATTATGAATCGAAGGGAAACCCACTAAGTTTCCCGAGGCCGGTCTTTTATCCGTAATATTGGAAAGACCATACAAAGAGTAATTAACAGGAAGTTTGACTCTCTCCATAAAAGTCTTCTAACAAACGGACACAACTTTCTAGTCCCCCGTTACTTGTCACACTTTTCATGATTCAACCTGTTTTAGTAATGCACACTATATGACGTGTTTCCTTTTACTTTCAAGTCGGAACCGTGACCCTGACCGTCTCCTTAGATACGTTTCAACGAAGTATTGATAATGAGACAATCTGAGCTATTAACGATACCGTGAAGACTCGGGGGTTCATTTTTACTGTATTTATATTTTACTCAACACAAACAAAGGGGAACCAGGAAGACAAGTTAGTTTGAAGGTCGGGTTTGAACTCTGGGTCTTAATTTTTTTTTTTTTTTTTCGAGGTTTTTCAGGTCCTAGTCTCCCCTTTCTCCTTTACCTATGAGGACTATGCTTGTATACCCCATTCATGATTTTTCCCGGTGTATTACTTTCTCTCCTCTGTCTTTTAAGTCAAGGATAGAGTCAGACCGGACGTATAAGACGTAAGGAAGATCTTTTTCGTTTTACGACCATCCGTCCGTCAACATTGTTTTCATAAAACAGTTCCTTTCATTTACAGTAAGAACTCTACTTTGTGGTGAAACTTAGACCCTTTTGTTCTCACTCATAACTTACTGTCTGGGTTCAGAGTACTTTGTTCGTACCACCTCTGGGACTTCTCTCGTTACTTTAGACCCGGTGACCCTCTCTTTTGTTTCTGACCGAAGACTATCTACCTAACTCTGCATTGACTCCGTTACTCTATTATTATTAAATCGTCTTAGAACTTTTTCTCAAAAAGGGTTTGAGGGACAAGCCCCCGTTCAATTTTGTTCGACGATCACTACTATTTTCGTCTGAAAGGTCTCCTCTTATGTAAAGTGACTTGGGTGACCTAAGACACAAGATTGTTTTACAAATTTCTCACAAAAGGATATCTAAGGTTATCAGGGGAACGAGAAAATAATGACCTGAGAACAACGAAATATGACTTAAATTACCCAAAATCAAAATATTGAAAAATTTTAATAATAATATGTACTGGACCTTAAGAAAGACCTTGTGTCGTCTCATATTTAATTAAGTGTTATTTTAAATTTTTATAAAAAGTTAGAACCATGAGGGATCCAAAAAATTCGATCTCTTTTACTTTTAATTTTCTTTATACATAATTATATATAAACACACAAATATAAATAATATGTAGATATATATTAAACGAAATATATATATGTGTATATACTATTATTTACATATTGAGTGAATATATTTTTTTCTAATCAAATTACTCAATAAACAATTAAATCCCAACGGATGACTTTGAATAAAACTCTCCTATGTTACGTAAGTTTATCCTTATTTTTAGTCTTCTCCTAAACGTTCCTAAGTCTAAGAGTGTTACTCTTACTTCTTGTTATTGTATTTTAAAAGTCTTGAATTCATTTTCCATCTTTATCACTCTGTTTTCGATAGAAGTGTAGTCATTTTTTTTCTGGTACATATAATTTTTTACAACAATTAACGTATATAAGATATCTTCGAACACCCTACTTTGATGATATCTATAATATGATATCTATAAACGGCGAAACGGTTTCGTTTGTGTAGTCACTCCTGATCTTGTGTACACTTTTCTCTCACTAATCTTTATCTTATGGTGGAGATGTATCGTGATTGGGACATTCCAGCGATTTTCGGTTCGTGACAAATTTGTCAAGTCTCATGCAAATGAGTAATTTCGGGAGTTGTCGGGACACTTCTTCTGGGACTCTCCAATACTTGAAACAAGGTCCGTGTAGTAGTCACCGTCTCAGTTGTAAGTTTGACCGAAGGACTGAGCTCACGTGTTGAAGTGGTTTTCTATGGAGTTCATTACTCGTCTTTTCCCTTTTACTAGTTTACTGAAGAAACAGATTGTTTCAAGTACTCAATTTTAGAAAACTTCATTTGTCACAAATCTTCTAACGTTCACTTTATACGTCAATATAAAAAATCACAAGGGTTACAAAATCAGTTATAGTCAACTTACCCAAGGGACTACCGACTCACCGCTTCTGAGACGGACGTTCCGTCCTCTGTTCTCAACCTAGGGACTCAGTCCTTCTAGGGGACCTCTTCCTTTACCGTTGGGTGAGGTCATAAGAACGGACCTTTTAGGGTACCTGTCTCCTCGAACACCCCCTATGTTAGGTACCCCAGCGTTCTCTCAGTCTGTGCTAAATCACTGTCTTGTCGTTGTTGTCGTTTTAGGTAAATTATGGATTGTAAACTTTCTGTGTTACGGTTGATAACTCCCTCTGTCTTCTTTACAGAAACAAACTGGAGTAATGCAAGGCGTTCTCCTTGTAAGGTGCTAGGACAGTACCGAGGTACAACGAATTCTTTTTTCTCTCTTTTTACTTAGGAAAAGACTGTAGTCTCTGTCGAACACTAGATCGTAGCGAATAACTGTCGCGATACCATCTTGAACTAGAGTTCGGTAAAATTTCAGTGGTACGGAGAGGGCAGAACAGAACCACTTAAAGGTAACACTTAAAGGACGTTGTTGAGAAGGGGTCGGGGATAAGGAGGTTAGGGACCCGGACAGATTTTCCTTAGGAAGTTTTAGGTCGAGCAAAAAACACTGTAGAACAGACTACTTTAAGTCCAGACTCAATCCATAGGGGACTATAGACAAGGGAATCGGAGTGTGGTATAGTGTGAGTCAAATAACAGAGATGATGACCTCTTCCATGGTGTTTTATATTCCAAACAAAGATTGTCCTTAAAATGGAAAGTAGATAAAAAGAGACGTGATTCAAACCGGTATTTTCGAGATATTTTATAGAACTAATTACTTATCTTCTTACTGTCTTAAATTCATCCCTTACATACGTTGTGTTTGTTAATTGTTTAAAATTTTTCTTTATCTTTTGACTCTTCTTATTTTGTCGTCATAAACTGAACAAGAACTTTATGGGAAAAGGTGAAGTGTTTCTTAAACTTCGTAGAATGTTTTTATGAAGTCATGTTTTCTATTTTATATGTCAATTCTCTCAGTAATGTTTCCCCTTTATTAGTGTGGAACCAAACTTATTCGTGTGGTTCTTTCGTAAGATATAACGTAATATTTTCGTACCCCTTACTCCAAGGTGTTTACATCGAGGATCACTGGTTTCGTAATAGACAATGGTCTAAGTGTCCCCGGTATTATCCTTTAGTTTAGTCAAAAAGTCATCTTCGTCTCGACCAGTACTAACCATTTGGACTCCCTTTAAAGAAGGAAACCAAAAAGTATTTTTTCCTGAGACACACTATTTTTCAAGTTACAAAGGATACGAAGGAATGTGAAAGATATTATTACGTAAAGTACATCGACGAAGTTTATATTAGAAAAGTACAGCCAGTTACTGGTCGTGATTTCGTATTAAGTCATCTTCATTTGGATTCTCCCCAGTTTTATTATGTCGGGTTGTGTCATATTATCTGGACACTACCAACCTGAAATAGGTTTTCGTTGTGAGACTTGTCGGTCCTGTCGTATACAACGTACCGGAAGTCCTTTAAGAGGTATGTATAATTCAGAGTATTACCCGTAAATTATTGTTTGACTGTCATCCTTAAAGTTCTAATATAATAACCGTTCTTAGATCTCCACTCTTGAAAACAAGAAGACTAGTTTCGTGTTAGTATCCGAAACGGTTGGTCAACTCTTCTCGTTTATATTTTATTCCTTAGATTACTTCTTAATACGGACTTACGGTCGGTAAAATCTCTTCATATGAACCACACTAAAAGGTAAAAAACAAAAAAAGGGAATCTTTAATCAGGACCGAGATGACGACGACGACGACGATTCAGTGAAGTCAGTACAGACTGAGACCCGGTGGGGTATCTACCGTCGGGTGGTCCGAGGGGGTAGAGACCCTAAGAGGTCCGTTCTTGTGACCTCACCCAACGGTAAAGGAAGAGGTTACGTACTTTCAGTTTTCACTTCAGTCAGTCAGCACAGGTTTAGACTGCAGGTACCCTAAAAGGTCCGTTCTCATGACCTCACCCAACGGTAAAGGAAGAGGTGGACCGAGATGATCTTTTACTAATTAACCCATTAACTACCGTTTTAAAGATCCCGTTTCCCAGTAGTCACAACGAACAGATACTTTCAAAGTTCAATCATATTTTTTGGTATTAGAAATTCTTTTTTTATTATTACACACAGATCAAGTTATTGCACATGTACCCTAAACGTTGTCTTTTGTTAGATGAAAAGGACTATGTAGGAGACTCTACTTACTTACCGTTTGACAAACCCTTAGGACAGATAAACCCTTAATACAAACTTGTCTTATAAACGTTTTACTTTATTTAAAATAAAATTTGAGAGACCTAAAATCGGGTAATAGTCATTCCTATATCTTTCATTACTTTCTAATAGAGAATTGTAATTCTTGTACCCCCTACACGTCAATAAACTGGAAACTCCCTTTCGACATCGGATTCAAGATAAAATATTATTCTCATTATCCATTCAGAAAATCTTTGTTTCGTACACATTAAACCCCTTACAGATGTATTCCTACTTTTCACACTACCCTCAAATAACTTCGTGGTTATCACAGATGATGTAAACTCAATAATAATGACAAAACGTCTAGACCTTTGTTAGACAGTTTTGAGTGTACTGTCATGGTCCGAAATTTACCGTCATGGTCCTGGTCTTGAATAGTTCACGTCACTTGTAAATAACTGACGGAAGAGTCTCCGATAAGGGAGGAAGTTAAAAAAAAAAAAAATTCTTCTTTGCTCTGAAGTCCGAAATAATAACAAAGTGATATCTGGTGTATAGGAGAAAAAATGGGAATTGAATCAGAAAAAAAAAAAATTAAAAAAATTTGAAATGTTATAACATAACCAAGACGGTGTGTTGTTGTACTTAGACGGTACCCACATGCACACAAGGGGTAGGACTTGGTGGGGGGGGGTGGAAGGAGGGGTATGGTAGGGAGGCTCAGTAGGGTCATGTGGTCGGGTTCGTAGGACATAGCTTGGACCCGACCGTTGAGCAAAGAATATACTATTATATGCACAAAGTCACGGTTGGGGGGTTTAGCCGGGTGGGAGAGGGAGAGGGTATCTCAAGTTTTCTGACAAGATATGTAGACACCGAAAAAACGACAGAGTGAATGTCCCAATAGTTATGGTAGTAAGATTTAAGGTATATATACACAATCATATGACATAACCACAAAAAGAAAGACCGAATGAAGTGAGACATATTATCTGAGGTCAAAGTAGGTGGAGTAATGTTGACTAAGTTTACATAAGAAAAATTACCGACTCATTATGAGGTAAAATTTGGTGATCACCTTCTTTAGTTTCTCCTGTGATTATCTACCTCTTTATATGGTACAAGTACCTAACCTTCTTAGTTATATCACTTTTACTCATATGATGGGTTTCGTTAGATATCTAAGTTACGTTAGGGATAGTTCGATGGTTGCCATAAAAAGTGTCTCGATCTTGTTTATTAAAGTGTCAAACATACCTTTATGTTTTTTTGAGTTTATCTGTTTTGTTAGAACTCTTTCTTCTTACCTTGACCTCCTTAGTTGGACGGACTGAAGTCCGAGATGATGTTTCGGCGTCAGTAGTTCTGTCATACCATGACAGTGTTTCTGTCTTTATATCTATTTACCTTGTTTTAGTTTTCGGGTCTCTATTTAGGTACGTGGATACCTGTGGAATAGAAACTGTTTCCTCAGTTCTTATATGTTACCTCTTTTCTGTTGGAGAAATTGTTCTCCACGACCCTTTTGACCAGTTGGTGAACATTTACTTACTTTGATCTTGTGAAAGATTGTGGCATGGGTTTTTATTTTATTTTTACCTAATTTCTAGATTTACATTCTGGTCTTTGAAACCTCTTGTGTCCGTGTTGTGAGAGGCTGTATTTAGTGTCGTCCTAGAAGATACTGGGCCGAGGGTCTTATAACCTTTATTTTCGTTTTTATTTGTTTACCCTGGATTAATTTTAATTTTCGAAAACGTGTTGTTACCTTTGGTATTCGTTCCACTTTTCTGTCGGAAGTCTTACCCTCTTTTATTATCGTTTACTTCGTTGACTGTTTCTTGATTAGAGTTTTTATATGTTCGTTGTGGACGTCGAGTTAAGGTCTTTTTATTTGGTGGGTTAGTTTTTTACCCGGTTTCTTGATTTGTCTGTAAAGAGCTTTCTTCTGTACGTCTACCGATTGCTTGTACTTTTCTACGAGTTATAGTAAGTAATAGTCTCTTTACGTTTAGTTTTGGTGTTACTCCATGGTAAAGTGTGGTCTTACCGACGATAGGTTTTCAGATATTCGTTATTTACGACCTCTCCCACACCTCTTTTCCCTTGGGAGAATGTGACAACCACCCTTACGTTTAATCATGTCGATGATACCTCTTGTCACACCTCTAAGGAAATTTTTCATCTTTATCTTGACGGAATACTGGATCGTTAGGGTGACGACCCGTATGTGTGACTCCTTTGGTCTTTACTTTCTCTGTGCATATACAGTTACAAGTAGCGTCGTATAAATATTATCGGTCCTGTACCTTCGTTGGATCTACAGGTAGTCGTCTACTTACCTATTCTTTCGACACCATGTATATGTGTTACCTCATAATGAGGAAGAAGTTAAATTGCTCTGAAAGTGAAAGGGTTTATATGTCTACTCTACGTGACATTTGGTTGTCTCGGTTAGTCATATAGGGCGAAGAGACCGTTGTCACTAATTAAGTCATAATTTGTGTTACTCGATGTTCTTATCATTTGAGACAAAGGATCCACCCTAATATTTTATCTAAGTTCCTAATGTTCTATCTAATATTTTGTCCGTCCTAATTTTCTATCGGAAACAGGAGAAGACAATAACGGTATTAATACAATGTAATGTGACGTCACACATCGTTACATTAATTCCGACCTAGTACCTTTTTCGTTCTCTCAAGGTCTTTTTGGAGATAAACACTAAATGACTGATACGGTTTCGGAAACTGACACACCTAGTGTTATTTGACACCTTTTAAGACTTTCTCTACCCTTATGGTCTGGTGGATTGGACGGAGAACTCTTTAGACATACGTCCAGTCCTTCGTTGTCAAGCTTGACCTGTACCTTGTTGTCTGACCAAGGTTTATCCTTTTCCTCATGTAGTTCCGACATATAAGAGTGGGACGAATAAATTGAATATACGTCTCATGTAGTACTCTTTACGACCTGACCTTCTTTGTGTTCGACCTTAATTCTAACGGCCCTCTTTATAGTTATTGGAGTCTATACGTCTACTGTGGTGGGAATACCGTCTTTTACTTCTCCTTGATTTTTCGGAGGACTACTTTCATTTTCTCCTCTCACTTTTTCAACCGAATTTCGAGTTGTAAGTCTTTTACTTCTAGTACCGTAGACCAGGGTAGTGAGGTACCGTTTGTCTACCCCTTTGTCACCTTTGTCACAGTCTAAAATAAGAGAACCCGAGGTTTTAGTGACGTCTACCACTGACGTCGGTACTTTAATTTTCTGTGAATCAGGAACATTCCTTTCAATACTGGTTGGATCTATCATATAAGTTTACGTCTCTGTAATGAAACGGCTGATTCCAGGCAGATCAGTTCCGATACCAAAAAGGTCATCAGTACGTACCTACACTCTCAACCTGACACTTCTTCCGACTCGTGACTTCTTAACTACGAAAACTTGACACCACAACCTCTTCTGAGAACTCTCAGGGAACCTGACGTTCCTCTAGGTTAGTCAGGTAAGACTTCCTCTAGTTGGGACCCAAAAGAAACCTTCCTTACTACGATTTCGACTTTGAGGTCATGAAACTGGTGGAGTACATTTCGAAACTGAGTAACCTTTTCTGAGACTACGACCCTCCCTAACCCCCGTCCTCTTCTTCCCCTGCTGGCTCCTACTCTACTGACCTACCGTAGCTACCTGCACTCAGACTCACTTGAGGCCCTCAACCACTGCCTGTCCCTCCGGACCGTACGACGCTAAGTACCCCAGTGTTTCTCAGCCTGTGCTGACTCGCTGACTTGACTTGACTTGACTTAGTCTACTTGAAATCCATCCCTCTAAAAGATCCACCTGGATTTAATCAGTTATTTACAAAATTTTCGTTTTGTAAAAAGAGTCCGACCATTGTCCTTTCCTTTAGTCTTTTCTACTCTTCTTAGACACAGTAATGACGACCGGACTTCTACCTCCCCTTTGTGTCATTCCTTACACCCGTCTGATTCTCTCACTCTGATCCACTGGTGGTCGTTTCTTTACAGTTGGAGTCAGGGGTCCTGATGTGGTTTGACTTAAGAAGGTTGTCATTCTTCAAACCTACTTTTGGAAGGAAACCCAAAGTCACTCTCGAACAAGTCGAACGTAGAGTTACAGTGGGAATATTTCGAGCCTTGTCGTTTGGGTCTGTGTGATCCGACCTGTAGACTGGTTTCTTTGACACTCTAACATGTAAAGACAATAAATTAGGTAATTCAGATACCGTTAAACAATGTGTCGTTATCTTTTGATTAATTCAAAGATCTACGTTTACTCTTTCGAGGTTTACAAGACCGTCGGTAGACAGTTTGTACTCCCTTGTCAGACGGTTCCTGACGTGGTGGTGGTGTCTTCTCGTTTCCTCATCCTTGTCTCTCTCGCCCTGAGTCACGGACGGGTTGGACTTGTTCGGAGAGGACCAGGGACGTATGAAGACTTGCAAAAACTATTTCCTTAGTCACGTAAGATACACAACGAATATCTCGGGTTCATCCAAAAAACAAGGAAGACGTAACTACCTAAGTAGTTTAAATAACTAAGAATCTAATATTACTAAAACAAGTGTTACTATAACCGATGTTTTATCACCATAAAAGGGAACCCAAAGTATCAAAGGTATTTGGAGACTAAATACCGTTATAGATGATATAGATATATACACTTTATTTCATCTCCCCTTCTCTCCCTTTGTCCCATTTTATACCTTGTAGAGCCTTCTCTTTATATTTGACTTTCTTATACATAACTTTAATTTAATTCTATAGACTTTACGACTTATATAACATTCTGAATTGTTATACATCCTACTTCGTTTTATTAGTAAACTGAGTTTCTGTCTACTCATCTGCGATAAGTTCAACTTCTCGTTCCTCTACTTTGATGACATACTATAGATGTCCTCTGTCAAAGTCACTGTGCTAGTGTTCTAGATCGTGGACATATCTTCCTTCCTCTCCCCTCTCTCTTGTGTCCTCTCCCTCCGTTTTTGATGAGTCTTATTTGTGAGTTCCTTCAACCCCTGAATCTTTTAAAGTTTAAGTTGTTTATTTTAGTTGGGTTTGACAATTCTTAAAGTCGTTTAGGGGTTTTCTAATAAAAAATTTATTGACGTTGTCCTGAATAATCTTATTTTGATAGTTGTTTTTATTTATCTTTTAAAAATCTTTATAATTTCTTTTTATTATGTGTAACGTAAGTCCTAACGTTGACTATACGGTAATTCTTTTACCTTCCATCTTTTATTACTTTGTATAAAAGTCACAAATTTCCTTTTTTTTTTTAGAATTATGACTTAAGATCTAGATAATTTTAAAGAAGGTTTCTCCGTTTTATTATACCCTTTTGTTATTAGAACTATATAATAACCACCCCTATATTTTAACGTATCAGTGAAACCTTTAGTCAAATCGTCAAGTAATTTTAAAATTTGTATTAACATAGTATATTGGATAGTCAAAGTAGAGTATATATACATATATATATTTACTTTTTCGTACTTTTGTATACAGGTAGGGGTTGTCAGTTTACTTAAAAGTCCATCATAATAAATATTGTCTACTTTTTATCTTTATTTACAGTCACTCGACCATTTGTCTAAAGTTTTCATTCACCAAGTAGATATGTTACTTTATCATAACTTACTATTTTTTATTATTTTGTTACTATATCTGGTGAGTACTTTCTATGTGTGTTTCGTAACACGATTCCCTCTTTTCGGTCCGTACTTTTGGTGTATATCATACCAATGTTAATATACATTACAAATCTTGTCCATTTAAATATCATCATCTTTCACCTCATCATCACCAACGGATCCTGACCCACACCCTTTCTACTAATCAATATGTACTCGTACCCCGTAAAATAGTCCTCCTAATCTTACAAGATTTTTATCCGAGAACACTATAAGTGCTAAGACTTTAAACTGATCTAAAAACACTTTTAACTGATCTAATTTTTACCTGTTTAACTTACCATACACGTATTTATAATGGAACTATGATGTTTTCCTTTGTTCGATCATTCACGTCGTTGAAGTTATTTGAAGTTTGGTGATAGAACTCACTTTGTTCGGTTTCTGTCTGAGTATGTATGACATACCATGACAAATATAGTTCAAGTTCTTACCCATCTTACTTTTAATAACTATATAGACAGTCTTATCATTAGTGGAAACCCTCTATTATAACTTTTCTATCCTCCTATCTCCTCAAACCTATGTCCCCATTTACGTACAGTTTTAGCTAGAACGATAGGTAAATTCTAAGTCATAAGAGGGTATATTCAATATTTAATTAAATAATATGGAGTAATACTATATTAATTAAATATTATATACCCGAAGAGTCCACCGAGTCACCATTTCTTAAACGGACGGTTCGTCTTCTTCGCTCAAGATAGGGACCCAATCCTTCTAGGGGACCTCTTCCTTTATCGGTAAGGTCATAAGAATGGACCTTTAAGGGTACCTGTCTCCTCCGACCACCCCAACTTTTTCTCAACTTTTACTGAATCACTGATTTATTGTTGTTAAATATTAAGTATGTATACTTTTTTATAATAAAAGTTTTTTTAAATTTTGTAAACTTTAATATTTTTCTTCGTTTCAAACGCTAAGACGTCCTGAGATAACCCGGAAGAACCATGTCTTGGGAAGGGGTATCGGAGACGAAATCGAGCAGAGATTTCCTGGATGTATGATTATATGCTACGGGTAAGGGATTTAACAAAATTTCTACGATTTTAGCTTACCTTCTTTAATTGTTAAACTACTGGTACCCGTGACTCAAGAGTCTCAATGATCACGGATTCCTAACTATTAGTCTCTTCCGTTACCGTTGGATGAGGTCATGAGAACGGACATTATAATTGGGGACACTGAGAGGGTTCAATGAAATACTAGTTGGTTAGTCTGGACGCGTACTCGACTTTTGTATGGGACTCTACGGAGAAAAACGGTGGAACGGAGATTTTTACGAAACGACTTTGGATAGTCCATCGAACTCACAAAACTCGTGGTCGACGGGACCTGAGGAATGAACCGTGGGACATTATTTAGGACGTGAAAGGAAGTGTGAAGTGGTATTGGGAGCCAGTCATCTAAACAAAATGACGGACATTCGTTTGTCTTGGTTCAAACCAACCCTTTTTTCAAGTAAAATCGTTACTGAGTTGTCCTTTAAAGAGTCAACTTTAAAATATAGTCCCACGATACACTATAGTGTTTGTTATCGGAGTTATGATAAAGAAGTCGTTTATATCGTCGTCACAGAAAAGATATCACGAGGGACCATTTTCGACTTTTATACAGGAATGGTTTGGGTGAAGGTTATCGTCAAGATGTTCCTGAATTCTATTTATAGTGGGTTCTTATACCTGAAAGATTAGAGATCCTTCTCAAATCTGAGAAGTTTCGTCACCTTCGATCAAATAGTTAAAAAGGTAGTACAACCTTTATCGTTTTATCTTTCCTCACTATGAGACAAAAATCCCTACAGTGTAATGTTATTGTGTCTTTTTTTATATACTCTCAATAAATATGTACTCCATGTGAGTCACGAGTCAGTACACGCTGAGAAACACCGGAGTACCTCCCATCGGACAGTCCGAGGAGACAGGTACCTTAAAAGGTCCGTTTTTATGACCTCACCCAACAATAAAGGAGGAGGTCCCCTAGAAGGTTTGGGTCCCTAGTTTGGACGTAGAGAACATAGAGGATGGAACCGTCTACCTAAGAAATGGTAGACCTTTCGGGTATCTACTTCTTATAAATACACGTTTATTGGTTTAAGACTTTGACTTGTTTTTAAAGTTGTATCAAGTATTCTATTTACCTGATATTGCACAGGACTTTGGAAGTTGTTTTCATACATAAAAGACAAAGACCCAAGGACTCCAAGGAGTGTTCCAACAGTTTGGTCTTTCTTAAGGAACGTCAGATCTTTTACATTCTTAACGTTTAATCGTCCAATAAGCTTGATGTTTTACTTAAGATGAGAGTCCCAAAACTGGTCTCTAAGATGAAAATGATGTTGTTGGTGTAATTGTCAAAGTCCTTTCTTAGTTACAAGAAACTAGTGTATCTTTTCTAAACTTTTCTCTGTTCTTCTCCACCGACGAAGAGTGGTAGTGTGCAATACAAAGAACCCAGATGTCCAATATACAGGTGAGAGGTTCTGTACCGAATATTAAAGTCTACTGTAAAGGGATGTAAAAAGTTTTATCCCTTTACATTCGACGTTTCTATTCCTACTTTACACACTCGAGGTACTGAGAGTCGTAGACACACATGGACACGGAAACACACTTATTCATACTCACTAAAGAACGAGACCATTCATATCAGTATTTTGTTGATTTTTGTACTCGGATACTGACGTCGAGTGTTTGGGGAAGTATAAGTTATTCCATATTATAACACTTCTTATATTTGAAAATAAAATTTACCAATTAAGAATAAAGAACAGTAATAAAAAGGCGAATCTGCTATTCGTGAGTTTAACAGAGAAGGTATATCGAACTGAGTCTATTATTTACAGAAAAACTGGTAATAAAAAGAGAGAATTATTTCCAGTTTTCCTTAAGTCTTATAAGACATTTTTATATTGTCGCAATGAAGAATAGGTTGGGGTTCATATAGATTCAAACCATTAGAAATATTTTGAAATGTAAACAAAGAAAAACTCTCTTCTAAGTTGGAGAGTGTTTTTTAATTTATGGTACCTTAAACGAAAATTATAATCAGTTTAGTACTCTTTATAGAGACATAGGGAGTACGTGATGAACCCACGTTAGAGTTTTTACTGTCTTACTAGAGACTAGCAAAGGTTCCATTTGACATATGATGGTGTCATTAGGTTCAGATACGGGGTTGGTGATTCCGACTTTTTCGACTTCAACTTACTAAGATACTTCTGAATGTTCTGGAAGATCTTGATTGTGGTCTTTTTGTACAGTAAAAGTAGTATCCTCTAACATTACGTTTTCATCTTTCAATTCTCTATGGACCTCATTGTTCTTTCAAACCGGAACCTCATGTCTTACTTCTTCTCGTTTCCGATTGTCTTAAAAGGGTACTCTTGCGTGACCAGTATCGTTCGTGGGAATAAATTGTTGTGTTCTCTACTGAGATGTGTACTTGTAGTGGTCTACCAGTTATGGCTTTAGTCTAACTGATATAAGAAACATCGGTTTCTACCTCTTCGAGATATGTTAGTCGTTTTTGTTGTGACCCTCGACTGACACTGAGTCTAGTACTTGAGGAATAAAGTTTAGGTCTGAATTTAACTTCTTTCATGCCTTTTGGTGATTTCGTAAGTCCCTACTGGATATAGTTTAGGGAATACTAATATGTCCCCTTCACTGTTTATCTAAGTTCCCTAATCTAGACTATCTGTCTCACGGACTTCTTGATACCTGCCTCCAAGGACTGTAATATATCACTAGTTCTGGTAGGGGTTCTTCTTCTTTACATTTTCCCTTTTACCAACATCTCCTCCGGAATGTTTATCTACTCTTTTCTTCTCTTCACTTTCCGTTTCCTCTTTTCATTTCTATATAGGTAAACTTACGTTTAAAGGTTTATATCGTTCCTCTCTACTCTTTTGGTAGGAGTCACTAGTTACATTTCTTTATCTCCTTTTGTTATCTTACCCTTTCTGATCTCTAAAGAAGTTGTTTTAATCTCTACGGTTCCCTTTGAAAGTACGTTTCTACCCGTGCTATTTCCTGTCTTTACCATACCTGGATTGTCTTCGTCTTCTATAACTCTTCTTCACCGTTCTTATGTGTCTCCTTGATATGTTTTTTCTAGAAGTACTTGGTCTATTCGTACTACCACACTAGTGAGTGGCTCTCGGTCTGTAGGACCTTACACTTCAGTTCACCCAGAATCCTTCATATTGATGATTGTTTCGATCACCTCTACTACCTTAAGGCCAACTCGATAAATTTTAGGTTTTTTCTACTACGACAAATTCACAACGTAAGTTATACCGTCGTTTAAACCTTTTGTGTCGTCACCGGTGTCCTGACCTTTTCCAGTCAAAAGTAAGGTTAGAGTTTCTTTCCGAAACGGTTTTTACAAGTTTGATGATATGTTAACGTAAGTAAAGTGCACAATCGTTTCACTCCGAGTTATAAGAGGTACGGTCCGAAATTGTAATGTACTTGTCTCTTGAAGGTCTACAAGTTCGACCTACATCTTTTCCGTCCCCTTGGTCTCTAGTTCAATGGTTGTAGGTAACCTAATAACTTTTTTGTTCTGTTAAGGTCTTGTTTTTTAGATGAATAAGAAATAACTGATACGGTTTTGGAAACTAACACACCGATTGTGTTGACACCTTTTACGAAGTTCTCTACCCTTATGGTATGCTAGAATAGACGGAGGACTCTTTGAATATAAGTCCAGATCTTCGTTGTCAGTCTGGACCTATACCTTTTTGTCTGACGAACGTTTAACCCTTTCCTTATGTAGTTGACATATAACAGTGGGATACATAAATTGAATATACGTCTCATGTAGTAAGCTTTACGATGCGACCTACTTTGTGTTCGACCCTAGTTCTAACGGTTCTTTTTATTCTTATTGGAGTATATACGTCTACTGTGGTCGGAATACCGTCTTTCCCTTTTTCTTAATTTCTCCGAAAACTACTTTCACTTTCTCCTCTCACTTTTGTGACCGAATTTTTAGTTGTAAAGTGTTTACTTCTAGTACTGTAGGTCAGGGTAGCGAAGTTCCGTTTATCTACCCCTTTGTTCCCTTTGTCACTGTCGGAAATAAAACCCCCCGGGGTTTTAGTGACGTCTACCACTACCGTCGGTACTTTAATTTTCTACAAACCAGGAACCTTCTTTTCAATACTGGTTGGATCTGTCGTATGATTTTTTGTCTCTGTAATGTTTCAGATCAGTTCCGATACCAAAAAGGTCATCAGTACATACCTACACTCTCAACCTGATATTTTTTTCGAATCACGGTTTCTTAACTACGAAAACCTGACACCACAACCTCTTCTGAGAACTCTCAGTGAACCTGACGTGCCTCTAGGTTGGTCAGTTAGGACTTCCTTTAGTCAGGACTTTTAAGTGACCTCCCTGACTACGAATTCGACTTTGAGGTTATGAAACCGGTGGACTACACTGCTAAACTGAGTGACCTTGTCTAGGACCACGACCCTTTCTAACTTTCGTCTTCCTCTTCCTCTTCTGTCTCTTACTCTACCATCCTACCGTAGTGGCTGAACTACCTGTACTTAAACTCGTTTGAGACCCTCAACCACTACCTGTCCCTCCGGACCGCACGACGTCAGGTACACCAACGTTTCGTGACCTGTGCTGACTCACTGACTTGACTTGACTTGGGAGTAGACGTTTTGCACCAATGGTCAAATCGAAAATATCAAAAGACTAGAGATAATCTTGTGTCATTTGCATTTTATCTGGGTGGTACGTGACCCGACGTATTTACATCTGTAACCTTAGTATGGTCAGTACTATAGTCTCACAATTAGATGAAATTCTCAGTGGTTTCTCTTTATACCTGAAGGGACCACTTTGACTTAAACTTTCAGTGAGTCAGTACAGGTTGAAAAACACTGGGGTACCTGAAGAGGTCCGGTCTTATGACCTCACCCATCTGAAAGAGAAGAGGTCCCATAGAAGGGTTGGGCCCCTAGTTTAGGTCCAGAGGACATAACGTTCACCTAAGAAATAGTCGACTCAGTGTTCCCTTCGGGTTCTTATGACCTCACCCATCGGATAGGAAAGAGGTCGCCTAGAAGGGTTGGGTCTTTTCCGTGACCCCAGAGGACGTAACGTCCGTCTAAGAAATGGTTGACTCGATCGTCCACCACGATCACAATTTTCGGACGGACGGTCACTTCCTCTACGATCTCCGTACTCTATCTAGGGACTCAGTCCTTTCCCGGGACCTCTTCCTCAACTGATGGGTAAGGTCATAAGAACGGACCTATTAAGGTACCTGTCTCCTCGGACCGTTCGATATCAGGGATTCAGTGTTTCTCAGTCTGTGTTGACTTCACTTCGTTCGGTCGTTCTTTTTTCTCTATAGATCTTACGATTGACCTTTAGAGAGACCTTTATCACGTAAGAGTCACATTAAAGGAAACCAGATTTCACGTACAATTTCGATATAGAACTCCTTTTTAGTTTTAATCAATAGAAATACTTAGCTACCGATGACACTTTTCTAATATTTTTGTCTGTATATATGTATAATACCTATATTAATGTATTTTAGTTACTTTAAAGTAACATTTTAAAAATAGTTTCTAGAAAAAATTGGTGTTTTATGATTTTTATGTTATATATGTTAACTGGTCTGTTATCAAACACAATCTATCTCTTCTTTTCAACTCTTCAAATAGTAATTTATACGTATTGTTACGTGGTTCCTACTTTGTTTAGTGTGTTTAATTTACCCATACATAGAGAAGTGTTTGATATCAAGATCCTTGAACACTGACGGTTATTTTTAATGTAGTATAAGGTTTCACGAAATACCTCGTAGATTAATTTTATACTCCATTACCTTATAAAAATGCGTCCATTTGACGATGAGTGTAAGTACTTAAACAACGTTCATACAGTTTATTGACCACAATTGTCAGTTTCTTCTTTATTTCCGATTTGTTTTCAGTAAATTGCTGGTACTGTTCTTTTTATAACTTTAGATACATATTTTACGACTTACAATGATTACTGAATTTTAATAAGTAAGAATTTACACATTAACGGCTGAATAAAATGAAATTATTTCTGGTAAATATATCAGACATTTATTCGTGATGTCTAAAACCTCTAAACAAACATGGTTTAGGTTCATTCTTGTACAAAAGAAAAACACAACAAAAAGTAATGTCACGACACAATCAAAGACAATATACTGCTTCACCTAGGCGATATACATAAGTGTATAGGGGAGCAAGAACCTGTAGGGAAGATGGGAGGAGTTAAGGTGGGTAGATCCAGTAGTGTCTCGACTCGCGGGACACGATGTCACGTCCAAGGGTGGTTGATAAAATGTGTACTAAAGAAAACCTACTGACTCATTATACTTTGGCACGAGAAACGTTGTACACCTTAATAGATCTCCTATAATTTGAATCACTTTATTCAGTCTGTCTCTTTCTGTTTATGTTGTACAAAAGTAAATACACAGCTCGGATTATTTTATTTGTCTTATTTTGTTTTGTTTTCATTTGATGTCTTTTGTTTGATCGTCAATGGTGTCCCCTCTCCCAACCCCTCTCCTTACTTTATCCACTTTCCATAATTCTACTTGTTTGATGGTCAGTATTTTATCTATTCAGTGTCACCACATTACGTGATGTGTCCCTTATATCAGTTATAAAATGTCATTAAAAAATCCGACATATTAGATATTTTCATAACTCAAGGATACTTGATACTTGGATAATATAAACCAAGTATGGACTTGGATTACATTGTGACATTCAGTTGTGATGAAGTAATATAAAATCTTTTCTTTCATTATAAAGATATAAGATAAAATATTTAAGTCTTTAACATTTTGACGTTTGTCAACTATCAAGGCATTTCATCTCGAGTAACGTTTCGTCGATTTGAAGTTATTTTTAATTCAATTTTTTTATTTTTATTTTATCTCGATAGGAAGTCTAAAATTTTTTTAAATATATCTGTTATTATATCTTGTGTACAAATTTCAAATTTTAAACGATTCTAAATCGTATAAATTTGGGACATTTTGGTAGAGAAGTCAATTCTATACTTGTATAGATAATAGGTGTCTTCAAAGAATCACAGAGACACGTTAGTGAAGGAATACGGTCATGGGTCCGTTTGTGACTAGACAGTGATATCTAAACAAACGTCAAGATCTTTAAATAGATTTACCTTAGTATGTGGTATTCGAGAAAAAACAGTTCGTAGTAAGGTGTTTTGACAAAACTCTACATAAATACGACAACCGAAGATGTCTGTCCAACAAAAACAAACCCGAACTAAAAAAGATACATTATGACCTAACAAACCTATGTGGTCTTGAACAAATAGGTAGATGGACGACACCTGTAAACTTAACAAAGGTCAAAACAGACAAAGTTTATTTCGACGATAATTACACAAAAGTTTAGAAACATATCAGTATCCCAAAGTAAAGAGAACCCATTTATGGATACTCGTCTTATCGACCCAGTACACCTTCCAATACAAATTTTAGAAATCTTCGACGGTTTAAGAAAAGGTTTCATTGACATAGTAAAATGGAATAGTGATCTTCATATACTTTCAAGGTTAACAAGATGTAGTAACGTTTGTTCGGACCATCTTACTAAATGGAAGTTTTTGAGTCGACATTTGTTCACGACCTTTCATGGACTTTGTTCGGACTCGAAACCAGTCAAGTCAAGTCAGTGAGTCAGCCCAGGTTGAGAAACGCTGGGGTACCTGACGTCGTGTGGTCCGATGGGACAGGTAGTGGTTGAGGGCCTCGAACGAGTTTGAGTACAGGTGACTCAGTCTCGAACGAGTTTGAGTACAGGTGACTCAGCGACTACGGTAACTCAGCCACTCGACACCATCGACACAGGTGAAATAGTTTCCACTGTCTAAACCGTTTTTAAACAAGTTCTAACAAATATAAAGGAAACACACACACAAAGTCAACAAGTCAGTAAGGTTGAGAATCTCCGGGGTACGTTGGGGTACCTGACATCGGGAGGTCCGAGGAGACATATACCTTAAGAGGACCGTTTTTATGAACTCACCCATCGGTAAGGGAAGAGGTCCCCTAGAAGGGTTAGGTCCCTATCGTGGGTCCAGAAAGTGTAACGTCCTTCTAGGAAATGACAGACTCGGTGGTCCCTTCGGGTAAAAAAGAAATAAAGGAGAAATTATAAACATCATACACATTATGGTAAGAGAAAGAGTGAGAAATTGGTAACCGTTAATAACAGTAAGGAGAAAAGAAAAGGCGAGAGAAAAGGATCGTTAATAGTAGAAATAGCTGGAAGGGTTTCTTGGTCGAAAATCAAAGTAACAATAAAGAGATGGCAAACGGACGAAAATAAAACTATAGAAATATGTCAGTCGTTTTTGTTCTGGCCCTCGACTGACACCGAGTCAAGTGCTTGAGGAATAACGGTTTAAGTTTGAATTTAACTTCTCACTCACCCCTTTTAATGATCTGGTAAGTCCATACTGGATTTAGTTTAGAGCATACTAACAGGTCACCTTCACTCTTTATCTAAATTCCTTGATCTAGACTATCTGTCTCACGGACTACTTGATACCTACCTCCAAGTACTGTAACATGTCCTCTGTCCCTAGTTCTGGTGAGGGTTCTTTCTCTTTACGTTTTTTCGTTTTAACGACAGATTCCTCCGGAATGGTTATCGACACTTTTCTTAGCTTCACTTTTAGTTTCCTCTTTTCCTTTCTATATGGGTAAACTTACGTCTCAAGGTCTCTTATCGTCCCTCTCTTTTCTTTCGGAAGGAGTCGATAGTAACGTTACTTCATCTCATTTTGTTATCTTATCCTTTCTGATCTCTAGAGAAGTTCTTTTAATCTCTATGGTTCCCTTATAAGGTACCTTTCTACCTGATTGATTTGATGTCTTTACCATACCTGGATTGTCTTCGTCTTCTATAATTCTTCTCCACCGTTCTTATGTGTCTTCATGATATGTTACTTCTAGAAGTGGTGGGTTTATTAGTACTACCATACTAGTGGGTGGATCTCGGTCTGTAGGACCTTACACTTCAGTTCACCCGGAATCCTTCATATTGATGCTTGTTTCGATCGCCTCTACTACCTTAAGGTCGACTCGACAAAGTTTAGGATTTTCCACTAAGACACTTTCACGACATGAGTTATACAGTCGTTTAAACCTTTTGAGTCGTCACCGGTGTCCTGACCTTTTCCAGTCAAAAGTAAGGTTAGGGTTTCTTTCCGTTACGGTTTTTTATAAGTTTGATGGTGTGTTAACGTGAGTAGAGTGTACGATCGTTTCATTACGAGTTTTAAGAGGTTCGGTCCGAAGTCGTTATGTACTTGAAAGTCTACAAGTTCGACCTACATCTTTTCCGTCTCCGTGGTCTCTAGTTTAACGGTTGTAGGCGACCTAGTACCTTTTTAGTTCTCTCAAGTCTTTTTGTAGATAAAGACGAAATAACTGATACGGTTTCGGAACTGACACATTTAGTGTTATTTGAAACCTTTTAAGACTTTCTCTACCCTTATGGTCTGGTGAACTGGACGGGGAACTCTTTGGATATACGTCCAGTCTTTCGTTGTCAATCTTGACCTGAACTTTGTTGTCTGATCTAGGTTTATTCTTTACCTCATGCAGTTCCGACATATAACAGAATAAATTGAATAAATTGGGATGAATAAATTGAATATACGTCTCATGTAGTAAACTTTACGACCCGACCTCCTTCGTGTTCGACCATAGTTCTAACGACCCTCTTTATAGTTATTGGAGTCTATACGTCTACTGTGGTAGGAATACAGTCTTTAACTTCTTCTTTATTTCTCGGAGAATTACTTTCATTTTCTCCTCTTACTTTTTCAACCGAATCTCGAGTTGTAAGTCTTTTTATTCTAGTACCGTAGGTCAGGGTAGTGAAGTACCGTTTATCTACCCATTTGTCACCTTTGTCACCGACTGAAATAAAACCCCCCCGAGGTTTTAGTGACGTTTACCACTGACGACGGTACTTTAATTTTCTGCAAATGAGGAACCTTCCTTTTAATACTGGTTAGATCTGTCGTATAATTTTTCGTCTCTGTAGTGAAACAGTTGTTTATAGGTAGATCAGTTCCGATGCCAAAAAGGTGATCAGTACATACCTACACTCTCAACCTGATATTTCATTCGACTCGTGGTTTCTTAACTATGAAACTTGACACCACAACCTCTTCTGAAAACTCTCAGGGAACCTGACGTTCCTCTAGGTTGGTCAGGTAGGATTTCCTTTAGTCAGGACTCACAAGTAATCTTCCTGACTACAACTTCGACTTTGAGGTTATAAAACCGGTGGACTACACTTCTCGACTGAGTAAACTTTTCTGGGACTACAACCGTTTCTGACTTCCGTCCTCCTCTTCCCCTGCTGTCTCTAACTCAACCAATCTAACGTAGTGGTTGAGTCACCTGTACTTAAACCCATTTGAGGCTCTCAACCACTACCTGTCCCTCCGGACCGCACGACACCAAATACCCTAACGTTACTTAGTCTGTGCTGACTCACTGACTTGACTTGACTTGTGGATCTTCGTGAAAAAAGATAGTTGAAATTAATAATAATTATATCAAGGAGGTCGAAAGATTTCCTCTAGACAAGAACCACAAGAAACCTTCCTTACTACGACTTCGACTTTGAGGTCATGAAACCGGTGGACTACTCTTCTCAACTGAGTAACCTTTTCTGAGACTACGACCGTCCCTAACCCCCGTTCTCCTTTTCCCCTGTTGTCTCCTACTCTACCGACCTACCGTAGTGACTGAGTTACCTGTACTCAAACTCATTTGAGGTCCTCAACAACTACCTGTCCCTACGGACAGCACGACGCTAAGTACCCCACCGTTTCTCAGCCTGTGTTGACTCACTGACTTGACTTGACTTGACTTGACTTGACTACAGATATCTCCCTAACGTAAAAACATCCGTTGAAAAATATGTTAACTAACAAAGACTGAAAATAGACAATGGAGAAAGAAAGAGAGATGATAGTAAATTTAATTCATACTCAATTTAAGATAGACGGACCAAATAATAAATATTGAGAAGAATCAACATCGAAATCATAAACATCAAATGTAAAAATTGAGACGTGTTGGACAGAATTTTAAGATAATGTGGTGAGGTGTATGTTTAAAATGATAAAATGTCAACTTATGAAGGTAAAGAGGTAACGTCTAGAGATCCGAGGATGACACATACAAAATGTATTTGATGTATTATGTAACAATAATAACATAAATAAGAATATAAACGTAAAACTTCTATAAATTTCTTCATTATATACATGAATTTAATCGACGACAAAAGTATTGACAAATGAAAGACGTATAGATCTAATGTTAGGTCATAGTAAAAAAAGACAAGTTTACCGAAAGAAATTGTAAAGACTCTCTATACGTAACAAAGCACAAAAGAGACAGACTTTTCGAGTATGGAAACAGAAACAAAAACTCATAGAAAAAAGACCCACGTTTTTAGATCGAGACATGTATTGTACATGCAGAAATTCATATATAAATTATATAATTTTATACGTACATTACAAAATACATGTGTTATAATAAAATGTAAAATATGTACACGAACAATATATATACCCGAAGGTACCACCGAGTCGACATTTCTTAAGTGTACAATTAAATCCTATACGTGCAAACTAGGGACCCAACCCTCCTAGGTGACCTCTTCCTTTACCGTTCGGTGAGGTAATAAGAACGAACCCTTTAGGATATCTGTCTCCTCGGACCGCCCGATGTTGGGTACCCTAACACTTTCTCAGTCTGTACTGAATCGCTTATTTGTTGTTCGTTGTGATATATACGTTAACATATGTTATATATGTAATACATATTTGTTATATAGTATATATACATATACACACATATATATATGTGTGTGTGTATGTACGTGGAAGAGAGAGGTTAGGAGGTTAAAAAACCTATAACGAAGCACGATTCGGTGTCGAGTACCTATGAGACAGTTCGAAAAACAAACAAAAATTAAAAATAATGAAAGGGACATATAAAATGAAACCTAACAAAGAAAACGATACAAAAGTTAAATGACTTGAAAAATAAAAGGCAACACAGATGAAACGGAATTTAAGGTAGGTCAAATAAAGATAGAGATCTTCAAATTACCCCCAGAAATCCAAAAAGTTAGTAGGTACAGAGGTTGTTTTAAAACTTGTATGTCATAAGTCAATATTACTGGTAAAATTGCAGAAACAAACGTTTAAAATTGTAGACACGGTCAAAATTTATTAACTAGACAGAGAAGTAACATTCAGTATAAAAGATGGAGGGACAGACGACTGTTAAAAACCAATGGTTTGTAACACTTAAAATGAAAAAACTATTTCCCTTATATCAACTTAAAGTCATTAATGAAGTCATTCATAACTTAATAACTTCTTAAGTTATATTTATAACTTCTTACTTAAAGTCATTCATAAGAAACAAGTCCCTGTATTAATCCAATGAACCTTTGTCGACTAATAATGTTTTTACAGATAGGTTAAGAGGTATTTATTGCCCCGAAGGTCAGACCAACCACCCTTGTCTCTGAAAAGGATCACTACACACTCGTACCCCGTGACAAAGGAGGAGGAGAAAGACCGCACAAAAGGGGGGTCGGAACACATTTAAGTAGTGTCCGTACATGCCTAGTCATGAGACAGTCTATGAGTTGACGTGGAACACGTGTCGAGACCTCGCATCACACCGACAGAACAGAGGTCCCGAGACAAGACATTTAAGATCAAAGGAGTAAGAGGAGTCTGAGAAGGTTTGAGAGAGAAGAATTGGAGTCCAAAGAGGGTCCGAGGTGCACCCAATGGAGAAACATACGTGTAGATTCTTACGAGAGTTTAGTCAGTTGACCGCATGGAGTAAAAGGGGGTAGAGAGTCAATATCGACAAAAGTAACGGATTGTAGGTTACAGAACTTTGGTAATAAAGTATGTAAAACAGAATTAACGAAATTTTCCTTCCGACTTATACCTTTTAAGTGGGTTGAACCGGTCTTTACATTGAAAGAAAGACCTAAAATTGTAATAACCACCTTTTCTAATTCTAGATGGAGAGTGTATATGTTTACCATTTCTGGTCTTTTAAAAGGTGCTCTATAATCCTACTGTCTTTATCTTGGTAATGACCGAGTGTATACGATTGTTTAGTCTACTATTAAAAGACGACTTTTTGAAAAAGACTCAAAAAAAGAGAATCAAGATGAAGAATCCAGTAAGTCTTAAAGAGACGATAGTCTTCTAACTGGTATACCTAAGTTTCCTACAACAATATAACAACAACAACAACAACAAGAACAACAAATAAGGGATTCGGTACAGGCTTAAAAACGTGGGGTACTTGATATCGGGTGGTCCGAGGAGACAGGGAGAAGGTACCCTAAAGGATCTGTTCTTATGACCTCACTCACCTGGAAAGGAAGAGGTCTCCTAGAAGGTTGTATCCCTAATTTTAGTGTGGAGAACGGAACCGTCCGTCTAACAAATGGTGACTCGGTGGTCCCTTAGAGGAGAACAAAGTCATGAGTGTGTGTTTTTTTAGAGGATCATAACTTCCACAATTTGTAAAATAAGTACAACAAAAATATTAGTTGGAAAAGTCTATCCTCCGGAGTAGAAGACGACGGAACCATGTTAAGTTTATATAAACTAAAAATTATAGTAAAAATGGGAGAAACGGATTGTTACTCACATGAAGATTATTGTAAAAGTGTATTATTAAATTAACGAATGAAGTAATCGACACAAGTCGGCACCTTGAAAAAAGGTTCTAAATAGTGATGACTCATCAGTAAATACATAGATTTAAGAGACTACCATCTCTTCAAACCCTCTATTACTAAATAGATATACATACCGACTTGAGGAAACGACAGGTGGACTTTGATAGTGTTATGACAATTAGTCGATATGAGGTTATATTTTCTTTTTCGATTTTTTTCAAGAACTATGCACCACGCAAAGAAAAATTTAATACAGAAATGGAAATTACACTAGTTACGTTTTACTCTTTAACGTTTTTCATTAAGTCGTAAACAAAGTGGACGTCTAAAAAATTGTCTGACTCAAAATGTAAAACCAGTTAGATACACTGAGACACTAACAAATATAAATACTTTTATATTTAGGGAAATTCTATTTAAATTAATAGTAAACGATATTAAAACTTTTAAAATTATAACTGTTAGTCTGTTATATAAATGTTTACGATTAACATACAATTGGAACTTCTTGATAAGTCTATGATAATTATATTTTCGATAAACACTCGCTATTTAATATACTGGATCCATAACTTTTTATGGGTACTCTAATTGAACCTTCATGGATCCTTTTATGTCAAATTATAAATAGAAAATTTTAAAAGGGTTACATAATAAAAATATTATACTGATAATATTAACTTTGTTTAGTATCCATTTACATATTACAAGAATAAACATTGTAGAGTACCGATTTGAAAGAAACGTACTTCCATTTGTTTTGATTCTCCATTTTACAAGAAGTTAAAAGGTTTAAAGTATGTGTGTTTTTACAAGGTATTAGGAAAACTCAATAAATCACTAAGTAAAACTAAATCCTACGTACGATTAGGGTTTTATTAACAAATTTGACATCAACGTTGTTTATGTCGATATAGGACTCATAAATAAACGGTTTATAAATGAACCATTTCCGTCTTATACTCAATTACTAAGAACTAGAACCGTTTATTGGAACCTTTACAGAATTCCTTTAGTCGTCGGTAAGAGTATAAATAACAAATTTTTATTCATCATTCCTTATAAACTAGTGTAATACCGTTTTTTCACCCTCGACTTTCCTCATCCCATTTCTCTGTAGTAAGGAGGTTTCTCTCACCAAACAAATTGTTCGTTTTAGTATTAAATGTTGGATTCCCCATCAAACCTTAATACTCTTTTTACAAACGAATACTTACCTTATTTGACGATTGTAAAAAATCAAAAAGACCTTTGAAGGTTTCAACGCAAAGTACAAAAGAAGTTCAAAGTAAAGTCGAAGTTTGTCAGTGGTCGGTTTGAATAACTTACAAATGACACACGGTCCGTGTGATGGTCAATATTGAAAGTGATTGGGTAATTCTAAGGTGTTAGGAACCTCAATCTTTAGTTCAGACCAAAAAGTCTTCATATTTTTTCCCACTTTTAACTTTCACCGAACCAGTGTGGAACGAAAAACACTGGGGTACCTGACATCGGGTGGTCCGAGGAAACGGGTACCTTAAGATGTCCGTTCTTATGACCTCACCCAACGGTAAGTAAGGGCAGAGGTCCCCTACAAGGACTGGGACCCTAGTGTGGACCCAGGGGACACAACGTCCGTTTAAGAAATGGTAGACTCAGTGGTCCCTTCGGGGTATTATCCCATTGAATGGGAATGTTGAATTGTTCTCATAATTCACTACCCGGACTTAAACTAACAGTCGTACGAACTTAGACGAACATTGACGATATACTAGGACTTGAGATGTGGAACTTTATTTTGTGGTCCAATACTACTGTAATCGTTTTTAAAGTACCACATGGAGGAATGGTATTATTCCAAGATCTACGGAAAAGTGTACTAATTTTTTTTTTTTTCAGTGGGACTACTTTGGTTTTTCGTTTATCTTACTCAGTTGAAAAAAAGGAGTAGACTTTTAGACAAGAATATGTTTGATGACCTTTACAATGGTACAAGATACAAAAGTTCCACTTGTCTTTACCTAATGGTTGCAATAAAAATTCAAAGAAAGTAACAAGGTGATTTTCAGTCACTTGGTCCTTTGAGTATTATAAAAAGACAAACAAAATACAAAATAAGGAAATACAAAATAATATTTTAATACTTTTATTAATATTTCTAAGTTTACCCATACCTTCTAACTTTTCACTTTTTCAAGGGAAGGAAGTGTAGGGTATCAATTAGGGACGATTATAAGACAGTAAAAGACTTTTGAACAGTTGATCTTTTATGGATCTTGTTCTCTGAACCTATTTAAATAACGATATCCATAAAGGAAGGGTCCTAATACAGTTTAGAACAATTCATTTCCATATCTATTCTTCCGTTAGAATGATTCACTTCCGACCGTCTCTTTCTGTTTATAGTAGACTTTAGTGAATGTACACTTTAGATTTTGTGCTATGTTTACTCAAGTCAAGTCAACGAGTCAGTACAGGCTGAGACGCTGAGATGCCTGACGTCGTACGGTCCGGAGGGACAGGTAGTGGTTGAGGGTCTCAAATAAGTTTGATTACAGCTAACTCAACCACTACGGTAGGTAGGAAGAGTAGGAGACAGTAGGGGAAGAGGAGGACGGAAGTTAGAAACGGTCGTAGTCCCAGAAAAGTATATATATACGTATTAATTTAGTGAAACTACATGTGGACTTTGATTGTTGTAACATTTAGTTGATATAAGGTTATATTTTAAAAATTTTTCTTTCATTCTTTTTGTTTCTTCGATTCCTCTTTTTTTCCTTTACCTAACTTTACAGAGTATAAAAGAAAGGTTTATACACCATCACTTACCCTTTTTTATTTTTATAAAAGACACAAGAGTTCAGGAAACACAAAAAACAAACAAACAAACAAATAGTGAGTCCTAGTCAATGAAAGTTCAGTGGAACAGACTCGTTCTTTCGGGTCAGTCGGTACTGGAGAGAACAGGTGGTGACACTAATCAAGTAAGACTTGTGCACTGAAGGAAGAGTAGTAATCCAGTCGAGTCTCTGAAGACAGACTGACTAGTGCATACCGTTAATGATCCTAATAAATTCGAGATCTTATATAAGTCTAAATTCAGTATCAGACGGTGAGACGGACCGTAACTAAATTTTAATAAGGGTTGTAAGACGGAGAACCTACTGACGAATATCACGATGTTTAAAACTGAGTCCGAAGACGTGGGTTTAGGGATTGAGAGACCCGTCATAAAACGGACTCTACACAATTGTTATGATATAGAGATTCAATTACAAAAACTGCACTTGGTTTTAACGTGAAATATTGAAAGAGGGCCTCAGGGTATAACTCTGTATAAACTTTTTAAAACTGTGTATACCCTTTTTGTGTTTTAGTTACTCTCATCAACTATGTTTGTCTTTATTCTCACCTATTTCTGGATGCAAAATATTATTTATGTGTGGTTTTTAGATCTCACTTTAAAGTCATCTCTATTAACACTTGAACACCGTCCATTTATATAATTTTAAAGTAAATTTAAGTATCACTGTTTATTCTAAACAAGGTAAAGTATCTGTTTAATTTCTTTTTTTAATGACCAGTACGACTTATCGTCGTCTCTGTATTTAGTTTGAATTTATACATCGACACACGTTCCTGTTTTGCTCCTATAATAATAATAGAGGTGTATTAGGAGAAAAATTAGTAGTTCACAGATATAAAATATCCTCTATAAAGATTTAGGACACTCAGTAAAAGTCTAAAAGTTTGGTGTCACAAAGAGTAGTTTACTGTCTCGGTAAATGTAAGTACCTTCGACTCTCCATAAAAAAAACAAACAAACAAAAAACAAAAAACGTGTGTACCGGAATACGGACTTGAAGATAATAAAAACAAGGTCTTCTTACGTTATTTATACAGATCTCTGTTCCCTGTTTCAATTATTTTCCGACAGGAAAGGAAACGGATTGTGGGACCAAATTTTACTCGATAAAGGGGACTTGTGGTATATAATTAACCTACCGAAGTCGAAGTCGGTGTCTGTTTTCGTCAGGTCTAGTACTAATAAACGTTATGTTAAGAAGAACTATCCTACTCGTCAGTGTCTCGTATCTATAATTTTTCATTTGAAAAAGGTACTATTCTTTATCTAGGATCTTACGTGAGAGGCCCAGTCAGTCAATTTCCTCGTTGTGACTATTATAAAAACCGTGACACACAGAGGGAGAGTTTCTAAGTCTTTATAAAATGTTAACATCTCTGAAGTTTTGCTAATCTGAAGATTGACCGAGTTAGAAAATTTTGTAGTCAACGAAGTTGTCTCACGAAAAACAAACAAAAATTATTCATAAACCAGAAGGAACCACAGAGTCTCGCTTTCTTAGGTGGACGTTACGTCCTCTATATCCAAGCTAGGGACGTCACCATTTACCGTTGGGTGAGGTCATAAGAACGGACCTTTTAAGGTACCCGTCTCCTTGGACCATCGGACGTCAAGTACCCGAGTGTTTCTCAGTCTGTACTGAATCTCTGACTTGTTTTTAATGTACAGGAGTCCTACAGGCAATACTGGAAATGTCGAACATCTCCCACCTGTTACAAATTGACTATCGTGTGAGAGACCTCTACAAACAAGTAAAATTAATTTGTTTGATTAACAAGACAGAGACATACTAAACATTTTATATTCCAACAACAACAAGTCAGTGGACAGAGGACGAACCGTCCGTCCCAGAAATGGGGAATCGGTGAACCCTTCGGGGTTTTATTTCATGAATGGAAGAAAAAGTATATACTTCCACGATAAGAGTCCTTGAAACCAATTTTATGGTTTTTGCTCAAGACTTAGATTTAATCTGTACAAAGTTCAGAAATTAGAATCTATCGAAGACTTTAAGTTTGAAGTATCACTAGGTTTCCTGTCTTTTACCGACAAACGTATCACGTCATAGGTGACACGAAAACCCCTCAGTAAAATTGGAGGATTACTGATCTAAGTATCGAGCCGTAGTCACTTTCTTAGTGAGAACTAGTCCATTAGTTCCTATAGTTTTTATCGTTCATGAGGGTAATCGGGGAGAACTTTTTTTAACCCCCTCGATTTACAAACACCAAGAGTCGACCCCCACTATCATAAGGAGTGTCTCCCAAACCGTCATAGACCTCAGTAAAATTTAATCGTAATGAACCTTCAACTCCATACGATCTCACATCTTCGGTCTCTACGACGATTTTTTGTAGGATGTCACGAGTCTTGTCGAGTGTTTTTGTTTCTTACTAGACCCGAATTTACAGTTATCACGATTCCACCTCTTTAGTACTGTATTTACTTATTTCCATTGTCTTCCTATCATCTCTCAATGGTATAAAATATGAGTCAGGTAATGAGAACGGACCTCTTAGGGTACCTGTTTCCTCGGACCACCCGATGTCAGGTACACCAACGTTTCTCAGTCTGTGCTGACTCACTGATTGTGTGTGTGTGGTATGAAATATAACGATTCGAGACAAGAGGTTCGGATTTATTAACACATGTAAAGATGAACAGATTTAAGTTTATCGAAAGTAATGTTTATAAGTGAATACGTAAGTCTATACGTAGAAAAGTAAGTAACCAAGTAAATTTTCCTGTCACCCCCTTCAAGGATTTTAAGTTTAATTTTATTTATGATCTTATAAATTATGTATTTCCTCTTTGTTTTGTTGTCTTCATACTTCACTGTAAGGTTATATATGAAAAGCATCTGAATTACTATCCTATATCGTTTTAGTAGCTTCTTAAATTTGAACTGTTACGTGTGTTTATTCTAGAGACAAATCCTTCTAATAGGATCAACCTCACCTTCAAATACGTCTTAGTCTTAGGTATATCCGGAGAGTCCACTGTTATCACCATTTATTGGGTGGACGGTTACGTCCTCTGCGTTCTCTGCGTACAACCTAGGGACCCAACCCTTCAATAGGACCTCCTTCCGTACCGTTGGGTGAGGTCATAAGAACGAACCGTTTAGGGTACCTGTCTCCTCGGACTACCCGATGTCAGGTACCTAGTGTTTCTCAGTCTGTGCTGACTTCACTAAATCATACGTGCGTCACAAGGTCGTTTCCATAAATTACCAAACCGTATTTTGTAACAAGTCCTATACTTATTTATCCGATTAATGTCTTCAACAAATCCTTCATCTTAGTCTGTACTAGTAATTCCTCGATATCTCTAATACTTCTATGCCTGGTTAGTTCCTGATACGGACCTAAGGAAGACCAAATTTGTCATTTCTCTATGACCATAGTGTCCTCCATCTTGTATCGTTTCTCCACGACTCCCACTCTCTCTATTCTTACAGTCAAAATCATAGAATTTCAGTTTTGGAACACGTTGTGGAAACCCTTACAGGAATCGACCAATATAATCTAATTTTTAAGACTTGATTTTAGACCTAACTTTTGTCTCTTTAGAAGTTCTTTCACCATCTTTTAGACCAAACCGGTCTTAAGTTTACGTGACTGTTCAGTGTCTCTTTATATAAGGGGGGTCCCCTTTATATAAAATTATATAAAGTTAAGTCTAAGTTATTTCAATAGTCCATGTTTCTCCCGTGTTTTTATCTCAAGGAGTCAGTTCTTTTATATTACCTTTTTGGTCACAGAGTTTCTCTGTGTCTGAGACGGAGAACTACGACACTTTTATTTTACGTCAATTATAATTTTGATAGTAAACACATCACAAAATTTCAAATGGCTCACGAAATATTATTAATAATTATAGAATAAATTAAGTTTCTTGGACTCATCTTCTCCTGTCTATAATGATAAGGCAAGACATTTGTGTCTATGACTCCGTTATCTCCAATTTCGCGTAAAGAGTCATAGTACATCCTATTTTCACGGTAACGACTTTACTCCGTTCAAAAGAGTAGAATTCGAGGTACGTAAAAAGTTGTGTCTGTGTGTATGTGTGTGTGCATATGTGTGTGTTCGCGTTACTGACTTATACCTAAATTTTTTTATTTTGTACAATAAATCTTGTGTCAAAAAAAGGTATATACGTAACTTTTATTTAGTCTCGGATAAATTCACTAACATCGTATTAAGATTTCACACAAAGATGTAGTAAATAGATTGACCTCTTAAATAAAATTTATAATTATTACTTGTATGTATTATTATGATTTTGACTAGTAACAAGAGTTATCCTTAACTAGTCTGTGTCGGAAGTTTGGATGTTTTAAACTCACGCGAAGGTACTATCCATTAAAATGTCAAATGACGATTTACATACAAAGTTCACTGGAACCCACAGTCTAAACTTATCGCTTCCAAAAGACCTTATCCCTTAAGTCTTTATCTCCTTGAAGTTGTACGTGAGACCAAAGTCACCCCGTGATAGAACTTATTTTTGACTATTACTGAGATCCTGACCTTTACGAAATAGTCAGGGTCGCCGAACCAGAGAAGTGTGGTCTACGTCCTTCAACGGACATAAGTAATTATAGGAAGTCACTCCAGTGTCCATCCCTCTCTTCCGCGAGGTCCCCCCTATCGATCACTTTATTTTCGTTCTTATGACTCGAAACACATCATTTCCTTCTTACGTCCAAATATTTCAAGAGTAACAGAATTCCAGTACTTATTTAACTTTCAGTTCAGGTGATTTTCCTTGTACAACAGTGAACTCGGAATGATAACGTCGGTCCTCTGTGCCGGAGACAAATACCTCTGACCGAAAAACGAGGAGAAAGAGAGAATCGGATGGAGCATCTTAATGTGTGTGTGTGTCTTTGTGTGTGTGTGTGTTTCCCTAATTAACGAGACCGAAACGATGAAGCAATACAAACAGAACCTTTTTGAACGTAATCACTTTCCTTAACTTTGGTCACCAGGAGAAAGTACTGAGAAAGGGACAGTCGAAACAAAGAGTCTTAGTTCACTTAGACACACGTTTTCACTGAGGACTCCCTTGTCCGTTTTAGGAAGGTTTCCTAACGATGTGTCGAAGTCGGTGTTCGCGACTCTGGAGGAATAGGCAGATTGGGACGAATGTATAAAGTCTTGACTTGGGGTAGAAGTAGGCCCGTGTCGTAGGGGGACCACTAAACTTGTTCGGAACAATTGTCAAAGTAGATTGTCCGAGTCGCCCAAGTTGTAAACTAATAGAAAGGGAGTCCAAGTGCTAGTTCAGAAAAGGGAAGCAATACTTGACTGTCCTTGTGACACGAGTCCAAGACACACACACCTCCATCGAAGTGTCTGACTTGCACGTCTTTTACGTCTTAGCTGTTAGACCTACTTAGAGCATAAGTTCCTTAAATTAACATAATAACTTTAAGTCCTGACGCGGGGACTCTGTAACTAGGTCATAACAGTCAAAGTTTAGGACCCGCGTGACCGTCGTCCCCGCTAAACGAGTACCTTAAACGTTAACTCCATTACTCCTTAGTTTCGAGCACTGTCCTAGTGATTGACTGTCTTTTGTCCCCTTGGGTTGCGGTTAGCTATCCCTGGCCGGGTTGCCACGGACGGACCGTCACACGTTAGAACCGGTTCAAGGACCCCAAGGTTAAATCCTTCTCCGAGTCCTGAAGCCTCTTCCTGTGTCAACCTCCACGTCCGACCCCTTCCAAAAGAAAGGTTTCGTGTCTCTGACAAACGAGTATTCGAAAATAACGGTTTCCGTTCCGTGAGATCGAAGTCGTCGGTTTATTTTGTTTCCCCCTAATTTTGTTTTGTCACCTTATGTTTTATACTCCCCCTTTTGTCCTTTTTCTGAACACTGTTTGCTAACGAAAAACGAGACGTTCTTCAATCCACGTTAGACGAGACAACCCCCTCAGAAGTTGTTAAAGTTTCCACTTCCGGGAGTCACAATATTCCTCCTACGTAAAATTAGTATTTGAACCTTAAAAAACAAATAAAAAATTTTGACTCTCTTCGAGTAACATTAAAGTCTCGTTACGTCGAAATCCACAAAGAGTCTGATTTGGTTTTATCTGACGACAACGACAAACAATCAGTGATTCAGCACAGGTTTAGAAAACGTTGGGGTGCCTGACATCGGGTGGTCCGAGGAGACAGGAACTCTAGAGGGTCCGTCCTGATGACCTCAGCCAATAAAGGAAGAGGTCCCCTAGAAAGGCTGGGTCCCTAACTTGGATGCAGGGGACATAACATGACGACTCGGTCGATAATAGTAGGTATCCGGGAATTCAACTTATTGGTTAAAAGGGAAAACCAAATGTCTACGGGGCTCAATGTTAACATTTGTACCTCTTTTCCTTAGGTGACTCTATCGAGAAAGTGTGTTTTACAAAGATAGAACAAGGATCTACAAATGACAGTACTCTATTGATAATTTAATGTACCTACGAGGAGTCGGTTTATTTTGTATCCCACCCAATGTCAAGATTGACACCTTTCTTGAACTAAATTTGAACAGGACTCTCGTAATTCTTTTCGAGAGAAAACAAAAGTCTTATAGAACCAAATCTCTTATTTTTATACCATTACATATCTGTGGTGTAGAGTTTTGGGATTTTCTTAAGAGTCAAGTTTTCCTTTTCCCAAAAGGAAAATGGTCCGTCGTAAGAACCATGACATACGAATGTACAACATCGAACTATGGATGAAACCTTTTTTTATAGTTATACTGATGGAGTCAAAGGAGGTCTCAATTTCTTGTTTATGATACAATTTCTGAAATCTTTTTTTTTTTTTTATGACAAAAAATCGACCTAAAATTACCATGAATTTTATAAGAAATCTTGTTATATAAAGTGACGACGGACTCTTTAACGATCTAACGAGTCACCGAGAGTCTCAGTGGAAAAGGTATGATATAAGGACGTTGTCACTTTTATGACATAAAAGACAAATATATGGTTCTTTAGGTCAGTTTATCTCTGTAGATAAATTTAATAAGTCTTGTTTGGAAAATCTATTCACTCCTCCATATAAATAAAATTGGGAAAAACCTATTTTTATTCAGAGATTGTATACACCTTTGAAAGGTCTGGACTACTAGTTTCGTTGTGACTTATCAAATCTCAAGGGTCCACCGAGTCACCCATTTCTTTGGTGGACGTCATTTTCACGTCCTCTGTGGTCTCTTAATCCAAGCCTGGGACCCAACCCTCCCAGAGGACCTCCTTCCGAACCGATGGGTGAGGTCATACGAATTGGCTTCTTAGGGGTACCTACCACCTTGGACCACCCGATATCAGGTATCTTGTTTCCAAACCGGTTCTGACTTCACTGACTCGTACGTGTTAACGAATTAAGGGTGACACACGATTTGTCAATCCTCGTGTGCCCTCTCGTACAGTCCCTATTATATTTCTAACAGGGACGGGAATAACCCTCCGTTTTGATTTATTTATTTATGTCCGTTTCCTTTTCGTTTAACTAAGATTAAAGGCCAAGATAGACGGACGGGACAAAAGGAAGAGGATCTAGTATTTTCGAATTTATGGAAGAATAAGGAATATATGTAAAGATCTCCCAAAATGACTTGTAGTAAGGGTTTTTCTTTCGTGTCTCCATTACGGTTCAAAAGTACGTCGAGTACTTTAAAATTTGGTGGGGGTGGAGGCCAAAACAAAACGAAAGTTCAGATCAAAAACAAAAATTATGGGATGATTAGTAACGAGTTATAAGTAAGATGATACTTCTTTAATAATAGGATAACGACTTTAACGAGAGTGAGGTTTTACTGTACTAATCTTTAAAAGTCGATTAGTCATTCACCAGACATCAAACTAAAGGTAAGTAGTCACTACCCTTTCCCCCTCTCTAGTTCCTTGTCCTCGGCACGAAATAGTTCGTAAGGGATAATACTTCACTTGTGACTTTAACTAATTGTTAACTCTTTTCTTAATTTTAAGAAAAGAAAGCCGGTATAATCTCTCTTCTTTAGCGATATAAATTATCGTTAATACACTTTATAAGGCCCATTACTTCGTTGAATTTATTTGAAACGTCAGGGGTGAGTATAATGTTTATCTTGTTTTACCATTAAACTTACATTATAGTGTTAAACGCAAATCCTAATACTCCTTTGAGTCACGAACTTGATTGAGTCGAATAATCCGTTATTGTCAAAGTCATTAAGATTCACAATAATAATAAAGATTATTAGTATTATTGTGAGAGACGAATCAACGGAAATCAAACTGATCGTGTCGAATGTTAAAAAAAATTTATCTCATTTTCACCGTTGAATTTTGGATAAGAACTTAAAAAAATTGCCCTACGTCTGTAGAATCCCCATCCTCACTCCGGTAATTATGAAGTTTTACATAGGAAAGCTGACAATAGAATAAACATTGAATTAAAAACACACAGTAAATAAACATGTACTCTTTAAACAGGAACTAGGGGGAATCCGTTCTTATGACCTCACCCAACGGTAAAGAAGGAGGTCCCTTAGTTTGGGCGTAGAGAACACATAGCACGTAACGCCCGTCTTTTTCTAGTAGACTCGACGGTCCCTTCGATGTAATTTCGGAAAATAATACACCTAGTATTATTTGACACCTTTGAAAATTTCTCTACCCTTATGGTCTGGTAGAATGGACAGAGGACTCTTTAGACATACGCCCAGTTCTTCGTTGTCAATCTTGGAATATGCCTTGTTGTCTGAACTCTTTCCTCATGATATTCTGACAAATAATAGTGGGACGAATAAATTAAAAATACGTCTCGTGTAGTACGTTTTACGATCCAACCTACTCAATGTTCGATCTTAGTTCTCGGTTCTCTTGATAGTTGTTGGAGTCTATCCGTCTACTATTGTGGAATTACCGTCTTTCGTTTCTCCTTTGATTTTTCGGAGAACTACTACCACTTCTAGTCACCTTTTCGACCGAATTTTGAGTTATAATTTTTACGATTCTAGTACCGTAGGTCAGGGTAGTGAAGTACCGTTTATCTTCCTCTTTTTCACCTTTTTCACTGTCTAAAGGAGAAGAACCCGAGGTTTTAGTGACGTCTACCACTAACGTCGGTACTCTAATTTTCTGTCAATGAAGAACCGTCCTTTCAATACTGGTTGGATCTATCGTATAATTTTTCGTCTCTGCAATGAAACAGTTGTTTACAGGCAGATCAGTTCCGATACCAAAAAGGTCATCAGTACATGTCTACACTGTCGACCTGGTATTTCTTTCGATTCGTGACGTCTTAACTGCGAAAACTTGACACCACAACCTCTTCTGAGAACTCTCAGGGAACCTGACGTTCCTCTAGGTAGGTCAGGTAGGATTTCCTTTAGTCAGGACCCACAAGTAACCTTCCTGACTACGACTTCGAGTTTAAGGTTATGAAACCGGTGGACTACACTTTTTGACTGAGTAACCTTTTCTGGGACTACGACCCTTTCTAACTCCCGACCTCCTTTTCCCCTAACGTCTCCTACTCTACCAACCTACTGTAGTGGTTAAGTCACCTGTACTTGAACCCGTTTGAGGTCCCTTCCACCACTTCCTGTCCCTTCGGGCCACACGACGTCAGGTACCCCAGGGTTTGTCAGTCTGTACTCAACTTGTTACACTCAGTCTGTACTTGTTGCTGTTTTAATTAAATGACCTAAACATGATTTACTCTTATATCTGAGCGTAAAATATATACGATATCTAAAGTACTATTAGATTTTAAATTGAGAGGAAGTAGGGACATGTACAAAAGACTTAAGAATCGATAAATTTATTAATTTTTGGATATGAGACCGTAGACCACCAGAGACCCCACACTCGGTCTGTTCTTCATAGGTGGTAAACTCCGAGTGTTCCCCGAGGGGTCCTGGTGACCACCGTAATAAACAAGCGTCTATTACACTCGTTAAAACCTATTATCAAATCAATTCTATGGATTTTTGACCTAAAGGTAATTCGGTTGTAGTCACATGGTCAATAGTTAATAAAACACAAATGAGAGAAGGGTCAGTTGATTTATTAGTTCAAACGTTTTATCCCAAAAGAGTAATGTGTACTAGTACGTCATGCACTAGTCTTGATACACTTTTATATGTGTGTCTTCTTTCTCGTCCTTCTTGAGTCTTCACATTTCTCATGAAAAAGAGGTCTACCGTGTTGAGACAAAAGTACACAGCACCGTTCTATCAGAATGGTATATGGAATGGATTATATTATGATTATAATAACGTTAATATAAAAATTTTAAATCGTCAGGTATAAGTTCTGAAACTTTATACTAAATCCTTTTTATAAATGACTCGTAACAGTTTACGATTTAGTAAAGACGTCAGTGATGGAACACGGAAACGGTAGGATTTGTCTATGCATAAAGTTGATTCAGTACAAATTCTCTTTTTATTAGAGATCTTGAAAATTCAGGAATAGTAAAAATAATTTACAACCAGTTACTGAAATATGTTTCAAAACTTCAAAAAAAAGACTGAGTAATTTGATACTCTTTGTCGTAACTGTAAGACACTTTTTAGGGGATTGCATTTAAAAAGAACTTTCTTAGTAGCGATTCAATTTCTTCGAAAGTCAAAAGGGTCCTAAAGAGTTCTACAAAACAACAAAAACATCACAAAGTACCTTAGTCACTAAAGAAGTGTTGATCCAAGGGACCCCAATTAGACTCTCCTCTTTTTGTTGTCATACTCGAATAATTATAAAACAGTAGAACCATCAGACAAATTTGTCTCTAAAACGAAAATTGTCCTCCGAGAACTAAAGGTCGATTTAGAAACGTAGGTGCGAACGATGGTTATGACAAAAGAATCTAATCATTTTACTTTTAACAACTTCCGAACAATGGTTTTCCTTATTTTCATTTCTTATACGTTATTAAATGAATCACATCGATTTATCCCCGAATTGTCTTTTCGATAATTTTTATGTCATATATACGTATCTTAAACTAAATAATCTAAATAACTCTCGTGTACTTATACATGAAAGAAGTACTTTCTGATTTTGTCTAGAAGTCTTTACAAGTTTTTTAATTCACACGTTTGAGTTTATATTTTCTGAAGATTGTTGACTTTTATATCTGTTTGATTCGTGTATTTTTATTTATTTTAATTTGTATTAAAATTGAAAAACTTTCAAGACTTTAATTTTGTTCTCCACCAGGTTCTATTATATTCAGTAAAAGAAGATTTAATTGTTATATATTTCCTCAACTAAGATGTTATTAAAACTTTACGGTACATATTTAAGGGTATCATGACAATAGAACATATTATAAGAGTTTGTACTGAACAAAGAAAAGTGAAGTAAAAGAGACGATAGTCGAAGTAGGTTCATAGATAGAAATGGAGTACACCGGTTGACGTCATCCGAGGAAGTAAAGCGACGGGTAGATAACATTTGAGAAAAGAGTTAGCCGAATAAAGGAAGATATGTATTTTTACAAGATCAAGGAAAATTATATAGTAAGAACTGGAGAATATAGAGAAAGAGAGGTATAGAAGTGTCAGTTCTACGGGGTTTAAAACATGAAAAACACACAGGACGAAGTTTCGAGAATATGAGAATTAAGTATCGTACTGATTAATTAAGTATTAGGATGACATCGTTCGTTGATCTTAGTATGAAGGACTCCAGTAACTCTCGGAGGATTAACAGTCTAGGTTAGACTGGAAAGACGGTATAGATGGTGACAACTGACAAGAACAGTGAACCTTTGAGAAAGTGTGAACGGAAAAACACTGTATAAAGAAGAAAGACGTAGAGACGAATACACAGTTGGTCCCAGTACTGTCCTTTGTCTACCGTGTGTATTTAACCTATTTAACTCTTCTAAATTATGTCCCTGATAAATGTTTTCACCTCGTTTCCTCTACTCATCCCGTCACATCCAGGGATCCAAATTATAAACACTCACAGTGGTGACGATCCGTATATCATGTTTGTCTTCTCCAATGGTCCTTACCCCTGTCTCTCCGAAACAACTCGAGATATCTTTTACACTGGAAACCAATACCCTGTACAGTTAGGAAACTCTTGAGTGTTTCTACCTACACTCTTTTATTTTCGAGACTTGATGAGGAGAAAGATGACTAAAAAAAATGTTCACGGAGGAGGAGTTAACCTACTCATTATGGATTGTGATCTCCCGTTCCCGTTATAGTGTGCACCAGGTTTGTCCAATCGAGTCGTAGAGTTCGTTCTCGTTTCACTTCTTCTAATCTCTTCTCTCACTAAACCAGGTCGGAGATAAAAATTCACCGCCAAAAAGAGGTTCCAAGGTTAGACTTTGGACTTGTAGGAAGATTAGGGCCCTTGAATAAAAATTAGAACTGAAGATAATCATAAAGATACGACCACTAAGGGGTCATATATTGAGGAAATTTTCACGTAAAAGACTTACGTGAATATGTAAGATCATAGAAAGAACTTAAGGTGTAGTCTTGTAACCTTGAGTAAAAGAAACGTAGATTAAATGAAAAGATATAATAGAAAAACTTTGACTGTGGGTTTGGGTGGGTTAGGGGTTTAAGGGTTTGGGTCTTAATAGGAACTGACTAAAAAATGAGTGATCAATCTATACGGGTCGACTAGTGTTCCGAAATATCTCGGGAGGGTTGTCTACAAATTAAGTGGACGAGGACACGAGACAGTGGTAGTAATAGAATCACTACACCGTTTTTAGTTGTATCGTCTTCAATACCTTTGACACATATACAAGTGGACCAGAAGTCTGATTCGTTTTAAGAAGGTCTCTTTTCGGATACAATCGACTCAGGACTTCCTATTCATCTCATGGACCCGTTGAACTTTTTCAAAACCTACGTTTTCATTGTCGATCGCCGTTATTTCTTTACTTTGTGACCTCTCTGATTTTATTCCTTTTATGTCGACCTCACACCTCTTGACTATTTTCTCTTATAGAATTTTATAGAAGTCGACTCTTACTCCTTCATCTTCCTGTTTTGACTCTTCTAAAACCTTCACTCTTACCTAAACCCTGAATTACGGATACCATGAGTTCAACTACCTTCTATATTTCTTAAATTCTGACTCTTTATTAATAAGAAAAATTCGAACTTTTTCAGAATGTCAAAATTAGATATGTCATCCTCCTGTATGGTCTGTCAACTCTTTTCTACTAGACTAGTTTACATTGTCCATTTCTTTAGAAATCCTCGTCGTACAGACGAATAATAAGTGTATTAATAGGTTGACGTCAAGTAGAGACACGGGACTTGTAGACACGTATGAGTCCTTAGAAGTCTAATGTAACACTCAGTCCTTACAGAGAAACTTCCCTTAAGGAAACGTAAATATTAAGCAAGGTTTTAAGAATTTTGTATAATACTATAAACAGTATAGGAGAAAGGTTCTCCGTCCCACCTTTCTATTAAGTAGATTCTCTTTTTTTTTTTTTCTAGAATCTGTAGTAAAACGACAACAACGACAATAGCAAATTAGTATTGACATATCTAACGACTATTAACGTTGTTCGGTAAATTCGTGGTACGACAGTAACGAAGAGAAAATTTTATACTTAACTTACTCTATTGATGGTTCCCGGAAAGTTCGAGAATTTAGAACATTTAGTTTTATTTAGTTTTAGTTAGTTTTAGTACCCTTACCCATTTTACTACGAATATTCTAATCAAGGTTAGGAGATTCGGGATTTTATTTATGGTATTTTATTTGCTTTACCTGTTAGTACTCTTCACGTTAGTGGCGATGTACTAAGGTTCCTCTAGTCATAAGGGAGTACAACTTGTCGTAATAAATTAGGAATTTGGAACCTTAGTCTAAATCTAGAAGGTATATGGTATGACCAATAAGCTTACAACTTTAAGGTAGAGGTCTTTCCATAAAGATTAATCTATAGTCTATTTAAGGTTCAATTACGTGTTCTCTTTAAGTAGACTGAGAATCTTCTTCGAGGTATATTGTTATGTGTGTGTGTGTGTGTGTGTGTGTGTGCGTTAAGAACAGTTTTCGATCTGATATCAAAAAAGTGTCTGTTTTCTCTTATCCTTCTTACTTTTATTACTCTTTTACTTATTAATTCTTTTTTATGTAACAAGAAAGATTAAAAATGTAGTCTTCAATAAAGAATTGATACAATTCCTTATTGAAGACTGAAATGAGAATTAAAAGAAAATAGTGGAGAACTGAAGTCGAATTGTGACAGGTCACCTCTTAATAAGTAGAGGATTTCCTAGAATTCCGAATTAATTATCTCCTCGGTCGGTTTCCCTATTTCGATCTCTATAGTCTTCATTAATGTTAAATTACTTTGTTCTTACTTGTTTAATGGTGTTTCGGGTCATCGGATCATTGACTGGACTTTACTTTTACACCAGTAGTTTGACTAATGGAGAAAAAAAATTGGAGAGGGACTTTACGGTAAAGGGAAATGATAAGGAAATGTAAGGAAAGAGTAAAATCACTTAAAAACTTTACTAGTATCAACACTAACGTTTATTTTTATTATTTTTACATAATACGGAAGTTATATTCGGGTAGTATAAGTTTTCCATTGTTACTCCGTGCCAGACGTCCTGTTTTTATTTCAAGTTGGAAAACTGTATTAAAACCTCTTCCTTTACTGATGGGTGAGGTCATAAGAACGGACCCTTTAGTGTACCTGTCGTTTCGGACCACCTGACGTCAGGTACCCTCAGTGTTTTTCAGCCTGTGTTAAATCGCTGATTTTTTGTTGTTGTTATTATTTTACTGTATTAAATTCAGTTTTAATTGAATTTCCTGACAAACCTACCTCCAAAGGAAAATAAAGTCTATATGGTATTACAAAAGGCTTATAAATCGTATAAAAGTTCGGACGTACGTTGAGTGATTACAGAGGGTTTGTGTCCAACGTCCCACCAAGAGTCGTGTGTCGGAGTGGTGTCATATAGAAAAGACGAATTTAAGTCGGAATCTTTTACAAACCTTATGTTCCTTACAAATGTCAGGGCACGACAAATAAAACTAGTTGTGTTAGAGAAAAACGTGACGTCCGTCCTTTCTTATTCCTTAGTTTTTTCTCTTAGAAACAAAATTCAGTCAACGATAGATTGCAATTCTTCGCTTTTCCCCTTTAATTGAGAGTAGAGAGAGTCCTCTTCGTCGTCGTCCTACTTGACTTGACCCTTCTACCAGTGACAAGAAGAATCCGAAGGAGACTCCGACTTTACTTTCGGACGAGAGCCCCAGGGGTTCAGGGAGAAGGTCTCTACGTCTGACCAAGATTGTTGTCAGTTATACGGACTTACATAATGTATGATGTTTCTTAAAGTCAAACACTCCTCTCCCGGTACCCACTCGTTTCAGAACGTCTATGACACACACACACACATACACACACACAGACACATATATATGTATATATATATATATATATATATATATAAATAGAGGTCACGTTCGATACCGTAAGAAATAATGTTTCGACCAATACTCACTCGTGTACTAGAGTCTTGTTAAATTAGAACGTAAAAGAACATAGATAGTCAAGTGACGGAGACACCCGTCTAACCGAAAGTGTCTTTTTCTTTGACTCCGTTAATTTACCCCCGAATTTTAAATGGAGTTTAGAGACTTGACAGATTACTTGACATCTGGTTCTTTAATTAAATTCAGTTATAACGTTTTACCTGCCAATAAATTAACGCACGTTATAAATCAAGACTATTATCGACCGACATTTTTACGTAACTTTCATCGGAATAGATTAGTGTAGGAATTTCTTAATATAAATAATCTATCTATTTACTATGATTTAATACCGTTCTAACCATTGACACACACTCCCCCTAATCCAATTTTACTCAGTCTTTTTACGAGTTATTTATGTTATTTATTTACGTCATTTACCTTTCTTTTTATTGGTTTACTTTTGTGTAACTAGACATATCGTTACACAATATTGATACTTCCTTTGACTATACTATGACTCTTATTTTCTACTGTATAATTTCACGGAATAGTTATTGAATAAACTTTTAACTTCTAATAAATTCTATTTATAATTTAAATGGATTTCCTTATTCTGAAGTTTTTCTTTCATTATCTATGTCGAAAGTCTCACATACTTTTCTCTAATTTTTATGCACATTCTTGGTTGAGATTTCACGATGTATACACGCGTACATGTACAAACACACCCACGAGTCAGAACAGACTGAGAAACGTTTGGTACCTGACATAGATATGTGTAATATATACATACTTTTACATCGTTCCTAAACATTACTTATTTGACAAGATAGTTACTCCTTAAGGGACACGTTGATGTGTAATTCGATACAAAAGTTTAAAATGGGTTTAAGTAGAAAGGACACGTCCGTATTCCGGTCTACCTTCGAATAACGACGATACAGTTATGGATGTCTTACAACTACAGGAGAATCGATCAGGTTTATCTCGGTAAGGTAGACGGTATTTGTGACCGGGTTTCCGGTGTAAATATCTGACGTGATTTTTTTCAATTTTAATAAAAATGTCGTTCCGTAAAAAATCCGAGACTCTTATTGCTTCGAGCTGCACACAAGGTTTTATGCATAAGAGACCACTGACACTCACACAAAAGTATACACGTACATATCTCTTTATTATTTTATCAGAATTATCCACTAAAAATACCTACGGTCTCGATTTAATTGATACGTCACAATAACAAAGGGACCCCCACTCTAGATCGACTAAGAAAAATGGACGACGTAGTAGTCAGAAGGGTTCTATTACTAAGTAAAATAAAGAAAAATTTCTTTAAGATTGGTGAAGTACTAAAGGAAGAGGCTTACCTTCTATATCCCATGTAGAAACAATTAGACGGTCTAGTTTAAGTCACTCTCAAAAACAAACAAAGGAAAGTTTTACTCTCAAAGTGTAACGGAAGTCAAGTCAAGTCAAGTCAAGTCAGCGAGTCAGTACAGACTGAGAAACACTGGGGTACTTAGTGTCGTGTGGTCCGGAGGGACAGGTAGTGGTTGAGGGACTCAAGTGAATCTGAGTACAGGTAGCTCAGCCACTACGGTAGGTCGGTAGAGTAGGAGACAGCAGGGGAAGAGGAGGACGGGGGTTAGGGAGGGTCGTAGTCCCAGAAAAGGTTACTCAGTTGAGAAACGTACTCCACCGGTTTCATAACGGATGTTTCCGATTTGGTGGTCGTGGTCCAAGGAAAAAATTTTAAAAAAAAGTCTCAAATTTAAAAATAAAACATAACCCTCATATCCCCTAATTGTTACAACACTATCAAAGTCCACTTGTCTCTTCCCTGAGTCGGTATGTATATGTACATATACGACGACGACGACGATTCAGCGAAGTCAGCACAGGCCGAGACACACTGGGGTGTCTGCGGTCGGGTAGTCCGATGGGACAGGGACCCTAAGAGGTCCTTTCTTGTGACCTCACCCAACGGTAAAGGAAGAGGTTACGTGTTTTCATTCTTCACTTTCACTTCAGCGAGTCAGCACAGACTGAGAAACGTTGGGGTACCTGACGTCGGGTGGTCCGAGGAGACAGGTACCCTAAAAGGTTCGTTCTCATGACCTCACCCCATGGTAACGGAATTAAGAGGGGCTTTAAGGGGAGGGTAGGTCCGACGGTGTATTGTGACTCGTCTCAAGGAACACGATATGTCATCCAGGAACAAACAATTGGTAAAATAAAATAAATAAAAAAACAACAACAACGAAAGACAAAAAATAAAAATAAAAAAAATAAAAAAAAATACCTCTTATCACATAAAATAAAAAAAATTAAAAAAAAATTCTAAATTTTACAAAATAAAAAATAAATAAAAAAAAAATTTAAAATTTTAGAAATTAAGAATGGACGCAAGGGTTTGTACTTGGGGGGAGGGTGGAGGGAGGGGTATTGTAGAGAGACCCAGTAGGGGTACGTGGTCGAGGTTCGTACGACAATTGGTAAAATTTACCTCGGCACACATGTCTTAGAAGAGTTTGAGGGATTGATACGTAAGGGGAGTCGTTGGTATTCAAGTAAAAGATTCAGACACTCAGAAAGACAAAATATTCACTCACGTATGTATATTAAATAAAAATCTAAGGTGTATATTCCCTACAGTATGTTATAAAGAGGAGACAGACTGAATGAAGTGAGTCATACTGTGAGAGATCCAGGTAGATACAACGACGTTTACCGTAGTATAGTAAGAAAAATTACCGACTCATTATAAGGTTACATATATACATGGTGTCGAAGAAATAGGTAAGGAGACATTTCCCTATAAATCCAACGAAGGTACAGAGCCGACAATATTTCTCACGACGTTACTTGTGACCACACATATAGGAAAGTCTAGTACAAAAAGAGATCCATAAACAGGTCCTCACTTTAGCGTACCATTATGTCACCGAGATAGAAATCAAAAAATTCCTCGGAGGTATGTCAAGAGGTATCACCGATATAGTAAAATGTAAGAGGTGTCACATCCTCCCAAGGGAAGAGAGGTGTGGGAAAGGTCGTAAACAAATAACACCTAAAAAACCACTCTCGATAAAACTGACCACACTCCACTATAGAGTAGTATGGAAACTAAACGCAAATAGATTATTGGTCACTACGACCTGTAGAAAGGTACACGTATAACAGGTAGACAGGCAGGAGAAATCTCTTTACAGATGAGTCTAGAAGATGGATAAATAACTCACCCAAAAGAAACAAAACTACGATAATTCGTAGTATTCTACAAATATTTAAAACCTCTGATTAGGGAATAAGTAGTGTCATAAACGTTTATAAAAGGGTTGGAAACCCGACACAAAAGAAAAACAAATAACGAAAGAAGTAACACACTTTAGAAAACTCAAATTCATCCAGGGTAAACAAATAAAAACAAAAATAAAGGTAATAAGACCGTCTTCATAAGTTTTTTTGTAACGACATTAAATACAGTCTCTCACAAAACGGACGCAAAAAGAGATCCTCAAGCTGTCACAGACCAGAGTGTAAATCCAGAAATTAGGTAAAACTCGAATAAAAACACATACCTCGATTTCTTACTAAATTAAAGTGAAAAAATGTACGCTGACAGGTCAAAAGGGTCGTGGGTCCAAGAGTATTGGACAATTCTTGGGTTCCCAAGACTTCCAATTTTTACTAGTATCCAGTGACGACGACGACGACGATTCAGCGAAGTCAGTACAGGCTGAGACACGCTGGGGTATCTACCGTCGGGTGGTCCGAGGGGACAGGGACCCTATTGACAGGGATTTGGATAAAACAACATTATGGGGTCGGAGATTTTCTCTCCTCCTTGGTAACGGAACGTGTGAACGAAAGGAATGATGTCGGTTCTAGGACCTTGTAGATACACACTTTACATTGTATTGACTACCCTTGGAGAACGCCAAATCCTACTATCGGGAGTTTGTCCTCAGTAAACAGAAACGAGTATAAAAATTAGGAAACAGTCACGATATCTTAAAATGTTATCAATTTTCTATAGTCTAAATTTAAGTCAATAAAACTAAAGACATTTGCTGTCTATTCGTACGTATTAACTTCCCTTTTCTTCTTTATTTCTCCTAATAACCTCCGAGAACATAATACTTTTCCGTAGTCTTTGATCTAAGACAATAAGACATTAGTGTGATCTGAGGTTTTCCTTTCAATCCTTCCCTTTAGTTGAGACCGGAGTAGAAAGGGAGGTGGATGTGAAGTTACGAAAACAACAGCTAAGAACCAGCCAAACAAACACGTTTAGTTTAAGCCATTAGGTGACCTTCCTCAAAATTTTAGGGTTCACGATAGGTTTCTATTTAACCTATCCCTTGTTTAAATTTATATAAATCACAGTATCCTTACATGCAATAGGTACTCACAGGGGTGATATGAGTCATACTTCACCACTCCTTCCCTCCCCGTCCTTGACGAATCGGTCAGTTGGCTTAAGTGGGACCCTTCCTCTCTAAGTCATCTTTTCTCTACAGTCGACATACAGTGGGAGACACCGTGTACACCACTAACTGGAAGGTTGCGTAGGGACAACCACCTCCGGATAGTGAGTTTCGACGACCTTGTTTGGCAGATCCACAGTTTACTAGAGTTCCTCTGACTGATTACGACTCACCGTACTTGGACACTCGTTTGAGTCTTTTGGAGTCCGTCTAAGAGGGAAGTCCTTTAAACCTTAATCCTATGACTTTTTATATGACACAACTATTACCATATAGGGATCGACTTTCGTGTACATCAGTTTAATTTCAATCGTGCCACGATATGTGTTCGACTTTAAGATCTTTTCTTCACTGCTAGTTTGATGTCTCTCCACCTAATCCCTTTTCTTCTACTTTATATTCGGTTCTTGTACCGATACCCGGAGATCTCTTATCTCTTCTATCTTGAAGTTAAAGAAAGATGAACGTTAGAACCTTGTCGTACCAACTTGAAGACGTCACCACAACTAAATTTCGTTCGTGGAAAAGGTATTTGTTAAATTTTACTAAAAAACATGTGTTTATACGGTACAGATACTACACTCGTATAGGAAGAGAAGTTCGAGAAGTGTGTGTATTAGATTTAGTGTGACGACACACAAACGTTTTATGACGGTAGATCGAGACAATACAGACAAGAGTAACCAGAGTTGAAACAAATTCTCTTCCTAGATACGACAGTTATAGACGTGTATATGATATCTAGGATCGTAAGATCCGTTTGGTTACGGTAAATTTTATATCTAAGTAAACTGTCAGGAGAATCGGGTCAAGAAGAGTCAGTTACGATCAACGTTTGATACTCCCTTAATGAAAAGTGGATGGAAAGGAGGTTTTACATTTAATATGGAACCTGACCTACCTAAACCTCCGGATACTCAATGATGAAGAAACGAGGTGGAGTCACCGTAGAAATAACGTAGAATATTTGTTCTGAAAACGAGTCCTTCTTGGATACAATAAACTTCTTCGTCGTTTCCTTCTTCGACCGAACTAATTTATATTGGAATGCTGATTTCATCTGTTAGATTCTTTCACTTAGTTGTCTATATCTTTTCCTGTGACTGAAACCTTCGAAAGACTTTCTAAGTATTAAACCGATATAAATAACAACCGTAGTGATTAGTAAAAGAAAGACCTTTAATTTCTAGTTCAAACATTTCCGTTCGTTTGGAGATATAAAAAGAAGTTCCTAATGTTCCTTCTTCGTTGTGACCCTTTAAAAAACTTCAATTAGAACTATCTTATTCCTTGAGGTTCTGTGTCTACTACACCACAAACTACTCTGTCGTTCTCACTCAGTCTGAGTCTTTGTCGTTAACTCTCCCCAACTCTGTCTCCGTTGCACTCTTCCCACCTCACCTTCTCTCTGAGACTCCAGAGAGTGAGGTCCAAGGTCGTTTTAGTGGTCCTAAGGAACTTCGAGGTCCTTAGAAGTCCTTCCAGTCCACTCGAAGACGAGACACAAAAGGGTTCACTGTCCGATAAAAAATTGACCATCCTTTTAAAGTCTGTGAATCGAAAGTTTGGGACTAATTCTCCCTGACAACACCCTCTACGTCGGCAAAGAAGGACCTTGACGGCTTCATATTTTATATACACACAAATATACGTATATATACACACACACACATACATACGAACTTCATAAACCTCAAGGTAAAAGTTCGGGTGACTACTAACTAAACACACAAACTTTTATAAGGACTTCTTTTTATACGAAATTCAAGTTCAATAATTAACACTCACTAGCTCCGGCTTACAGGGATAAATGTATTTGACGTATCGTAAGAACACGACGGTAGGACCCTTGTTGTCTCAAACCTTTTATTTGTTCCTTATTACCAGGTCACACCCATGACCGTCGAGTCGACCTTTTCTTAGACGGACGTGAGGTCATAAGAACCCGAAAGGATCACCGAATCTATCATTTCTTAGGTGGACGTTAGGTCCTCTGGACCTAAGTTAGGGACCCAATCCTCCCAGGGGACCTCCTCCCGTACTTTTCGGTGAGGTCATAAGAACGGACCTCTGAGAGGTACCTGTCTCTTCGGACCTTCCGATGTCAGGCACTTCAGTGTTTCTCAGTCTGGACTGACTCGTTGATTCGTGTCGTGTCGTATCGTACTCGTTTTTGTTAGAGTGAAGTGTCTTTCAGTGTGAATATCTGTTGAATGAGTGAAAGCGATTTCTACTAGGTAACTTTTGTAGGTGTATATACTCTTTATAAAATATGAGGTTGGAATATATTACGTTCACGGGTTACGACTAAGGGATTTTAGGATCGTTCTGTTCGGAAATAGTCTCCCTTTACGAAACGCTTTGAAAACAAAGGAACTCTGTACTACGAAAAAAAAGGGAAAATAAAGAAAAATGAAATAAAAGGAAATGTTATGACATAACCAAAACGGTATGTAACTGTACTTAGACGGTACCCACATGTACTCAAGGGTTAGGACTTGGGGGGAGGGTGGAGGGTACTACGAAAAATTGGTGAGGACCCGCGGTTGGGACACAAAACTAGGAGGGTATCTCCAACTCATTCCCTATGTTAAAAACCTCCATTATTTACGACCAGGTTCAAAGAGAAGACCCTCTTTAATTGGACATTTTTAAGGACTCGTGTCTCTAAAGACAAAGGAAAGGAGAAGTGAACCAGGTTGTTGTCCTTTAATGCACCCAACCACCACCACAAGTCAGTGATTCGACATAGACTGAGAAAACACTAGGGGTTCCTGACATCGAACAGTCCGAGGAGACATGCACCCCAAAAGGTTCGTTCTTACGACCTCACCCAACGGTAAAGGAAGAGGTCCCTTAGAATGGTTGGGTCCCTAGTTTGGACACGTGATCGTCCGTCTAAGAAATGACGACTCGGTGGTCCTTTCGGGGTACCGACCGAACAGTCCTCCCTAACCACAACAACGACAAGACTTTTGAGTTTACAACAGAAGGACGTCTGTTACTGTTAAACTTTACTTTAACCCTCTTTACTTCTGACGTCCGTCCGAGTACTACCGTGAGAGCGATTATGGCGGTTAAGTGGGAGATGACCGTCAATTCCACTACAAACCCGTTGAGCAAATGACTGGAAAAAAAAAAAAAGTTACAAAAAGGTTTTCAAGTAGTCCTTTCTCTCGTGAAGTAAACTAGGACATCTGTCGGACCTTATATTTCCTTCCACATAAACTTATACTTATACTTTTATGTTACAACCTAACGGTTAATTTAAGATATTTTATTCTTAAGGATCATAAGTCGTTATGATACTGACTAATAGGTATTTCTTGTGACTGAGTAAGTAGATTGTACGACAGTTTTAATAAAAATTTTTGTCGTCTTTAAATATGCATTAAGAAACTCTAATGTTTTGTCTATGAGGTATTGTAAACCACATCAGTTTGTGTTTCGGTATAAATTTAGGACTTAATACTTAAGTTAATTATTAATTTCCTAATACGATCACCTCTTCCATATGTATTTTGTCATTTACCGAAAAAGTCCACTAATTTGTAGAGTTACCACTAAGTGTAGTTTATTTTTTCTTTCAAATAACATTGAAATAAGGAATCGAACTTATTATAAGGAGGTTGTATTATTCTTGTATTAAGTTACTTCGATTTTATGGTCTTCTCTCTCACTTCAAGGAAACCCCCAAGACTTACCGACTGGACTGACGAAAGACGTTCAATGGTTCCTATAGTGTCACTGCCGTTCGGTCCCCACTGTCCTTCTTACTTCGTTCCCGTCCATACTTTTACCTTATTAATACTCTCCGACCTAATTTCTTCACTTATTAAAAGTCAACTTTACTAGACATATCTTTTCGTCACTATATTAATCCGTAAAATTTCGGTCATTCTTAAAGTCCCAGTAAAACGCTCACCCTCTTAGAAACTTAAAAGATCCGATCAGAACGGATGTAGGAAGAGAACTACATGACCTTGTTAATAAGAGGGTATTCGGACGTGTCCTATGTTTAACCTGTCACATGTTCATTAATGACTGCTTACGCTTACGTGACGAGTCACTACTTTACAAAAATGTCTTTGTCTTACTTCATCTACCTTTTCCATGAGAGTCGTTGAAACTTATCTACGAAGGTTTCTATTACGTGGATGGTGTTTTCTAAACTTTTCTCCACAAAGTCATTACACAAGTATTTCCCAGTAAAGATCCTCTCAAAACTTTTTTCGAGAAGAACAACTTTGTATCTTTCCACTAACATATCTTTTTAAAATATTTATGTGTAATGTGGATAAATTCCTTCCTACCTACGATGGATTTACGTAAGATAAGTAAAATTCTGAACCTAATTTTTTTTTTTTTCAAAGGACACCAACCTTTACGTGTTCAAGTGTCGTATTTCTATGACGATATAGATTACCCTTAATTTATGACTTAAAGAAAGTCGTAGTTATTATCATCAGAAAAATTTTCCACCCGTATTAAATATTTAATGAACCTTTAATAGATATATAAAAGTCTTTTAATTATGTCTATAGGTATCTCTGATCTCTGTCAATAAACCGGTATAGACCAGATGGCGAGAACGAAGTAATAACGGAGAATTAGGAAACACCCAAGGGAGAAGTGTCCCTCAACTTGGACGTTAAAGTGTTAAGAGTGCACGTCACTGAGACGTGGTGGTACGAACCGGGTTCCTTTCCCGGGACGTAGAACCTGGGAAAGACGGTCTTCCTGTCCTGTACAAGTTCATAATTTGACTCAAAAGACGTAACCGGATTTAGGACACGTGAGAAGTTTCTTTATGTTTATTTTTAGTGTCAGGTCTTCTGACTTGTACAAGATGTAAATACCAAATACAGTGTTTTAGGAATTTAATAAATAGGAAACTATAAGGTGAACTTATTACGTACTATAGTCGACGCCTTTATATAGGACCCGGATTGAAGAGAAAGAGTCTCGAAAAGGACAATCGAAGGACTCTCTTGTCGTACTACTCAACTTTTCCCCATCTTAGAGGTCTTTATAGACCGTTACACATTTTTCCGACTAACTAACCGTGTCACCCTTTCTCGGACCAGAGTGTGAGGTGGGAAAAGTTCTACTTGATGGAACCCTTCAAATTGGATAGAATCGGACACCCCCAACAACACCCTTAATTTATTCTACAACTGTTTATGACTTAAGTTGATCTGGAAATGAAGGGGACCGACGGTGTCGGGAGGATCCTCAACATCCTTACGATTCGATTAATAATTCTCATCAATTAGGGAACGTTACCAACAAATGGTGTTAACAGACTATGCCAAACACGTTGAACTTTAGATTACTACTACGTAGTTATAAACATTGTAGTATAAAAATTATTGTTTTACCTCTCTAAAGTTCTACATCCGTATTTTCTCAGTGAAAGTTCTACTACGAAACTTACTCCTACTTTTCCTAATTCACTGTTGATGGCGTGACCCTCAAAGGGTTTAACGACAGAGGAGACTCCGTCTCCAGAGTGTTACCTACATTTATAATAAACAGACACACTCACTTTCAGTGAGTCAGTGTAGGATGAGAAACGTTGGGGTACCTGACATCGGGTGGGTCCAAAGAGACAGGTACCTAAAGAAGTCCGTTCTTATGTCGTCACCCAACGGTAACAGGTCCATATAATCTAAGTTTTCTAACTTTTGTGAGGAGGTTTCCTAACGGGAATTTAAAGGTTCAATTATTTCAATACCTTTTATACTTTTATAAAACCGTTTCGTTTGTCTCTTTTGGGTTCCATTCGATTTCTTGTTATTAAACTTTCAAGTATTTTAATTGGACGAAACAATCAACGGAAAATATGAAAAGTATCCTTAGATACAAACCTTTATAAGACCCAGTATCCTTCTTCGAATTCCCTTAACTTATATAGTTCAATATACCACGGGATATATTTGTCGTGTATTTTACCAATAATTTGTGGAAGATATTCAGTCTGTGACGAGACAGGATCTACTATCATTATCTTGTAAATTTTTACAAGGAAATAAGAGTTTCATATATAAGTGTATAGGTACACATACGAAAGTACCCTATTTTCTCTATCGGAGAGTTTATTCTCCCCCCCCCCCTTACTTAATAAATTGTTTGTTGTGATCTTTTTGACTCATCGTTAAACTTTATTTTATTTGAACTTAACTTTGTAGAGTAGAATGTGTGTGTATGTGTTTAGGTCTACCGAGTTTCTAGGTAATTTCTACGTCTACAGTACTTCAATTTATTATGTATTTTTATTTATTCGTGAACCGTAACCTTTTACGTAGTATTAGTTTCAATTTTCTGTTTCTATGTAGAACAAAAGAATTGTACATTATTAGTGGAACTGTAGTTATCCTTATTCTGGTCGTAGAGTCTCTTTTAATATTGTTACCTTTCTAAGAAACATCAAATAGATATATATATACATATTTTATATACATTTATAATATACATATATATATATTAAAAGACTTACCAACCTCACCTTTGATAGTCATATTTATATTTTTTTTTTGTGACTTGTTAGAAAAAAAGATAAATATAAACTTAAGACTAACCGAATACAAAGGTAAACGAGGAACTATTTTCTTCCATAAAAACTTTTCCTTTACGATCAATATAGTAAAACTCCTAAACCCTAAGACCTCTTTATTAAATACAAAGTAATAAATTTAAAATGAAACTAAACGAAGAAAAAAATATCGTTATTTGTTACACAAGTAACTTCAATTTCACTTTAGATTGAACGAAAATAAACAGTTTATAACGAAATTTTTAATAAAGTAAGGTCGTTTGATAACCTAATTTATTCGTTATCAGTATTCACTCTTTTCATAGGTTACAATTTTGTATAATTATGGAAAGGAAGTCATGTTTACTACTGGTATCGGAGATCAGTAAAAAGATATATCATTTTATATTTCGTTTGTGGTTCTAATGTCCTTCAGTAAAGTTCGTCAGAGGACCGACAATCAGTATGTGTTATGTTTCTAAAATGTACCGACGTAGTGTAAATTTATTAACACTTTTGATGTCGTGTGAAAATAGGTATTTCTGTTGTTTTATTCTAATGATCAATCATAAAAAGTCAAGTAAAAATCTTACTCATAAGTAAAATGAATATATTAACTATTTTCCAATTCACTATTAAGGTCAATAAGAGTAGTAGTAATTTAAATATCACGATACATACTCACATCAAAATTCTTAGTATTTCTGATGCTTCAATGAACTGGTTTTTAAGTACTAACTCTGTATATATTATTCGATTCGTTCCGGAGTTTGTGGTTCTCATGTCCGTCAAGAATCCTCTTTGAAATTAAAATTTGGAAATTAAAATATTTGGAAATTCGTTATAAGTTTTCTTTAGTACACATAACGTTATAAAGTTTTCACTTTTGAGGTTCTGAACAGTTTTAGAATTTAATATCTAACCACAGGATGTAAAATAATTTAAGAAGTATTACGAAATGAATCCGTCGAAGTCTTTACTTCAGGTCTTCGGAGTATCTTATAAGTCCTAAGATCGATAACGTTCACTGTTTTCGGGTCAAGTTCGATAGAAATTTATTTTTCTTGTTCTTTTCCTTACAATCTCCGTAATACCGAGGTCTTTCCCAACGTAGGTCCTCGATTTTTTGACAGTGCCCATGAGTTAAATCAGGAAACGTATAATGTTAGACAGTCTGTAAACAATGTAGTATCGGAGGTCGTCGAGGTGAAATAAGATGGTCGAGAGTCGAATATCTGGTTCTCATTCTTTGTCTTTTAAGGACCCTGACCCATAACGATCTGGTTGGTTTCGTGTGAAGGTAGACTCAAATTGAGGACTACACAATCCAGATTCAGTATTAGACTCGGGACTTCGGTTTGAACTTGGAACAGATGAACCTGTCCCCTTTCTCTCAAAAGCGTAATCATTAGCCTCGACACCAAAAGTCTTCTTTCTCCTGACCTACACCCTGTGTGTCTACAAAAGGGAAGTTTATACGTATTAGGAGTGAACAACAACAAATCAACGAATCAGTGTAGACTGAGAAACCCTGGGGTACCTGACACACCTCGGGAGATCTGAGGAGACAAAGAACCCTAAAGGGTCCGTTCTTATGATCTCACCCAACGGTAAAGGAAGAGGTCCCCTAGACGGACTGGGTCCCTAACTTGGGAGTAGAGGATGTAATCGTCCACCTAAGAAATGGTGACTCGGTGGTCCCTTCAGGTACGATGACTAATGGAAAACTGAAATATGAAAGAGGGAAAGACAGGTGTGAAAGAGGACTTTGAGTAGATTAAAAAAGATGTTGAGTATCAATTAATTACGGTGGTAAGAAGATCTACTGATTCACTCTATAGATTAATGAGAAGACCTGAGATTAGAGGGAAAGAAAATGTTTGTTGGAGGGGAGATGTGGGTTTCATGGGTAAACTTCGGAGTCAAGTCAAGTCAAGTCAGTGAGTCAGCACAGGCTGAGAAACGCTGGGGCACTTAGCGTCGTGCGGTCCGGAGGGACAAGTAGTGGTAGAGGACCTCAAGTGAGTCTGAGTACAGGTAGCTCAGTCACTACGGTAGGTCGGTAGAGTAGGAGCCAGCAGGGGAAGAGGAGGACGGGGGTTAGGGAGGGTCGTAGTCTCAGAAAAGGTCACTCAGTTGAGAAGAGTACTCCACCGGTTTCATGACCTCAAAGTCGAAATCGTAGTAAGGGAGGTTTCTTTAGGGTCCCAACTAGAGGAAGTCTTACCTGACCAACCTAGAGGAACGTCAGGTTCCCTGAGAGTTCTCAGAAGAGGTTGTGGTGTCAAACTTTCGTAGTTAAGAAGCCACGAGTCGGAAGAAGTGTCAGGTTGAGAGTGTAGGTATGTACTGTGTCCTTTTTGGTATCGGAACTGATCTGCCTGGAATCAGTCGTTTCATTACAGAGACGAAAACTTATACGATAGATCCAACCAGTATTGAAAAGAAGGTTCCTCTTTTACTTCTAGTACCGTAGGCCAGGGTAGTGAAGTACCCTTTATCTACCCCTTTGTCACCTTTGTCACAGTCTGAAATAAAAACCCCCGAGGTCTTAGTGACGTCTACCACTGACGTCGGTACTTTAAACTTCGGATCTGGATTGGTACAGTGATGACTCTTAAGTTTGAGTTATTTATGGGTAAGGCTTTAAAGTTTAGTAGCACGTAAAAAAAGATGGATGATATAAGTCATAGACTAGAGTCTTCTATTAAAAAATAATTAGGTAAATAAAATTAACCTCCGACTAATGAAATGTCATAACATCACCAAAAACAGAATACTTTATTCCTGTTTTATCTTTTTAATAACCTCTTTACTAGGAAATAAGATTTTTAATAATTTATCTATAGACTATACTTCACCTTAGTAAAAACAGAAGGACTATTACATACAGGTCATCCTGATTTAACTTATAAACGTGTTTCTAATTAAGTGTCTATACAATCTTATTATTCTATGAAATATCCTGACTATTATTTGGTTTACGAGGTTTCAGATCGAAGTTTATAACTAAAAAAAAAAAAAACGAGACTATAAAACGAAACATCAAACCTTCGTGGAGTTTCAAATTTCGAAAAAATGACAATATTTATTCCGTTCGATGTCAGGGACCCCAGTGTTTCACAGCCTGTGATGAAGTGAAAGTGAAAATGAAAAGTTTATTCCAACGTACACACATACGATTCAGCGAACTCACCATAGACTGAGTAACACTGGGGTTCCCGACCTTAGGCGGTCCAAGGAGACAGGTACCCTAAAGGGTTCGTTCTTATCACCTCACCCAACGATACAGAAAGAGGTCCCCGAGAATTACTACGTGCCTAGTTTGGACGTAGAGAATTACAGAGGACGTAATCGTCCACTCGCGAAAATGATGGTCGTGGTGGACCCTTCGGGTGTTTATTCCAGTTTGATAATTCTGACATTTGAAGATATAAGTGGAGGTACAAAAGATAGTCATGTTTCTTTAGACACGATAGTAATAAGTTATTACAACCGAATATCCGAATACTTCCCTGAAGGGAAATGGGTCAACCATTTCTTAGGTGGACGTTACGTCTTCTGGGCCCACCCTGAGGGAAGAGGGATAGGGGACCTCTTCCCTATCCGATGGGTGAGGTCTTAAGAACCCGAAGGGAACACCGAGTCGACCATTTCTTAGGCGGACGTTACGTCCAAACTAGGGACCCAACTCTTCTAGGGGACCTCTTCCCTTTCCGATAGGTGAGGTGATATGACCGGACCTCTTAAGGTACCTGACATATCAGGTACTCCAGTGTTTTTCAGTCTGTACTGACTCGCTGAAAGTGAAAGTGAAATATCCGCATACTTGTGCAAACATGTATTATTTTGGTATCGCAATAACTTACGGTAACCTGTCAAATTTACCAGTTTCACGAATTTTGTAATATTAGTATAGAAAGACAGAAGAGTTACCGGATCTTTGTGTTTCCGTTGTAAATATGAATTGGATATTATTCCAATAAAAAAATTTACTCTAAGTAATTACGGATCACTACAACCCGTTATAATTAAAACAATAAGTATACCAAGTCACACACGGATCACATATACACGTACGATCTCTCTAGTTTTTTACGTTTTGAAACCAGTTATTATAACACGTTTCGGTGTAGTAGTGTGGTATTAAGTTGTATGAAAGTAAACTAAATCTTTTTTATTAAATACTTTATCGGTGTTTTGGTATATTTCTCTTTTCTATATGAACCCCTTAATGATTTTGTCTAAAAATCACGAAAGTGGAGAATAACTATATAACTATTATTAATTATTAGTAGTAAAACTGAACGGTAGAATTGAAACGTATACCAAATGGTTCATTAATTGTAGTACTTAAGACTTCATACACCAAAGTTTTTTGACCAAAATGGTGATCGAAGGGTAAAAAAACCTTTTAATAACTTGAAGAGACACGGTGGTAAAGAAGTAACTATCCTACCCTTATTATGGTGAATGAAATGTTCTAACGACCGTTCAAATATACCGTAATATGGTCGTTCCACGAATCTGTCTTAACGTACGTGTAATATGTGAGCATATATAAATTTATGGTAACAAATACGTTAGGTCGACTATACCTTTCCCCGAAGAGTCTGAGATCATTGATATAGTTGGTCTTGATCGTTTATTTCCGTTTTGGAGTCCGAGGTGTATTCGTCCGAGTGACGTACACGTACTCGTGAGTCAGTGCGCACGGGTCACAAGAAAACTGGGTACCCGACATCAGGTGGTCCGAGGAGACAGGTATCTGCAGAGATCCGTTCTTATCAATTACCCAACGGTAAGGGAGGAGGTCACCTAAAAGAGTTCGGTCCCTAGTTCGGTTCGGTGTAAAGACCGTAACCGACCGTTTTGGTGATGGTGATTCGGTGGGCTTCCCGAAGGAAACACCGAGTCGACCATTTCTTAGACGGACGTTATACCCTCTGGACCCAAGCTAGGGACCTATCCCTTCTAGGGGACTTCTTCCCTTTCCGATGGGTGGGGTCATAAGACCGGATCTCTTAGGGCACCTGAGATATCAGGTACCCCAACGTTTCTCAGGATGTGCTGACTCACTGAAAGTGAAAGTGAAAGTTCGGTGGACTCTACGGGACCAAGTGACGTCATCCGAGTCCTCATTATATCTTATGTCATTAAACGTAACTACTATTATTATGTAGTCCACACAATAAACATACTTTCTGTTACGTAAAAAAACTTCATACTTAAGTATCTTGTGGATCCTATGTGTATAAGGTTATGTATAAAAAGGTAACACAAGACATGAAGTAGAAGTCAAAAGTCTTTTCTTCACTTCCCTAACTGACATCCAACCTCCAATGTGTTCAGACAAGAATATCGTTCTCTGTCTCTTGTTCCCCCAACCCGTCGATACACTTTGGGACTCCAGATCACTGTCCTTTAATCTCAAAATAGACGAGTGAATCAAACCACCGTTGTAAGAGTTCTTTCCCATTACACAAACGATAAAGAATTTATGATAAGAGAAAAAGTTACTGTGATTTGAGACATGGGAAACTTGTGAGTTGTTTATTAGACCCCAAAAGACTTCAAAAGTAATGAGATCCGGTATTTTACTTTTTAGTCATCATTATTTAATTACTTATAAAAGATATCAAATATTTATAGATGGTAAGACTACCTCGAAGGTCTTTCCTGTCTTATCTTAAATAAGGAGAATGAGTAATGGATGTATCCTCCTGAGTTGACTTAAAACCCTACTTTTGTCATGATGTTTTAAATGAAAATCCATCTTTAGTAATTGTTTGTAATAAAAACGAAAATCTACCACTTCTAGACATATCGTGGTTCAGTTTGTAATTTTATTGTAAACTAACAATAAACTTATATTATAGATAAGTAAACTTAGTTAAGAACTAAAAGTAAAACGAAGATAAAAATGCATGTCACAAGACTTTACAGGTGTATTAGGAACTTCACAAAACAAATCGAACTCTTCCATGTTTTCGAAAATTTACTTCGTGTTTATCGAACCGTCTAAAGTGTTCTTATAAATGACAATTTTCTAGATAAAAGTCTTTCGTAATCGAAACAGTAAAGGGAATCTAATCTTATTTTATATTAGTACAATCTATCTTACACAGTAGAGAATTTTTTATTAAATAAAAATAAGGAATGAACTGAGGGTAAGAGGAAAAATATCGTAGAAAAAATAAAGTTGAAGTGGTTCCTCGGAATTGCAGGAAGTCATTCGGTCTTACGTGAGTAGTCTATTTGAGACATATACTCGGATATCACGTATGACAGTTACATTTAAATTCCCATCTGTGTTCTTTGATTTTGAAAATTCTTTCTGTTAAAAAAAAAAGAGGAGAGGTAATCGGGTTGGTCGTCCTCCCACTACTTTATTCCGTTCCGAAGGCCGAGTCTAGTTTCGGTCTCTCCATCTCTCCTTCAGTGGACGTGTGAGGTTTTCACAAGAAAACGTTCCACTCTCCTCCTCCTTCGAAAAGACGACAAACCCCATTAAGAACACTCTTTCCCTAAAGTCACTAGGTACCTCAAATTCGGTTTCGTGATCACTTTTTTATTTAGTTTATGTCGTAACGTTGACACTCTATAAAACTGGTGTATAATGGTTCACTGAGACCTAGAGGATGTGAGTGACTCGGATCCAGAAGAATAGAAATTTAGTCTCTACTCTTACGGATGGACACCGTCTAATATAAAAGGTTTTTCCCGGTGTCGTTATAAAGTCCAGAGTGTACGAGGACAGTCTAGAACAACAAAGGACATTTCTCCGTTAGAGAAGGAACGAGAAGAGAACTTATACCCACCCTGGAAGACTGACGGAAAGGTCTGTCCCACTACGTCCACTATGGCGTACTAATGTTCCAACCTAGGACTTTCCAATGTAGCGACAGTCGACCGAGAGTTGAAACCCTGTACTTTGACACCGAGGGATCAGGTAACATGTGTTTCAAGTTTAGAGAACTCAGGTGGTACTTTCCTTTTGTACCTCCCTGGAGGGGGGTGGGGGTGGGGTTTCTTTCTTGACAACCTAAAAAGACCTGTTCCGTGTTCGATAGTCTTACCTTTACTGAAGGCTGACACAGGAGGATTCCGGTCTTTGAGGATCGGTTTGATGAGAACTTAAGGATTGGGTGTCTCTGGTGTTCTCCATTATTTCCTAATAATAACAAAAGTCGGTGATTTTAAAACACTACTAAAAATTACGTCGTTATCTATCAATTATATGACGTTAAATCAGTCGAACACTTCTAATCTTCCGTATAAAATTGAATAAGTCTCATCTATGAGTTATGTTTCGTCTACAAATAATTATATAAATATACACGATGTACGTAAAATGTCTGGTAGGAAGGTAAGGGACAGGGGTTATTAAAATTATCATTATTATTATTTTCTTATTTTTCTCCTTTTATAATGGTGGAAGATATTAAAAAAGATGAAAAACTTTGAGAAGGTTCGTATTAAAAACATCTCTTATTATTTTGTAAACCACTCCTTTCTGTATCTGGAAAAGGACCATAGGAAAGAAAAATTATATGGGTGATTTGACTTGACTTACTTATTTAAAATAGAGACTATTTAAAACTACGGTCGTAATAAAAGGGTAGGAAATAAGGAGTTCAAGATTTAGATGTTTCGTTCAATAAAACAATCCCACTCCTTATCATACCATCGTGTGGTTTATATTAATAATCTTCTAATAAGTATTATTGTTACTATTCGTTTGATATTAATTTAATTATTAGTAAAGAACCGCACTTTCTGGTATATGACGACGTTTTTAGTCTTCTATTACCTTGGTCACCTTATTTTAACGGTGTACGACCTCGAACTGACCCATAAATCACCTTTAGTTTGGAAGTACAAAACCGGTACGAAAGTGAAAGTGTAAGTTCTCGAAGGGTCCACAAAGTCACCATTTCTTAAGAGGACGGTCACGTCCTTTCGTTCTCTACGTCCAAACTGGAGACCTAGCGTTTTTAGAGACCTCCTCCTTTACCGTTGGGTAAGGTCATAAGAACGGACTTCTTAGGGGGTCTCCTCAGACCACCCGATGTCAGGTCCCATAGTGTTCCTCAGTCTATACTGACTCTTTGACTCGTTCGTTTCGGAAGTTTGTACCTGATTTCTGTCAACTTTGACAAGGTATATTCTTCACCTTCTTAACCCCTCAAAACGAAGACTCTTATTCCTTTGACTCTTGAAACCCCGTCCCCTTCCTCACCTTCTTGTCTTAGGTTTTGTTTTACTGTTTTACTGTTTTACTGAGGTTAGTGTTTTTAGTATTTTTTCGATTACAGACTTTAAGTTGTAGTCTAAACAAACGTATCCACGATATAATATAGAAAGATAGAGATGTTTGTGTTTTAATTCAAGGTTTACGGTAGGTCCATCGAATAGTCAAAACCTATGACTTTAACTACGACTTTGATTTTGGTTTTCATTATGTGAGAGTCCTTGTTTCGACCCATTCACTCTTGACGTGAGTAATGGAATCTTTATTTTGTTGAGGGGTAGAGAACGTTTAGGGTAAATCAATAAATCATGATTCTGTTGAAAGAGACGGATGATAAACCCTGTCAAGTTGAGCCAGATGATAAACCTCTGTTAAGTAGATACGACTTGATTATAATACCGTCAGACTATCAAAAACGATCATTATTGTAACAAAAGGGTCGATGAGTGTTTTCTCTGTCGTATCACTAATTATCATTTTGTACGTAACAACAAGTCAGTGTTTTAGCATAGGTTGAAAAACGTTGGAGTACTTGACGTCGAGCGGTCCGAAGGGGCAGGAAGTAATAGAGGGACTCAAACGAGTTTGAGTAGAGGTAACTCAGTCACTACAATAGAATGGTAGAGTAGAAGATGAGGGGGGAAGATCTTGTAAAATGGGAGTCAGAAAGGGTCGTAGTCCCAGAAAAGATTGCTCAGTCGAGACTGGTTTCCGCGAAGTCGAAGTCGTAGTCAGGAAGGTTACTTATAAGTCCCAACTAAAGGAAATCCTACCTGACCAAACTAGAGGAACGTCAGGTTCCTTGAGAGTTCTCAGAAGAGGTCGTGGTGTCAAACTTTCGTAGTTAAGAGACCGCGAGTCGGAGGAAATACCAGGTTGAGAGTGTAGGCATTCACTGATGATCTTTTGGTATCGAAACTAATATACCTAGAAACAGTCGTTTTACTACAGAAACGAAAAATTATGTGACAGATCCAAACAGTACCGAAAGAAGGTTATGAAGTGGAATTGAATTTTAGAAAAAGTTTTATTTTAACATTACCATAGTACGAGGTGTTTGTACCGATGAAGACAAAGTTTAATTTTTAACAGTTGGAACTCTTCTTAACCATGTATCTAAGTTGTCACCGACATTTCAGTTTACTAAACACTTCTCCTTCATCGGTATGACTAATTTCAGACGGTAATTCATGTTACAATCGTGATATGGGATAGAGTCCTCGTAATTTTAAGAACAAAATTAACTCAGTAATATCCAATAAAAAATTTACAATCTTCCTAAAAATATCGAAATGTAAGACTCATAATGAAATATTTCATATGAACCTCAATGTTAAGATTCATCGTACGTCTCGATTTTAGAAACGTAACTTTAACCTATATGGACTTCGGTTCAAGATTGAGTCGGTATTTGATGAATTGGAGAAATCCAGAACAAAAAGAGGAGACATTTTACATCTGTTATTGTCATGGATAGGTTCCCCAACACCATTCCCAATTCACTCTCCTAAGTACAAAGACCGGGTTTATTTACGACGAAAAATTGAGATATACAAATTTCGATAATAGGTACAGGCGTTATTATATTATAGTCTTACATCTCGGTTGTAGAAGATTACTGATTATGTCTGTTGACGGTGTTGAATGTCCTAAAATATGAAGTGTTCATAAAAGTGTACGAAATAGTATAATTGAAAGTGTGATTGGGATCCACGATCTATAAGAATGATAGAAGTCAAGTCTCTGATTTTTTATTATTATTGTAGAGTTCCTTAACTTTATTTTAAAAGGTTCCACTAAGTACAGTAATCTTCTGCTTAGTTCTCGACGACGATAACGGTATTATTAAGTAGAGTCTTGTATTTTTTGTTTTTCTCTTTACAGAGTTTGTAAAGTCCAAAAAAAAAAAAAAATTATGTTCTTCAGTTCGAATCAGTTGAAATTCCCAACAGAAAAAGGATTAACTTCATACCAATTAAATGTTACAACACAATCAAAGTTCACATGTTTTTTTCACTAAACCAAAATCTGTCTATCTATAAGAAATATCTATATATTGATCTATATAAGAAATGTATATATAGATATATAAGAAAAAGTTTAAGAAAGGTTAATATTCAATAAAATTTACAACTTATCTCAAGGACCCGATATGTCATCCAGGAACAACAAATGGACAAAATATGGTCTGTAAAGTCGAATTTCGTAGTGTACGAGTAAACGTGAGGACTGTAGGACTATCAGAAGAGTTCCTCCGTAGTGACATTGGAGTGAGTGTAGTGAACGACAGAACGGGAAGGAACATTACCGACACGGAAGTAAGTGCGTGTGCAGATACAGGGAGGAGGTGGTAGTCAAGTGGGGTCACCTAAAGATGTAGGAATGAAACCCGTATGACTGGCGTGAGTTTTCCAAACTGTTTCGACCGAGACATATCCGGAGTTTCTGTTGTTCCCCACGTGACACACAGTTCTTCTGGGACTAAGTGTTTTACGTCAGACATTCAACAGGTTTAGTACCGAGTGAGTCCAAGTCGTGCATGAAGTATCTTGAACCAGACTTCATGATCTGACTTTATAACCCATTCACTGTCTATCTCGTTGTCGATTCCCTTTCTAAATGTTTAGAATGACCCCAACTTTTGTGTTACTTTTAATTTGAAAGTGTGGAGAGAAGACTAGTCTCGTGTCGAATGAAAATAGTCGATCTGTAGAACAAACAGAACTCTAACGTAATACCACCTCAGTTGAGTAAACGACTGGAGACAGAATAAGTAGGACTTATAAAGTGGAGTTTACGATCTGACCAAAAGTTTTTCTAGGTATTATGTTTCGTCCCAAATTTTCCACTTCTCTGTTCCCAGGAACTCCTTAAAACTCATCCTGTCAGTTCATTGTTCCCGTGACCTTCGATGTTAATTCATCGGAACTCCTTGACATTTATCGAGACTTGTCGGACTCCCCCGACAGGTAGAACCTTAGTATCGACGTTTCATGACTTGTAAAAAGGTGTTTCTCTACCAAAAGATTGAGTCTCTTAACACACCAGGTATACAAAAGAATATTTGAGTAGGATATTATAGGAACCGAAAGTAATGGAGGTCTTCCTAGATCTATCAGGAAGATTTCTCTCTCCCCCTGAGGGTGAGATACCGTCGCTACGGAATTCACTGATTATCGTATAAAGAATAGAGACGAAATAAGGAACCGAATAAGTAGTTAAAAATGGTAAATACCTCGGTTCGTTTTTTTTTTTTTGTTTTGACGTTTAAAGACGTATTAGACTAACACGACTCGATCACTATAGTGTACTAAGTAACGATTATCGTAGAGAGTGTGTAAGGTTCTTGGAGGGTGTGTTACGAGATGTATTTCTCACTTAACGACCGGTGGTGCTGTTGTGGAAGTTTGTTATTTGTTCCTGTTGACATCAGTAACTTTCATACCTCGATTCACACACACGAGTCAGCATAGGTCAAGAAATACTGGGGTACCTGACATCGGGTGGTCCGAGGAGACAATCACCCTAAGGGGTCCGTTCTTATAATCTCACTCAACGGTAACGGAAGAGGTCCCCTAGAGGGGTTGGGTCCCTAGGTTGGGCGTGGAGGACATAGAGGATGTAACTATCCGTCTAAGAAAATAGTAACTCGGTGGACCCTTCGGGTCAGTAATCTTCGGAAAATTATTATGAGATCCCGACTATATGGTTTTTATAAACCTGAATAATCAGTACCAGTTTCTTAAAAATTTATATAATTCTCCGAAGGGGTAGAATTATGTACCGTAACGACGACGACGACGATTCAGCGAAGTCAGTACAGACTGAGACACGCTGGGGTATCTCGCGGGTGGTTTAGGAGGCTCGGTTTTTCCATCCGAGTAGAACTGAGGACAGTATGGTAGGTAGTCTGACAATTAAGTCAATATTAAAGAGTTAGAAACAGTACGGTAAATGTGACACCGGTTCTTACGGGGTTCGTGACGGGGACGACCGCCCCTACCGAAAGTAGACCAGAGAGACCACTAACGGCGGAGTAATAGTAGATGAGACGTGTCGTGGTTGTACTTTTACGTACGATGAATAGTACCAAAAGAACGAAGAACTCCAGAGAGGAGTCGGAGCGACAAGTAGGTCATGTAAGGAACTGTCATGAAAGGAAAAGGAGAAACTTATAAACTTTAAACAAGAACGGTTTATCAAGAGTGGTAGAGACGTAGAAACGTGTCGACCGTAGAGACGGGTCCATCCAGGGAAGAGTTTCTATAAAAGGATTTCTGGATAGGACTGTAAGATTCAGCGAGTAGAGTTCAGTAATAGACGGGAAGGTAAAATGTAAAGATAGAACAAATGTAAAGTCATTCAGGGGATGTATGTTTGGAAGTTCGACTCTTGAAAGTTTCCACACTTGTACGTAGACGAAGGTAGTCCCTTGAGTTTGGACACGGTAGCAACGTCCGTCCTCACTTTGACGTCCACAAGGAGTAGAGGATAACGGTCCCTAGGAAGTCGAATCATAAACGTAGAGGGTGGAAAGGGAGGAGGTCAGCCATTGAGAAGGACGGACAAGTAAGTTACGGTCGACAACATGACATGAAAAATTCCAATTTACAAAAGTTAAAAAACACAAAAAGTACATAATAAAACACTTTACATAATATTTGAATATCATGTCATGATATATCGGTTACCACGATCAACCCATGGATCCAATTGAAAGAAATGTTTCTTTATTCTAAATACTTGTACGAAAGTCTTACGGTTGAGTAACCGTACATCCCCTGAATACATGTAAATAACAATACTACTAGAACAACTAAAATTAACTGATAACAAACAGAGACGGTGAATTTTATATTCGAGGTACTCGGGTTCCTCGGATGACACATCAAAGGAACGATAATGGTCCGAACCAAGATAAGTATCTTGGTTGACACCATCATTAGTCACTCATAAAAATTTACCCACTTACTTATTTTTCTTGGATATGTTTTCTATTTTCTTGTTTATTTTTGATACAGAATTTTTAATAGTATATAGGTTCCAAACTTTAATTTTCGAAAACCATATATAGTGAGTAGAAAATATTTGATCCAATTATCTAGTAAACAATAAGAGATTACGAGAAAATACTTCTTTTCACCCTATTTCTAAATGAGTAACATGAAGAGACTTAACAATAAATGTAAATGAGTACCTTACGAATAATTCCTTCATTTGATCTTAACGTTCGTTCTAGTTTTCTGTCCCAATCGTCTCGGACCAAAGAACTACTCTGAACACTTTGCGTTTGTATAAACTCTTATATTTGTATAGAAATTATTACTTACTATTAATTACACGAGATTAGTTCCGTCTTACACTATGAATTTGTTTATGAGTAGAAAGTCTTAACTTTTCACTTGTCCTTCTATTAAGTGTAGAAATAATAAAGGGAGGTGACACAATAGGTTGTCCATCGTGTAACGAGGCATACACTCTTCCTCGTTCAAACGTCTCTGTACTTGTATAGATGGTCACTCGACGACGACGACGACGACGACGACGATTCAGCGGAGTCAGTACAAGCTGAGACACGCTGGGGTATCTGCCGTCGGGTGGTCCGAGGGGGCAGGGACCCTAAGAGGTCCGTTCTTGTGACCTCACCCAACGGTAAAGGAAGAGGTTGATCACTCGATTTACTGGATTATTTTCCAGTACTCTGTACCCCCTTCCCCCGAATACTAGGGTTCTACCTACAATGGGGTCTCTATTTCCTTGGGTTTACTGTGGTTTCAAAAAAAAAAGGAAAGAAACGACAGAGACAAATTTCCTCATAAATAAAAAATAAAAAATTTAATAAAGGAATTTAACAACAAAAATAAAAAACCGATGTGACGTACACCCTAGAATCAAGGGACTGGTTCCTTGTTTGGACGTTGGGGACGAAACCTTCACGTCTCAGAATTGGTACCCTTATACTACCTTTAGGGGTATCCTGAATAAAAAATTGGACTTCAAAGTCTTCGTGACAGAGTCACCCCTGTTGAAGTGTAACCAGAGTAGACCCCTGAGAATTAATCGAAAGTCATCGGGAATTACGTCCAAGGTACAAACTCGTCCCGATCATTCGGTTGGTGACCAAAAAAACGCTCCGTCGGACAACGAGACTCTTATGATACTAAGTGTTCCAGTTTGTCTGACTAAGGAGAATTCACACGGTAATGATCGAAAGTCGATCCGAGGAAGTGAAGACGTTTGGAGTCAAAGAGTAGATACTCTATCACTCATTAGAGGGTTCCGAGACTGTTGACTTACTGTGCCACGCCTGTCTGTACGAATTGAGTCACAGACCGTGTGGACTAGGGGAGATTAGATGAGGAGGAGAGTCAAGACTGTGAAGGGTCGTCACCCTTGAACAGTTAAACGAGTGGTCTAGACCTAAATTAAAAGGGGAATACTCCCGTATTATCGGATGTAGTAGAATTTTTTTACGTAACCTAGGTTTTCAGATTTTAAGAATGGACGTTCTTAGTAGTCACGCTGGCAAGTAAATACCACGTAGTACGGACGTGGTAGTGAGTCAGCACAGACTGAAACAGTAGGAAACCTGACATTTGACGGTCCGAGGAGACAGGTATCCTAAAAAGTCCGTTCTTATTTCCTCAGTCAACGGTAAAGGAGGAGGTCCCCTAGAAAGACTGGCTCCCTAGTTTAGGAGCAGAGGGTACAGAGGACGTAACGTCTTTCTGACAAATGGGTGACTCGGTAATTCTTCTCCCCTTACTATATCAGTTACAGAACCATTAGGACAGGTGGATAGAAAGAGACAAATTAAAGTAGAGACGAAGTAGTGCATATACACGATGTCTATTTGGACTAAAGGAACTCTTTCCGGTGACATAACATGTACATAGTCCACGGTTTAGCATAATTTCCAGTCGTGGGTGACACACAATGTTACAGTCTGTGCTACGACCAGGAGACCCATTACAGGAATTTCCTGTGTATGGTACTTAAAATTTAAGAGTTTTCTTGTATAAAAATTCAAAACACTGAGATTATATCTAGGAGACACAAACTTTTCCGTCAAACCCTTTGTCCCATGAAGTTGTACTTTTGAGAGTGGAAGTTCACAAGTCAGTTATGTCGGTGTGGATTTAGGTCTGGAGACTCGGTCTACCTACCGTTTTCTATAAGGTAAGGGTGGACTTTTAGGAGAATCGAAGTCAAAGTGAAAACGGTATATGATCTAGGGTCGAAATGGACTAAGAAAAGTATAAAACAGTACATTCTTATTTTGTGTCTATTTCTTTATACGTCAATTTTACGTAAACATAAAATTAGTTCTTGACACACAAGTCCTTAATAGCGAGTACGTCTCTCTCAGTAGTCAGGATTCACGAGGAAACATAGACGCCGTTGCATAATGTCCCTTTTCTTCATAAAGACCTAAGACTCTTTAGACGACAGTCTTTATGATGTGTCTTGTCGAAAGAAAAAAAAAAAAAATTTAAAGGACGATAGGAGACTTCCGTCTTTACTTCATCCCCCTACGAAAGAAAGAAACGACACTAGACTTTTATTCTTGTCTTTTAGACATTGTAAAGGTAAATTTAGTTTTGAGACATTTACTACAATCCACAGTAAAATGAAGTATTACTATTGGTATCGTTTTACTCGTATTATTGAATATCAAACATTTAATATATATACCTTGGGGTAAGGTCGTGAGAACGGACCTTTTAGGGTACCTACCTCCTCGGACCATCCGACGTCAGGTACCCCACTGACTCCCAGCCTGTGCTGACTCGCTGAAGTAAAAGTGAAAAGTGAAAGTACGTTACCTCTTCCTTTACCGTTGGGTGAGGTCACAAGAACGGACCTCTTAGGGTCCCTGCCCCCTCGGACCACCCGACGACAGATACCCCAGCGTGTCGCGACCTGTGCTGACTTCACTGAATCGTCGTCGTCGTATATTTGATATATGTATATACACATCCAAAAACGTGATACATTAAACTAAATATATTTTTGATAGTATAAAATTGACTTTAAGTCTTCTATCGTTCCCTGAACTCTGTCCTTGGGTCCTGAAGACAGATATGCAGGATGGGATAAAGGTATAACATAAAAGAGTAAATCGAAGATCATTCTTTGTAGTCTCTAAGTCAACTTCATTATTCTCAAACTCTCTCAACTTATTATAAAATAGAAATACAGACATATACATACGTATATGTATTCGCGAAGGGTCCACCATAATCACCATTTCTTGGGTGGACGGTTACGTTCTCTACATTGTCTGTACCCAAGAGAGGGAGCCAACCCTTCTAAGGGGCCTCCACCAGTACCGTTGGGTGAGGTAAGAACGGACCTCTTGGGATCCCTGTCTCCTTGGACCACCCGATGTCAGGCGTCCCAGCGTTTCTCATCTTGTACTGACTTTGCTGAATCGTGTATGCAAATATACGTATGTGTATTATGTTTGGTTGATACAAGTATAGATTATCAATTCCAAAACCAAATGGAAACAAATTAATTTTGTATATGTAAATATCAAGTCATATCTGGATGAAAGTTGGAGTAAAGGTGTAAATTTAACAGTTGAAACTCTTTACATGTCGTTAAAATTAAGGGTTAGTTGTATTTGGTCTATCCTCTGACTTTAGTAGATATTCCACGAAACATTTACAAGGACTCAGAAAAGACGTACGCAGTAAGACATAAAGATTGTCATACATTTGTTGAAGTTTTACACCTGACACAAAAGAAAAAACACTATGGAATATTCATAACTCTCTACTTCTGTCACTGTAGAATCATTTTACTACGACAGACTTAGATTGACACATCCAAAAATTATTCGGTGTCTGTGAAGTTAACCAACGTAAGCACAAGAGGAGTATGAAATTCGACACTTTAGTTCTCGATTCGTCTTTTCGGAAAATTAGTACCAGACCATAATTATTCTTAGTAAATATAAACGTGGTAGGTCTTATACAGGTTGAAGTTAATACTCATGACTCGTCTAAACGTAGAAGTTCGTAAACATACTCTCTAAAGTACGTTTTTGGTTCAGGATACCGAATCTACCATTTCTAAGATAGACGTCACGTCCTCTAGACCCAAACTGGAGACCCAACCCTTCCAGGGGATCTCTTCCCTTACCAAGAACGGACCTTTTAAGGTACCTGTCTCTCCGATGTCAGGTATCCCAGTGTTCTTCAACATGTACTGAGTCACTGATTGTGTGTGTGTCTCTGTGTAATCACGTACATATAGATGAATTTTTATAAGTATTGGATTTTTAATTCTCAATACAAAATAAACCACCTTTAAAAATTCTGAAGTCCGAGTCCTCTATCGTAGAGTCCATTGGGACTCTCTTTAAGAGACTCCTCCTCCCTTCTCCTCGATCAAATATATCTTCAAAATGTTGATTCCCGTCCATCTAACTAATAGTTTTCTAATAGTAATTAATTTTCTTTTGATCTATGGATTTCAATTCCTTCAAACGTGAAAAAATATATACTCTTTTACGTTCTTAGACCCAAGTGACTTTATGAAGGAGTCTATACGTGGAGTAGACGGACCCCGGACACAAAAGTGTAGGACTCAAGGAGTCCTAAGTGGGGACCCTCACCGGCGTTCCTCACCGACATCAAACTACCGACCATTTGCCGTTTATAAGAAAAGGAAGGACTCTAAACAGTCCCGAGTAACTGAGTACAACCTCCAGATGTTAGTGAAAACTGGAACTGTAGGAAAAAATGATTATACCGTCCTTTGTAAGGTAAGGAGCACATGTTGTGAAACTAGTCACAGACGTGTACCAATGACTAGTGAATTATCGTGAATCATTAGTCTCAAAATCGTGTAATACTTACGAAGGAAATTGTCAAATGAAAAACAGGTGAAGAGTAAGTAAGTTGTCTATAGATAGCCCATGGTTGATACATTCTTCGTGACAGGATCCACGATCAACATGTTTTTGTATGTAAAAACAAGAGACCTAAAATGTCAATAAGATAAAGATAACAAGGAGGAAGGGACTATCGAGTCAACCATTTCTTAGGTGGACGTTACGTCCTCTTCACTTCACTTCACTTCACTTACAACGAGTCAGTACAGGCTGAAAAACACTGGGGTGTCTGATATGGCAGGTACCTCAAGACGTCCGGTCTTATGACCTCACCCATCGGAAAGGGAAGAGGTCCCCTGGAAGGGTTGGGTCCCTTACTTGGGTCTAACGTCCACCTAAGAAACGGTCGACTCGGTGGACCCAGCCCTTCTAAACGGCCTCTTTCCTATCCGATGGGTGAGGTCATAATAACCTGAAGGGAACACCGAGTCGACTATTTCTTAGACGGACGTTACGTCCTCTGGACCCAAGTCAGGGACCCAACCTTTCTAGGAGACCTCTTCCGTTTCCGATGGGTGAGGTCATAAGACTGGACCTCTTAAGGTACCTGACATGTGAGGTACCCCAGTGTTTCTGAGGTACCCCAGAGTTTCTCAGCATGTACTGACTCACTCAAAGTGAAAGTAACAGCGAGGATCAAGACGTAATACGTAGGAAATGACATAAAAGACAACATAATTAAGGTAATAATTTGTTTAAGTGTTATTTAAGTGTTTATTCATATTTGAAAAACTGACTATCGAGTTTATTCTCACCCAATTACGATACTTGAAGTAACAAAAAAAGTGTGACTCATTATCTGGACTATGTGTCGATAGTGAATGTTCTAGAGTTCCAATCTCTCTTGACTTCTCTATAGGTTAATTTGTTCGTGCAAACGTGCAATATGTCAAAGAAGTTACAGACGGGGTACGTGTAAAAGGTAGTAAATCAGATTTCAAGTAAGAGTGTTAAAGAACAGTGAAAGAGTTGAACGATACTACATTCTATTTATTAATACCGATTTGTTATTCCGATCCTATATTTACTCTTTTGTTATATCACTTTAGAACAATCAGGTTACGATCAAGTAAGTTTTATTGTAAGTTTAGTTTAGTTGTCAATAAGGGGTCAGTTTATCTATACCAAAAGAGTAATTTTAACAAGTAAATTATGTTTCGTACGTAATACTTAATAAATTCCGTCTTTAATTCAGGGTTCTCCTGGAATGTAATAATTTCTCCATTTTATTAAGGTTTTCTACGGTCGTTTGTCGACATATAGTCGATGTCACTTTGACATAAACACTTGGTAACGCTAACGAGTACCGACGTCCTGAACCATACATTCTATTAGTAAGAAAGTGGAGAAATTTTCTTCATAAGTCCCGTTAAAGATACTCGAATGTCAAAAGGTCCTCCTCCCGAGGGGGACAAGGAAAGATGTCACAAGTTATAGACCATGTCTTAATAAATTAAAAGTATTAATTTTTGTTAATTTCTACAAAATGAGACTTGATCCCCGATTAAAAAGTCACTATTTGACGAAAAATACTAGAGGAGTGTAAAGATTTTGGACTTTTGTAAGGGAACACTTAGTGACGAACATATTGACCCCTTGATTTTCTTTGAGTGACAAAATTTTGCATGTTTCTGATAAACCCCTTTGTTAACCTTCTATGTTTCGTCGTAAAAATCTCTGTTTAAAGGAGCCGGAACGACAGAAACTTGGTCTCGATATTACTAAACTACGAGTAGTCTTCCAGGTCGGAATTATATTAAAATTACAAATTCTTGGACTCCTAGTAGTCTAATCTTCACAAAACTTTCATGTTTAATTCTAATAAATTTTCCACAATTGAGATAGTAGATTAATATTTCCTTTTAGAACGAAATCTTAGGGATCTCCATACCTACCATAAAGAGGAATTTTGATAATTTATTTGATTCTCGGTTGTGGTGTTAATCACACCAAACTCGAAAGTCCGTACTAAATTTCTAAAGGGGAGACAAGATCCCCTACGTATTGACAACTCTTGTTAATAAAGGACGACACCGGGATCAACACAGTTATCCTATTAAGTAAACCCTGTAAACGTGTAATAATCTTTTCCAAATGTCACAAAATAGGGGCATTACTGGTGTCACACGATACAATGTACCACTAAATACTGAGGAACACTTAAAGGAACCCTATTTGGTGCACATTAAATTGTAAGATATGAGAATTTTAATTGGTTTTAATGATAGAGATGCACTAGGTAAACGTTGTGTCTCTCCCCATCTAAACTTCCAATTCAATGTTTTCGTACATTTTCGTCCTATACACAAAATATCATTATTAAGTGTATTATTTTGATGTCAAAATTCCTTTCGGTTAAGTTAAGTATTTTCTCCGTACTATCGTAATTGAAACGAGAATATTATTATTGTCCGTAGGTCAGTCGTTTTAAAAAAAAAACTGATAAGGTATGCGTCAAACAGTCAATGTTGTCCCTTGTATTTCAATAGATCTTAAAACGAGGATAAGACTTTTAGAAATGTTTAAAGAGGATGAGAGAAGGAAACCGAGGTAGTATGGTCTCAGTTTTTTATTTGTTTTGATTATGGTCTTCGAAAAGAGACGGAAGAAGGGTCTGAAGGAGGACCTCGACTCGATTACAATGACTAAATTATTTGGAGTAAAATACGGTGTGTCGGTTAACATTGGCGTTCACATCTCAGTCGAGTCCAGGGGGACCCTTTTGAGACTCGAACAGTGTCATAATCGGAGAAATTCTTCTCTTGAGTCTTGACAAAACAAGGACGAGTTCTTCTCTCCAACAAAGGGGAAGAGAGAGGGACGGTTGGGGCCCCGCAAATTTGAGAGGTAACAATTTGGTTGACTTAAGGACAAAAACGAGGTTCCTTTTCCCGCCCCGAGGCGGAGTGTGAAGAGACAGGAGGTACGTGAAGGAGCCTGAGTGGGGACAAGGAACTCCCGTGACTTTGTGTGTGGGTTTCACGTCCATTCAAACCAGTCACTAGTTACTGAATTCATGGAGGGACAGAGGTCCCGTTCCCAAGTGTGACGTCCTCTTGGGTCTAGGGTAGAATGAAAAGGAACATAAAGGTCTTTGCATAAAAACGTAAATAAAAAATATTTGTAAAAATATAATGAAGAACGAAAAATTAAAAATGCTACGATACAACCAAAGACGGTATGTTGTTACATTTAGTTGGTATTAGTATGTGTGTAGTGAAGGGAGAATCAGAGGGAGTGAAGGGGATGGACGGTGGGGAGATCCAGTAATGTCTCGTGGTCTGACCCGAAGGACACAATATGTCGTTGAAGGGTGGTTACTAGGTAAAATGTGTCCTATCACGTATATACAACCTACGAGGAAAAAGGTCAGTAGGGTGTGTCAGGGAGAGGGTGACACGGGTATTTAGGTAAGATAAATGTAGAGGTAAGGAAGGAACGTTTGTCCAAGTAGTTACGGTAAAAAGATCTAAGGTATATATATGTAATCACATAATATTTAGAAAAAAAGAAAGACTGAATGAAGTGAGACATATTGTCCGAGATCCAAGTGGTTGGAGTGATCTTGACTGAGTTTGCGCAAGAAAAATACTGAGTCATTATAGGGTAACCTATATACATCGTGTAGAAGAAGTAAGTAAGCAGTCATCTGTACATCCACCGAAGGTACAGAACCGATGACAGTTTTCATGACGTTACTTTTAACACCACGTACATATGAAATCTTGACATCAAAATTCTCAATTTACTACTCGGTACTCGAAAGAAAAACTAATAGAATATTTGAAAGTGGACAACCTGACTACCTGAACGAAAGGTCTCGAAATCTTAGTCTACTCTCAGGGTACTCATCTTTGAGATGTCTCTTGTGTAACCTTATGTGTTTCCTTTGTTAGTCTTTATGATGTGTCTTTAGTGGTTATTGGTCTTTCCTCGACCAGTGATCTCCATAGTTTTATCGTTTGCTTCTTGTTAAACCGTCGTGTCAACATTCCCTTTAGGTTTTTAGTCTAGTCAAGCATGATGTTCCTTAAAGAAAAAAAAAAAAAAAAAAGACAAAAGATAATTATGTGTTACGGCGTTCGTTCATCATTACTCAAAAACCAAACAAAAATTTGTTTGTTCACTACTTGAACGAAAATCACATTGTCCCTGTCCATATTCCTCTGGTGTGTGACGTTATTGTAGTCAGAGATAACAACAAAGAAAGATGAAATGTAAAAAGGAAAAGAGCAAAGAAGTAGACCCAAAGTTTGGTCGGTACTACACACACACAAGACCCGAGTGGAACCGAGGAACACTAGACTTAGGAGCCGGTCCTTAATCGAGGAGGTCAACGATCTGACGTAGTGCAAGGGACCACTACAAAACTTTCAGGTCAGACGTAGGACCCGAAGGAAGGAGGAGAAGGGAAAAAGACTCAACTGTTGTGTCGTCAGGCAGTGAAAAAGAAGAGGGAGGTGTGGTAGGGATCGGAGTTTGGTGGAGTAGGGACGTCCGGTCCTGAGGTGTAAGACCTCAGTTTACTGAAGTCGTCAAAGATAACACCTCTTCCGGAACTGAGACGAGTGAGGTTAACACATTTTCCGACTTTGGTCCTATAGTCATTCCCTTGACTGAGTTAGACTCTTTTTGTTTCTTCCGTCTTTGTATAGGGGGTGCCCAAAAGTGTTGGTGTCAGCATTAGAGTTCAGGTAAAAAGGTCGAAAGTCAGTACGTTGGCACCGTCTGTCTTCGTCTACTCCAACGAAACTAGAAAAATTTAACATTTTCTTTAAGAGGTGACGTTCACAAGCGTAGGTCGTCAGTTTTCCAAGGTGAGTCTGTGAGTTTCGAAACGGTAGACTTGAGTTTTGCGTCCTGTTAAGTACAGCTCCTGTTTGTAGTCGTGACGTACTGTTAGGGGTCCAATACCAGTCTGTCCACCGTGACACTCGACGGCCGTCATTACCGTCGGGGAACAGTGGGGCGCAAACGCCCCAGTGTGTATTTACATTAATTCCCCGACCTGACGACATGGAGACCAGAGTTCCAATTAATTGGTGTACTTTTACTGTGGAAGTCCACAGGATATAGTATTGTCGGGAGCACCTCTCTTCGTCTTAAATTTTAACCGTCGTGACTAGGGCGGTCTGTCGTCTGAACTTCGGTCGTCTCCACTTTTGTGTCTGACTGTCTCCAACGGCGTGTCGACTGTTCTCCCGATCCCCTGTGGAAGGGGGACGGAAACCATCTTCATTGAGACTTTGGTCCTTTTAGCGTGGGTTCCACCGAGTGACGACTCACACTGATTCGTGTCCGCACGTCAGGGCGACGGAGGCCGCCTTTCTACGAGCCACGAGGTCGCGAGGCACGAGGCCGGAGGTTGCACTCGTGCGTACGCGCGTGCAGGTGCGTGCGTCTGAGAGGCGAGACGCCGGTCGTCAGAGGTTGAAGGAAGGCCAAGTCAGGTCGCACGTCCTCCCACATTCCGGGGTTGCATAGTGGCTTCCGACTCTGAGAGTCCGGGGACTGGAAGAACGTCCAGATAAAAGAAGGGTACATAACGGAGAAAGACTGAGACATAGAAAAGAATACACGTCCGAGACAGGTCCGGCCAGGCGAGGTAGTAGACCGAATGCGTACAGTGAACCCTTTCAATGTGCTCTCGTTCTGTCTGAACGGCCGGGAGTTGGAGCCTCTAGAACCCAAAGAGTAGTCCGCAAAACAGACGCACGTCTTGACCCGGAGACGATGGCGTAGTCCTACACGTAACTCCCCATTACCCCTCCCACAAAAAAAAACAACAAAACAAAACAAAACACACACACACATAAAACAAAACAAAAGATGTCTCTCACCGTGGGTGAGCTGGTCATACCTTGGGGGACGAGTCCACGGAACTCGGGACTTACGTCACGCGAGTCAAGAGAGACGTTGGTTTAGGGGAGACGAGAGCTAAACATTTGTTGAGTCGAGACGGACGTATTATACACTCGGACGCTACGGTCGCGAAGCGACACGGGAAGAGACGAGGGTCGGTTCATGTGGACGACGGGTCCCGAGGCCGACGGCGCCGGCGACGACGATAGTAGTACGAGACGGTAACGCACGGGACGACGAGCGACCCGACCGTCACGTAGGAGTCGCACCCCTCCTTACAAATAATCAAAATTAACCACCTGTGCCGACTCGTCACTGTAAACCCATCGTAACACACAGTAAGTGGGACGTAGTCCACGGCCGACACTACCGTCTACATCCACCTAGGTGAATCTTAAGTTGGATGTCTACTTACAGAAAGGTCTTATTCCGTCGACGACACAGAGAGGGGATCCATCCCCTTGTGTGTGAGAAGGGAAAGAATACAGCGGAGACTACGGAAGGATTCTCCTTGTCAAAATAATTTTAAATCTGATCTTACGTTATCAAAGTAAGTTTTTATCTACTTATTTATTTGGGTAGGAGAGAGGGTTTAGGGATTTAGACATCGGATGCTTATGCTCACTCGTGGAAGGCAAAACACACTGGGTCGTAGAGAGTCTTAACTAACCATTGTAAGGTATACAACGTTTTTAAATATATAAAGGACCCATCATAGGACTTGTAGTTGAATCGTCTAGAAAAAGATGTATTTATTTTACAAAGGGATAGTCTAAGATGAGTTAAGTTGACACATCGACTAGATAGGGATGATTCGGTCCTTCGACGGACGCAAAGCCAGATTGTCTAACTCAAAAATACACAAAGTGAGGAGAAGATTTCCCCCAGTTCGTTGGTCTGGGTATCATCTCAGTCCACCTTCATGGTCGTCAGCAAAGTCTTTGTCACCTAAACGCTCTACGTTCAACAGAGGAAACCCACGAGCTAAGGACCTGTCACCACGTTTCAGAGGGAGAGAGAGTGTGTGTGTGTGTCTCGTGGTTTGGAGCCGTTTGTCAGTAAAAGAGTCCTAAAGAAGAAAATGAAGTAGGGGAGTCGTTTCAGATCGGAAGGGATCTGGTTGTCTTCGGTCTTTGAACCGAACCATAACAACGAAATACGAAATTATTCCTACTACTCACAGTACATATCGAAGAAGAAGAAATATGTAAACATAGTCAGAGTCGACGACGTCCTCACTCACCTCTCCCCTGTGCCACCGAAGTTTCGTGTCTAGATCGTTAACGTTTCGTGAAGACGGTGGATCGCCCCGTCGGCTCCGCCGTGAGTAACCTTTTACATCTATACAGATATCCCGGTCACTTTTAGTTGAACAATTTGAAACCGAAGTCAAATTTTCCTCTGTCAATGCCGTATATTGGGTACAGGAGTTTACGTCATTAATTTTCACTGGATTTTCATTACAAATTACTACGGTCGAGAAATTCGTCATTTGTCGATTTGTTTTATGGGATACGACCATTGATTAATGTCACAAGGGTCAACAACTAAATATTTTGTTTCACTGGGTTCGTTTACTTTAGTGATATAACTTAAAGAAGAGGCCTCAGAGTCCCAAAAAATTAAAAAAAAAGGTAGACAACAAATTGATATATGACGAGGTTTCACGTCCCTACTTAACCTCACAATGATATTTACCGTACTGACAATCGAACCTTTTTGTATGTCGAGTGCAGCATCGTGCCTTAGCCACGGGGTCTCAGTGTCTTCCACGGGGAGTAGGATTTTGTGACCTTTTCTCTCTCGTCAGTCCTACACACATTGTACGTGGTATTATGTCAGTAATAACTTAGCATAGAAGTATATCGACATTTGTTGTGTTATAAATTTCTGACATTTTATTTTGTTAATAATTTAACAAAGGTTTAACGACGACTCACCTAGAGACGGTGGCAAAATTCTGTTCACTTACACAACACATTACCTTAGCAAGATATGTCTGACGCCTCAACTAAGAATGAGTTTTCTGTTGTCCTAAGGTCTTTATTACTCATAAGACTTTCCTAGAATCCTTTTGACAGGTTTGTCGTCTACCATACCTAGGAATACCTATGCGTCCTAAGTTATCACTCTAAAGTTAACGTCTTAGTTCCCAGCAACAAGAGGGGAGATTTTTACATTTTATTCCTTTGTTTAGGATACGTATTAAATACCTACGGGGTCCTACCAGAATTTAATACGTTAGGTGTATAGGTGTTTTTCAACGAATTATACAAGGAATCATTGAAGTAGGTGACCGGCGTGAGGTGGGGGCGGGTGAAAGAAAGACTCTGTTCAGTCAATCTCTTCCTACAGACATAGACGGCTCACACATTGTAAGTAAAGATTTCGTTTATGTGACCGCTCGTCCCTTCGTGTTTCCGTAAATTATTGATTTACGAAGAAAATAGTTGAGTCACCAGAAGGGACGAATCTTTCGAAGACTTTGTACGTGTTACCCTAATTTTCGTGAGAGTTGTTTCAAGTAATGGAGGTACTAGGAAAGGTAGAAGGACACTTTAATTGACATAGAGGATATACATGTAGATGAATTCCATCATTAAATTACCGTCATTGTAGATATAGATCCTCCCAATAAAAAGGGAACCCAGACGAAGTGTGAGTCTCTAGAGAAGTAGCACAAATCTTGTTTTGGGTCTTTACGACAAAAGGAAGACAAAATCTCTTTACTCCCTCTTTTCCTGTTTCCTCTTGTTAGTTTCGTTAAAATTTCACTAGTAGAATCTTTTATCATTTCGGTGTGTATACTCACGAGTCATTCCTTCCTTCTACTTGGCACCCATATATCTGAACTAAACGTGACTTATTAAAGAATTTAAAAATCAAAAAGTAGAATATGAGAGTAGAGAGGGAGAGACGTAGTGGGGGGTGTTATGTATACGTTAGAACCAGACAGAAAAATAAATCCTTTTGGTACAAATAAAGGGGATAAAAGTATATGTCAGTTCCATACGTACATACATACATACATAAGAATTCGGATGAGTGGGGAGAAAAAAATCCATCTCGAGACTGAAACATGGGAAGAGATGAGAAGAGTGGGAACTGAGTCTGACTCGAAGATGGGTCGTCCTTTGGGGTCGAACGACTTTGCTCAGTAGTAGTAGAGAAGAGACCACTCGCACACTTAATCCAGAAGAGTCACAACCTCCTCTACCCGACTCTTTCCCGACGGGTCCATCACGATCACCATTTCTCGTGCGCACTGTCCTCTGTGTTCTCTGACACCAATGCAGGGACCCAGCCCTTCCAGGGGACCTCCTCCCGTACCGTTGGGTGAGGTCATAAGAACGGACCTCTTAGGGTACCTGTCTCCTCGGACCGTCCAAGGATCCTAGTGTTCCTCAGCCTGTACTGACTTCGCTGAATCGTGCTTTCGGGCACGACTCCTTCTCCTCCTCCTCTCGAGACTTAACGATGTTGTTGGGGTCCCTATCAGAAAAAGAAACATGTAGACCTGTACCGAGAAAAATTGACACAGAGAACTTTGACAGTGTATGTAGGATGTAGAGACTTACATTGGAAATCCTCCTACCATCTCCTACTTACCTTAAATTCAGACACTACTGAAACGTGGGTCCCCAGGTGATTAGGGTCCCCGAGACTGGAAATTCATTTTCAAGCACACGAAACCGGTTTACCTGGGAGTAATACAGAAACGAATTACTGGACGTCGATTTTTCTGAGGTCTACTGAGGTCTTATACAAAGGAAAGTTATGAAAGTTAAGATTTTGGCACTGGGACAGACGTAATGATGAGTTTTAATGGGACTGCTAAGACAGAAAAGAAAAGACGTATCAAAGGATAGCTTAGGATGTCTAAAGTGAACCATTTATAGAGAACTTAGTCAGAAAAGAGTAGATAAGGTGTAAGTCAGAAAATCAAGTGAGGGAGTATTAAAAAGAGAACCTCAGAACAATTTCGGAATATTGAGTAGATAGAGTTTATTTAAGAAACGGACATCCTACTAGAACATTCAAAGTTTATGTCATCCAGTAAAAGATACGAAGTTCCGTAGAGTTTTACAAAGAGACATAAGTCCAAGTTCTGTTTTGGGAAAATACACTAATTAATAGTGAAGAAATGAAAAAAAGAAAGAACAGAAAAAAAAAAAAAAAACAGAAAAAGGACGAACGGTATACGATCTAAAAAATTTTAAAAATAACTTTATATAGACTAAATGTTACAACACAATCAAAGTCCACATGTCGTTTTACTTAGTCAATGTGTATATAGGTAAGAAAAAGTATAATAAAAGGATACATTCAATAATTTCTTATAACTCATATCCAGGGATACGTCACATCATCCAGGAATAATCAACAGAACTTTTATCTTCGTCTGAGTTGCCTAGAGAGACTCTTCGGTCGGGAGAGTGGGATTGGAGGCAAAACACACACACAGGTGGAAGGAGAGGAATAGAGAGTAGTAGGAACGGACCATATCACGACTTGTGTGACAATACAGTAAAAATAGCGACCAAAAAAACAAAACAAAACAAAAAAAAAAAGACTTAAAGAGGAGATGACTTACTCGATAAAGGCTTGTGTCTCGTATTGGAATGGTTATGAAGTATGGTACTTCTTTTCGAGAGTTATTTATTAAGGACTATTTACTGATAGATTACCGAAGGGTTCAATATTTTATTACTAAGATTTTCCGTGTTCCGATCAATCGTTACGTCTACGTCAATTTTAACTCTTGAGGAAAAATAAAGTTATACGACAAAGTCTAAATCAAATGAAATCTGGGATCACCAAGTTTGAATCTTGACAGTAAATTCTGTTTATCGAAGAAGTTTTCTGAAATGGTCTCGGAATATCAATCTTAACGAACTCCGTCTAGAAAATTGGAAGGATAGTAGGAGGAAGAATAAATGTTTTGTCTCCGTTATCATAACGAGTAGAGAAAAACGGTTCCTTACTAATTACATTCCCAGTCACTTTGGTTATAGGTACCTTTACTAATTTCCGTTCCAATCTTGAGTTTTTCTTATAGGAGTACGAGAAAAAATCGCACGATTATAGGAAGACACATAAATGACTTACGTTCTTTAAATGAGTGTCATGTTGAGTCTCATGTAAAAAGGACAGCGAAGACTCTTGCATTATACTCTGTTTGTTTTCTTTGTGTTGTGTAGTAGACATGTATGGGAAGACACAATTTTTACTTTAGATTGTAGAAAGATAAAGTGAGACAAATACACAGTCCGTTGTTCGGGAACTGGGATATTACAATATAAAGTTACGTAAATTAGTTAAGATGTAAATATGGGACTTTACGACACGTCAACCCAAGACGAGTCATACACTGTCATATTTATGTTACCAAGATACCCCTTACTAGTATTATCAATCTTACTTCACTTCAGACTCAACAGAAGGACTTATAAAATTCGTACTACTCTCGATACAACGATACATTTATTTTTGTTATAGAAGATCTGTCTGAGTAAAGAGTAGAAGGAGTCAACAGAGGAGTTTACAATCATACTCCTTCGGAAAGAGTTGATAAGACAAATTTTACCATGGGGGCGAGGATACGTGAGGTAGTGTGTGTGTGTGTGTGTGTGTGTGTGTGTGTGCGTGTGCGTGTGCGTGTGTGTGTGTCTCAGGAGAGTAAGAGGGTAGGAGGGGCGCGGGGGGGGGGAAAAAGGGAGAAAGGAAGGAAAGGAAGGATAAAAGAAAGGACCTGTAAGAAAGGACGTCGAAATAGTGGGGCCTTAGTGTGTTGGGATGTACTGTGTAGTAAATAAAATGAAACTGGGTGGGAAATGAAATAAACAAACAACTGTGGTACGGACAGAGGAAGGTGTCTTACATTCTGAGTACTTCCACTTCCGTCCAAAGAAGTACGGGCAATGTCGTAAGTCGTTCATATTCCATGAGTTATTGGTTCGTGACCTTATTACTTATAGAATGCGACGTCTCTAGTAAAGTTAAACTTCTAAGAAAGTTTTTTCCTCGATAAAAAGGGATTTTTGTAAAAATAAAAAACAGGTAAATGACTTCTTATCAACTAAATATTCCAATATAACCAAAGTCTTCATATAGTATTACTAAGTCATAAAAATATCTAATACAAGGCAAATTTCACTAATGTTTCGTTACTGGTAAAAACGAACACAACATGTTACATAGGAGTATCGAACAAGTGAAATATGTATGATCAAACATAGAGAATTAAGGGGATTGGATAAAACGGAGAGACGGAAGGGAGATGTTGAGTAGGAGATATAGAGACTCAGATGAAGACAAAACAATGTATACGAACAAAATAAAAACTCTAAGGTGTATATTCACTACCCGAAGAGTCCACCGCGATCTCCGTTTCTTAGACGGACGGTTATGTCCCCTTCGTTTTGTGTATCCAAGTTAGTGACCCAACCCTTCTAGGGGACCTCATTCTTTACCGTTAGACGAGGTCATAAGAATGGACCTTTTGGGGTACCTCGGACCACCCGATATCACGTACCTTGGTGTCTCAACCCGTGTTGGATATTCCCTATTTTATCGTATAAAAAGAAAGAGACAGACTAAATAGTTGGTGTTACTCTATAGTAGAGTGTGGACAGTCTCACTGAGAGTAGTTTTTCTTGTGTTTATTATTTACAACCACTCCGACACCTTTTTCCCCTGATGAACATGTGATAACCACCCTTACATTTAACCACGTCGTAGATACCTTTTGTTAAACCTCTAAAGCGTCTTTTCCTGGGACACTGGACACTGGACGAAACAAAAGAATTGTGAATTCTTTTTTTTAATAGTGTCATCTTTATAGAAGTCATAGAAGTTTCCAGTAAGAGATTTACCAAAATCGTAGAAGTCATTAACAGTTGACAGTAATTTACAGTGGACCGAAACGATCCACAATTCGTATAGATAGTACTATAGGATCATGGTACGGTAATAAGTCTTTAGAAGAGTTCACACAGGAAACTTTATATAATTGTGTCAAAGACTGTGTCGTTGAGTACCCATCTCTTTGTGTCAACTATTTTTCTGATTTTCTTTTAATTACTAAGGTGTAAAGGTGTATTACTAAAGTGACGAAATTTCTCTAATAAATAGGAGACTCTATGTTTTATACTACTATTTTCAATTTTCTTGTCTTAGTGAATATTTACCTAGTGGGTTTGGGTGTGTTTGCGAGATACATTGGTAGTCGGGTACATGGTGACTCCTTCTATTATCTTCTTTCAGACAAAGATTCTGTTGTCGTAAAGGAACATACAGAATACGATATTATTATCAAGACACTGAGAGCCTAGTAGACCTTAAAACGGTCCTTATTTTGTTATACTTAATTGTTTTGTCAATTCATGGAGAAGTTTCCTAGTTTTATTTGTTCTTTTGATTAAAATAAAATAACTAATTTTCGTTCATAATGTCATTAGAGTATTGTTAAATATCACTCGATAGTACTACTCCATCTTAAGTTTATAAATTTTTATATCATATAAAATTAATTTTAACGATGACTATTCTCTTTGTGTGGATGATTAAAACTTCCCGATGAAAGGACTGGTATACTTTTTTTTTTGTCTAATTCCAATAGTAGGAACTTAAAGGAAGAGTTATAAAATGATAGGAAGAGTTATGGAGTACAGGAATGAGTAGGACTGGTACGGATTTAAAAGAGATATTTTACCTTTCTTATTGTCACTACGTGACTTACTTTAAAAATTTCTTAGTATCTGACTCTTGTCGATACTCGCAAGACATATTTGTAATAAAGTGTTTTTTATGTTATTCAATTGTGGTACTTATTAAGACTAAGGTTTTTATAAAGTGTATATGAATTAAGATATATTTACTATTCTGGAAATAAAATAATTGATAATATAAAGTCAGAACCTCTTCCTTTACCATTAGGTTAGGTCATAAGAACGGACCTCTGAGGGTACCTGGTTCCTCTTACTACCCGATGTTAGGGACCCCAGTGTTTTTCAGACTGTACTAACTCGATGACCCGTGTATAAAGTCAGAGTACTTACAGTAATGGTCTTGTACACAAAAATTGTTTATAAAGTTCGTAAAAAGAAGAGTAGTCTATAGGTTTTTTTCCTTTCTTATAATTATTACGTATAAATCTAGCTTCATAAGAAAAAATTACTTTCTTAATGGAAACGTATAAAATTTTAATTCAAAGTATGTCGTACAACTACTTTATGTAAATATTTCTAGGGAATGAGGATGAGAGTGGTCGAAAAAGGTGTTTTTTTTTTTGTCAGAGTTCTAATAATCTGTTAAGTCATTTCACAAACGAAAAAAAAAACCAAACAAACAAAAACTTCAATGAACATTTAAGTTAAGTTCTTTTCTATGTTTACTCCCTTCTTTTTTCTACATTATTTAAATTTCTTATTATTCAAGGACGGTACTTATTCCCCTTTTATATGTATCTATTATAAACTATTGTGTTCGGTTTGATACTATTTGAGGTTTTACATCTTTGTTTCAGAATTTACGGCACTTTTGTTTACTTAATAAAATAAAAAGAAAACGCAAAAATTTAACTTTATATCAACTAAATATGATAACATAATGAAAGATCACATGTGGGTCTAACTCAATACAGTCTAAGAAAAGGTAATAACAAATGTAATAACAATGTAATAACAAAATAAGTGATTCAGTACAGACCCAAACGTCACGGTACCTAAGGTCTGACGGTCCGAAAGACAGGTACCTAAAGGGTCCGTTCTTATGACCTTACCCAACACTAAAAGAAAAGGTTCCCTGGAAGGGCTGAGTCCCTAGTTTGACACAGAGGACGTAACCGTCCCCCTAAGAAATGGTGGCTCGGTGGACCCTTCGGGTGGCAAGTAATGTCCTATCACTTATATCAAGGGACACGACATGTGATCCTGGAACGACAAATAGATAAAGTATATATCATCATACATAGAATTGTCCGAAGGGACCATCGAGTCGATCATTTCTTAGGTGGACGTTACGTCCTCTGGACCCAAGGTAGAGACCCACCCCTTCTAGGGGACCTCCTCTTGTACCGCTGGGTGAGGTCATAAGAACGGACCTCTTAGGGTACCTGTCTCTTCGGACCACCCGATGTCAGAAACCCCAGCGTTCCTCAGTCTGTGCTGACTCGTATCGTGTCGTGTCATAAATGGATACTGTTTGGATCTGTCTTATAATTTTTCGTCCCCGTAGTGGAACGGTTGTTTCCAGGTAAATCAGTTTCGGTACCAAAAAGGTCATCAGCACATGCCCAAACTCTCAACCTAGTATTTCTTTCGACTCACGGTTTCTTAACTACAAAAGTCTAACACTACGACCTCTTCTGAGAACCTGTCCTTCTTCTAGTTTGGTCAGTTAGGATTTCCTTTAGGTGAGACTTATAAGTAACCTTTCTGACTACGACTTCAACTTCGAGGTTATGAAACCGGTGTACTACACTTCTCGACTGAGTGACCTTTCCTGAGACTACGACCCTTTCTAACTTCCGTTTTCCTCTTCCCCAGTCGTCTCCTACTCTTCCAATATCTCATAGTGACTGAGTTGTCTGTACTCAAACTTCTGTTCTTTCACCTTCTGTCCTTTCGGACCGTGTAACGTCAGGTCCTCCAGTGTATCTCGGACTGTACTGAAGCACTGACTTGTCGTCGTTGTCATACATAGACGATTACGATTTGAGTTTTAAATAAAGAGGGGACAGGGGAAAGGGGAAACCATTGGTATTCAAACGATACGTTCGAGTGTAAAGTCAGACTTAATATTGTGTCCGTTTCCTTATAATTATGTTTCCAATTTCTTTTTTATGACTTAGTCTTATGAAAAAATAAAGTAAGATCATTCTGGTTTGTTATACGATTATTCGGTTTGTAAGTGAACGAAAGACCTTCCAAAAGGTCTTAAGCAAGGAGGCAAGAGTAACCAAAGGAATGTCCCGGAGTGTCATTCGGGAAACTTTAACATCAAATGAGATGTCTGTCTGGCCTCTTCCGTTACAGTGGGGTAAGGTCGTGAGAACGGACCTTTTAGTACCTGTCTCCTCGGACCATCCGACGTCAGGTACCCCAGCGATCCTCAGTCTGTGTTGACTCGCTGAAGTGAAAGTGAAAAGTGAAAATACGTAACCCCTTCCTTTACCGTTGGGTGAGGTCACAAGAACGGACCTCTTAGGGTCCCTGCTCCCTCGGACCACCCGACGGCAGAGACCCCGGCGTGTCTTAGCCTGTGCTGACTTCGCTGAATCGTCAATCGATGTCTGTCTGTCCGCAAAGTATGGCGGAAAACAAGTACAAGGAAGTCGGCGAAAGTTGTGTAGTCTAACGAGTAATAAATCCCTTATTCTAAAGTAATTTGTGATGTAGTTTACGGGGTGATTTTAGTTATGTGTCCTATGGACGAAACACCGGAAACAAATGATTTCAACAAGATAGTTCTGGGTCTTTTTTGGTCGAGAGATATATCCTATAGACTCAATACAAATAGACAGAAAACTCTTAATCGTGTATACAAAAAGAATTTTAAACAATAAAATGAAATGATCCTTCTCTAATCTGTATAAGCTCTTTTTATAAGTTTGACCTAACCGAACGGATGAAAGGTTTAGTGTTCTCTTACTGTGTAAAATTAGATATTACAAAATATAAAAAGTCCAAGACACTGAAGATTTTTCAGTTAGTAAGAAATAAATTATTACACAAGTAAGTGAATTTGTTCAACATAGGTGATACAACAGTCAAAAGGTACTAATTTTATGTAAAATATTAACTTAATGAAACCAAGATATACGGGTTAATAGATCAATAACCTTTTGAACACATGAACTTACACTTTACAAAACCGATTTAACTTTTTGGACGGAGGTTTTCTGTGTTCATGTATAATCAAATTTATAACACTCATTAAATATTCCTACCGTAGTTACCTGAACAAGTCAGTGATTCAGCACAGACTGAGAAACACCGGGATACCTGAAGTCGTGTGGACCGAAGGGACAAGAAGTGATAGAGGACCTCAAACGAGTTTGAGTACACCCACTACGGTAGGTTGGTAGAGTAAGAGACAACGAAGGAAGAGGAGGACAGGAGTTAGAAAGGGTCGTAGTCTCAGAAAAGTTTTGTGTTTTATAGATCCGACTGAGTGATTTGGATATCAGAATTTTGGTTTGAAAACACAACTCGGTAACCGGTGTTCCCCAACACTTCATTGACCCCCGAGACTAAGGAGATCGGTACGATTGGGACCGATGAGATCGATTCTTCCACTCATTCCATTAAGTCGTCATTCATAACTTTACTATTTGTTGGTGTCTAACGTCGAACTAATTAAAAACAAGATTTTCATAACCACTAAAGATGTATTGAGATCAAACGAAAATTTCGTGTTTGAGACTCGAGTAGTATAGACGAAAGGTAGAGAATTACAGTTCTCACAGTGTTCTTACTTTAATGTCTTTCCGTTTAATGAGTAACTAGGTATTTATGAATCTGAACATGTTACAAACTCGCCTGTCCTACGAATACCTTATAAACGAAATTGACGGAATAAAACATATGCCCCTCTTCCCAAGGTGACTGTTGTCCGTCGAAAGAGTCTCATCGTGTCGGTTAATCTTCGTTCTCATCGTGTATTAAAGATGACTTGGGCAGACTTTAAGATGGGTATTACGGTGTGAGAGTAAGAAGTTCTTCTCCTATCAAAACAACAACTCAAATGTCCTAAGTTTTAGAGATACTTTTTTTAAACGATATTATAGATCTTAACGATATTCCGTAAGATCTTAAGGGTCCTCATGATTCCATACATCTACACTTGATATTACTACTGAACAAGTCTTAAGTAACGATATAGGATATGAATTTGATTTATAAAACAAGTGACATAAATTAAAATATTTCTCTTTCTAGTCTTATTTAGTTCTTTTCGTTACTAGAGAAGAATTTTTCGGAATAAGATAGTGTACAAAAGGTGAGGGTAGTTGTACTAAAAAAAAAATTTGAGACATAGAGGTTGGTTTTAGAGGGAAGACATGGGGTCTGGAATGATAAAGTATCAGTTGTGATAAATTACTGGTACTCGTGGAGTTCGAGTTTTACAGTTTTCATCTTAAGTAGTACAAGAGGTCACGGGTACTCTTTGAGTACAAAGAGGTTACAGGTGAGAAGTGTTGTGTTGGTTCACTCATGGTTAATAAGGTCCGAGGAAAAGTAATAGATGACACTAGTTTCTCATATTGATCGTAGGGACGGAGATCGTCGGGTCTCGAGGTGGGTAAGTCGTTGAACATGTAGGATAAAGTACAGGATGTACCTTCGTCAGTGTTCTCGAAGAGACAACATATCGGAAATTCTGAGAGAGGGTAGGAGTTATAGAGATAGACCTGAGGGCAAGAAAGATATAGAAGAGTAGGGGTCTAGTTAGTGTGGAATCTGGTCCCCAGGGGTAGGGGTCCGGTACCTGTGATCCGGGCCAGGAACCGACCTATTCTTCGTCCGACTTCTCGTCCTCCACTCGTCGTTTACTCGTTCATCTCGAAGTAGACCTAAATGTCGGTGAACGGTAGTGAGAGCAGTGACGGATTCACGGTGGAGGAGAGTCTAGTCACCACCGTATTATTTATCACACCCGAACTTAGTAGGGTTTTGGAAGGGACGGGGTTGTAGACAACTTTTTGACAGAACCGACTTTGACCAGGGACCTCGGTTTTTCTAACCCCTGGTGACGGAATCTGAGAATGTAACAAGAGGACCTAATTATCTTGGTTTCGACTTGACGACGTAACAACGAAAGAGAGGTTTTACATTTACCTCTTGGACGTTAAGACGAACCAGGTGTGACAAATGTTACCGTATACTTCTGACAGGACTGGACCGCGACCGATAGCGGTGTTGGAGTAGGGAAGACTAATGCGAAGTGATAACTTACAGGGGACATGAGTTGAAACGTGCAGAGTCATGCAACACACAAAGGAAAGTACAAGTCTGGAAAGTCCACACAAGAGACTCCTATTATTACTTGAGAGAGATCCTGAATAGGACACCGAAGGGTCCACCACGTCACCATTTTTTTTTTTTTTTTTTTTTTTNTAGGAGTTATAGAGATAGACCTGAGGGCAAGAAAGATATAGAAGAGTAGGGGTCTAGTTAGTGTGGAATCTGGTCCCCAGGGGTAGGGGTCCGGTACCTGTGATCCGGGCCAGGAACCGACCTATTCTTCGTCCGACTTCTCGTCCTCCACTCGTCGTCTACTCGTTCATCTCGAAGTAGACCTAAATGTCGGTGAACGGTAGTGAGAGTAGTGACGGATTCACGGTGGAGGAGAGTCTAGTCACCACCGTATTATTTATCACACCCGAACTTAGTAGGGTTTTGGAAGGGACGGGGTTGTAGACAACTTTTTGACAGAACCGACTTTGACCAGGGACCTCGGTTTTTCTAACCCCTGGTGACGGAATCTGAGAGTGTAACAAGAGGACCTAATTATCTTGGTTTCGACTTGACGACGTAACAACGAAAGAGAGGTTTTACATTTACCTCTTGAACGTTAAGACGAACCAGGTGTGACAAATGTTACCGTATACTTCTGACAGGACTGGACCGGGACCGATAGCGGTGTTGGAGCAGGGAAGACTAATACGAAGTGATGACTTACAGGGGATATGAGTTGAAACGTGCAGAGTCATTCAACACCAAAAGAAAGTACAAGTCTGGAAAGTCCACACAAGAGACTCCTCTTATTACTTGAAAGAGATCCTGAATAGGACACCGAAGGGTCCACCACGTCACCATTTTTTTTTTTTTTTTTTAGACGGACGGTCACGTCCTCTACATCCTCTGTCTCCACGATAGGGAGACGAACCCTTCTAGGGGGCCTCCTCCTTTACCGTTGGGTGAGGTATAAGTAGGATTAAAACAAGTTAACTCGTTTCTACGAGAAGGAAGGTTTGGTCGATTCGATAACAGAGAAATCCCTTCGGAAAAGACTGGCGGTGTTTACATAATCAACGACTAGTGTTGGTGATGGTATGTTTTAATTTATGTGAAGTTAATCCTTCATCGCGTGATGTACACTAAAAAGGTAAAACTGCCACACAAAGAAAAATTTAAAGAAAATTTAAAAGACACCAAGATGTCGGAGACTAAGTCATTTTGTTCCCTCAACGTAACTTACTTTGAAATTTTATGGAAGATTTACATCTATAAAATATAAAGAATATCGTATACTCCACGATTAAAATTTCTTCTCCTAAAGTATTCGTGAATAATACATATTTAATAAATTGTAAGTAAAAAGAGTAAATTAAACTATAATCATCCTTATGGAATACAATGGCATTGTCTTTGAATCAAATTGGTGAAAATTATTTTCATCATTAACATACTGGCGTGTTTTGCTTTGTTTTGTGGTTAGAGTTTTGTTTGTAATCTGGGACCATGTTAACTTATGTCCCGAGTTTGGTATTGAAGTTATGAACTACAGAGGGAGTAAAAATAGAGAAATAAGGAGTCTCAATCAGACAAAGAGTATATTCTGGAGAATCTTCGTTAATGGGACTTTTTTTCGAGTTCAAAAAGTAATAGTAAGTAAATTATTAAGGTCTTCTTTATCTCAAAAAGAAAGGGTTATTAATATCGTTTTAAAGTACCAACCTAGAATGACTTGGATGAACCCAATACACGTATTAAAGGAAACTAGTCTCTGTAAGTTTTCGTCTTGATTGATCAGGAATCATGGGTTTGGATTTAATTCTCATGATTCAGTCCGGGTGAGTCTGGAGGATTAGACTCTAGTCCCATCCTAAACAACGGTTTTCTATTAGAGAATGATCTTCTTTTTCTAAATACGATTTTAATTGTGTATTAGACGTTGTTTTAGGTTGTTAAACACTCCGACCATAATACTAGGGGTATATAAAAGAGTGGTTTGATCCCCAGTCGTGTGAAAAAGTCCTTTCCTGTTCTCTCAGTTATAAAATTCACCCAAAAAAAGCAAAAAAAAAACAACAACAAAAAACACAAAAAAAACTCAGTATCCACCAGAGATAGTGCATAAGACAAAAAATGTTGGGGAGTTTTTTACACTTTTCGAAGGAAGCGCACCTCCGACATACCCTTGGTCGTCACTCGGTCTAAACTGAGTACCGAGACCCGGGACGTGATCTGTCACAAACTTCCATCTTAGACACAAAACCACCATAACCATAAGAGTCTCGTGTATCACTCACGAGGCAATTACAAACAAACCAGTCGTTCACGTCCAAACTGAGGTAATGTAACTCCTAATCTTACTCCCACACTTAAAGCTTGAGTAAAGTATGTAAACAACAACGACAACAAGTCAACGAGTCAGTGTAGGGTGAAAAACACTGCGGTGCCTGACCGTCGTCCGGTTTAAAGGGACAGGAAGTGGTAGAGGGTCTCGAACGAATTTTGGTACAGGTAACTCAACTACTACGAGATATTGGTAGAGTAGGAGACGGTGGGAGAAGAGAAAACGGAAGTTAGAAAGCGTCGTAGTCCCAGAAAAGTCACTCAGTCGAGAAGAGTAGTCCACCGGTTTCATAACCCGGAAGTCGAAATCGTCGTCCGGAAGGTTACTTATAAGTCCCAATTAAAGAAAAGCCTAACTGAAAATCAGTATCGTACTCTTATTGTCTCTACCTTTGTGAACGAGTTTGTGAACTGTTTAAATTAGACTGGAGTCGGAAAACCCCTCTTGTCAAACTTCTTCTTCCCCTCTTCCTTCCTTCTTTCTTTTCTCGACTCTACAATTTGTTATTAGGAAGTACGTCAGTAATTTCTAGTATGTCTCTTACGTCACCCGGAAAGATTACCATGTCGTCTCCCCCTTTATGTTTCTTAGACTCTTTTGTGTAAGAAAACCCCGTGGTGGGTTTGTCATTGACGGTGACGGATTTCCTGTTCAAGTACTCTATTTGACAACTCTCTCTCCATCTTTGCAGAGATCAATATAAAAATTTGTGTCTTGGATAGATTGAATACGGAGGTTCGAAGATTTCGGTTTCGGGAGTCGAAGGGTATCGGTGTGAACGATTCTACATGTCGATACCGTTGTTAGTTTCCTTCACCTCGAAGACACTGTCGACCTTACTTTATGATCCCTCTCTTTTTAGTGTTGAAATATAAACACACACGCATTTACGAGTCAACACAGGCTGAGAAACGCTGGAGTACCTACCGTCGGGTGGTCCGAGAAGACAGGTGTCTTAAAAGGTTCGTTCTAATGACCTCCCCCAACGGTAAAGGATGAGGTCCCCTAGAAGGACTGGGTCCCTAGCTTAGACTCAGCGGATGTAGAGAACGTGACTGTATCTCTTAGAAATGATGACACGGTGAAACCCCTCAAAATTAAATACGATATATCTTAATAGAATAAGTAGACAGAAATTATTTGTGTACAGTTTTAAAGTACATACAGTAACATGGTGAAGTTATTAGGGTACCGTAAAAAAGGTGGTGATACTAGACTGTCAGAAAGTTGGAGTGTATTTACGGTTCAAGAAACTAGGGTTGTAGAAAAGGTGTTCAGTAGGGAACACTTCAGGAGAAAACGAGGAGTACATCAAATTTTATGTGTTAGTTCCCTCGTTAATATAGGTGGGAATTAAAGAACGATGAGTAATACCGACTTACCATCGTAGGTTTTACTATACGGGGACAAGATTAAGGTTCTTGAATAGATCTCCTTTTCTCTCCCCAGAAACGTTTACATCAATACAGTTTCTAGAACTCTAGTAAGACTTAATAATAATTACACCTGAGATTTAGGTTACTGTTTACGGGAATATTTACTGTGTGTCATCGGTACGTCCCTTTCACTTTACTTCTGTCTCTGTCGTTAAGACCACCACACCGGTGTTCAGTCTCTCTTCTCTTCCTCCTTTACACAGGTTCTCCTTGTCTATAACCTCACTACTCCGGTGTTCAGTTCTTTACAGTTGTCGTTGGTATTCGACTTTCTCCGTTTTTTTATATAAATATATATATAAAGGGGAATTTCGGAAACCTCTCTCAAACGGACACGACTGTGGAACTAAAGTCTGAAGACTGGAGATCTTGATGTTCTCTTTTATTTAAACATAACAAAATTCGGTGGGTCAGACATCACTAAACAATGTCGTTGGTGTCTTTTAAAAAATCTCAACAGACCCAGTACCGTTTGGAGGTGGAGGAGACTTGGAATAGGACTTGTACCGACCTCTTTTGAGTGTTGATAATGGTAAAATTTGGATATTGATGTTTGAAGGGACCAACTAGACACGAGAAAGATCAAGAAGAGTACTTACTGAAGAATATGAGTGAGAACTGACCGTAATAGTGAAATAGAAAGGGACTTTTATTTAACTTTTTTAGTTTCTTCAAAATATCTGAGAATAGTTCGTCATCCATCGGTAAATAGGACCTATACATCTAGTCCATAAGTATGAGGGGAGATTTGGAGATTCCTGTTAAGGTCGGGTACTCGATTAGTTGGCAAAGAACGGATAGTTTCCAGTTCTGAGGTTTCTAGTGGGGTAAAGAAGATATATGTAGTTCAAAAGAGAGAGAACGTCCCCAGGGGTTGGAGACCCTAGATTACGGACTACTAGGTTTCACCTCTTTATTTCACGTGTTATTTACATTACGTGAACTTAGTAGGACTTTGGTGTGGTGGTAGAGGTCAGGTACGTTTTTTGACAGAGGGTACTTTGACCAGGGACCACGGTTTCGTAGACCATTGACGACGAGATGACTCAACGTAAGTCGTATGTTTTTATACGAAGAAATATGGTAGATATCAGTATTAAGAAGGAATACGTCGTTTCGAGGTGATTCAACAGACTTGACTAAGGGACGTTAAGGACAGAAGAGTAAGCCCCAACTTGTATGAGAGAGTTCAAAACGGGGATGAGGTTGTCATGAGAATCGTTCCACAGAATTGACCAACGAGGATTTAAGTCACTAGTTAAAGACAAAGGGGGAAATGGACTGAACAGTCATCGAGAGTTGTGTCAGGGTTACAGAAGGAGGAACAATTTTAGAGAAGTGAACCCAAACTCTCGGGGTATGAGGACAAAAATACGGAGGGAGTGACTGGTAAGAATAAAAGGAACGATCAAAGAGGAGAAAAAGGGATCGAGAATCGAAACAATATAGAGTTCCTAAAGGGAACAGGAGAAATAAAGGGTGTGAGTTTAAAAAAACACTAGTATGACAGAGTTCTTAAATTTATAGTAGATAATCATCCTATTAGGATTTAAATACAGGGGTCAGTTCTGAGAAGAGGGTTTGAGGTCTGACATAAGTGGACAAAGGAAATGAATAGGTAAGTAAACGCGAACTTTCATCTGTAGAGTTTGAATGTAGGTTTTGTCTAGGAAACTCAAGAACGGGTGTTTTAATAGAAAAGTGTCATATAATTACCTGTCTGATAATAGATAATTACCTATTATCCATAATAGGTGTCAAATAGGTAATCAATTACCCAAAGGGACACAGAGTCTACCATTTCTTAGATGGACGTTACACCCTCTACATCCAAGTTAGGGACCCAACCCTTCTACGGGACCTCTTCATTTACCGTTGGGTGAGGTCACAAGAACGCACCCTTTAGGGTACCTGTCTCCGCGGACTACCAGATGTCATGTCCCCCAGTGTTTCAGTCTACTGGCTCACTGAAAGAGAAGTGGAGTAGGTTATTAATGAATCCTGTTTTTGGAAACCATACCATAGTCTCTGTAGATATATATAAAAAACGTAGGGTGTAGGTTTAATAGTCTATTGTAACATCCAAGATATAACATCCAATAGGTTTATACGACTCTTATTCAATTAATTAAAGGTGGAAGTAACATTTGTGGACCAGGTTTGTTGGTAATAGAGAACAGACTAGATGTTCAACGGTCGAAACAGAAAATTCTGATATTGAGTCTAATATAGTAAAGAGTTTTACAAACGTTATCAAAGGGATGTAGTAAACCTTTCCTTTAATTTTAGGAGTCTGATCACATATGGTAAATATAGAAAGTGGTATAAAAGACAGCAGAGGATGCGAGCAAAGAGATGTCGATACACCCGTGGGAACGACAAGGATGTTTTATGGACCGTTGGAAGACAATCTTGTAAATGTGACCAACAAGGGAGTCTGACCTTATGGACGAGGGGTCTATTGACGTCCATATTGAGAAAGTGTAGGAAATTTAGAGACGAGTTTACAGTAAGAAGAGACTCCAGACGTGACTGGTGGTATAAACTCTTACTGGGACTGGGGTTGATGGCGTGAGGGATAAACGGAAGGTACTATTCCATTTATAAGAGGTACTAGGAATAGTAAAAGACAGTATGATATATTAAAGAAAATGAGGAACCTAGTGGCCAATTAAATACGAGGGGATGGGGTGATTGATCTTATTAAAGGGGTTCCGTCTCTAAAAACCGATAGAAAAGGGTGACCATCTAGAGTCTCAGAATCCTACCATGGACCGTGAAACATCCGTAGGTAGTCTTAAGTAGACTTATTCATAACATGAGGTCACTGGGTGAGATAGTGTGTCTTCATTATCCAGAAACTCATTAAGGTAAATTAAAGTTTATGAGAGTAAGTTTACTAAACTTACAGTCATTTAACTTGTCAGTCTCTTTTTATATTGGTATTTCTGGTGAAAATCTACGGTTGTAAAGTATTAAAGTTTTGGAATAATCCATGATTAAAAACTATTGTTCTTCTCCTTAACTGCAATTAGTCTGTGATTGTAGTACGATCTCAGGAATGTTAAGTAAAACTAAATAACTTTGTATCAACAAAATGTTGCAACACAATCAAAGACGACGTGTTACTTCACTTAGTCGAGATACATAAGTATATAGGGGAGGAAGAACCAGAGAGAGGTTCGAGGTGGGTAGATCCAGTAGGGGGTCGAGGTGGGTAGATCCAGTAGTGTCTCGAGGTTCGACTCGAAAGACTTAAAATATCGTCCATGGGTGATCAATAACAAAATTTGTACCATCACATATATACAATTGGGTCAGAGGGTCAAGTGGGGTCGGGAAGAGGGTGGCGGGGGTGGAATAGGTGTGTGGGTAAGAGATGTAAACACAGAGAGAAGGACGGGACGTCTATCCAAGTAGATATGGTAAAACGATTTAATGTGTATATACACAATTATATATAAACAAAAAGAGACTGAAAAAAGTGAGACATACTATCCGACATCCAGGTGGGTACAGAGATGGTTACTGGGTTAAAGGAAGAAAATATACCGACTCATTATAAGGTAACATATATACATGGCATAAAAGAAATAGTTAAGTAGTCAGATATCTGTAAATCCAACGAAGGTCCACGATCGATCTTGATATACATAACATGATATATATAACATTATCACGGTGTCACTTGTAGTCTCACGTATACATAAAAACTTAATAGTAAAAGAGACTTATATACGGGTCATCGTATGTCATTAAGATAAAAATCAAAAAATTCCTTGGAGATAAGACAAGAGGTATCACCGACAGACATTATAAAATTAGGTTGTTGAGTGAATTTTAAGATACCTCATTCCATAAGAGAAGAGTAAAATATTCACTTCGAATATACCCTTCGAAATAATAACAAATCAGAGAGTCAGTATAGACTAAGAAAACACTGGGGTACCTTACATCGAGCGGTCTGAGAAGATAGATACCCTTCAAATTCAGTGAATATTCGTTCTTTTTGACTTTAAAATCATGTGTAGATAGATTGATGTTTGTATACGTCACATATGTTACTAGGCAAATTGACTAGACAAGTCAATTTTCAATACAGTGACGAAACCAGGTGACAGCACCTGACCGGACGATAAAAGACGGATCGTGAAATGGTAAGAGAACCGTCGAGTGTTCAGAGGTAGAAGAAGTATCGAAACCTTCTTTGATCCTATAAACGTTTCTGGAATACACCGACGTTAGTTGAGACCTTCAGGTGTCGAGTAGATGTAAGTAGGTCAGTAAGGGGAAGAAACCTTTAGTGTACCTCAAAATCGAAACGTTCGAAATTCCCTTAAGTACGACTTAAACCAAAGGGTCAAATACCTCCCTTAGTAAGAATTTTTTCTCTTTCTCTCTCTTACTTAGAGAACACGTCTTTCCATGTCCTTCTCTCTACCTCCCTCCACCTCCCTCTTATTTTCTCCTTCTCTCCCTTCCTCCCTTTACCCTCTCTCCCTACTTCTCCCCCTCTCTCTCTCTAATAACCCCGTCTCTTCCAAGACTACTGAATCAAGAACCTCATCTCGAATAAGATCAAAGTCTATAAAGGTTTAACCCTGACGTTGGGACAGTGAGTTTCTAAGAAAAAAAAATCTAAAAATTTAGGAGAGTGTAAAACCATTGGGACGTAAATAACTTATGTCATAATGTCGGATTGTCTCACGTTAGTAATTGAATTCATGGACTTTAAGGTTTGTGATCGGGATATTATATTACTTCAAGTTCACCGGTATAGAATCTTTCACTTGCACTCAATTAATGTGTTCGGACTCTTGTTTACGTACTTTATTTTATAATATAGGAATCCTTTATACAGATTTTTATTCTTATTTTTTAGACTTTATTCTCAGTCAATAAGGACATCCAGGTTCTCGGGAACAAATGAGGTACACGAAATTTCTAAGGGAACATGGAGTCAACCATTTCTTAAACGGACTTCATGTCCTCTGGGCCCAAGCTAGGGACCCAACCCTTCTAGGGGACCTCTTCCTTTACCGTTGGGTAAGGTCATAGGAACGGACCTTTTAGAGTACCTGTCTCCTTGGACCACCTAACGTCAGGTACCCCAACGTTTCTCAGTCCGTGCTGACTCGCTGATTGTGTGTATTAAAGTTCTTCCACATTCTTCGGGCCCGTTTATTACTTTTACTCACAGGACTCGATATACGATTTTTTTAATTATCTTTTTTAATTAAGTATTAATGAAGTTTCTTTAGTATCACCATTGTTAGTGAAACAGTGGTACCTTCCTAAAAAGGTATAAAAATTCCCTGTCCAGGATCATCCAGGACGGTAAACAATGGCAAAGACATTTGAAAGACTTCTTTAAGTCTTTAAACTCAAAAATACTTTCTTTGAAGACATAAATATATATAATTAAGTTCCGAAATATTGTGTCACGTACCTTTGTCTTACGTAGACATCCGATGCCAGTCCGGGATCGTACACGAAAGCGGAGAGTCACTAATAGACCCCGGTCCTTACTACTCCTTTTACTTGTTTCCTAGTCTGTCTGTACACCCATCACCGGAGGGTCCTCTCCGCTGGGTCCCTAGTTTGGACTTAGAGAATGTAGAGGACGTAACCGTCCGTCCAAGAAATGGTGATCGCGGTGGACCCTTTCCATCACCACTAAATTTACACAAATGATACGTAGACTCAGAAGGGACCACCGAGTCTACCATTTCGTAGACGGACGTTACGCCCTCTGGACCCAAGATAGGGACCCAACCCTTCTAGAGGACCTCTTCCTTTACCATTGGGTGAGATCATGAGAACGGACCTCTTAGGGTGACTACCTCCTTGGACCATCCGATGTCAGGTACCCCAGCGTTTCTCAACCTGTGCTGACTCGATGAAGTGAAGGTGAAGGTGAAGGTGATACGTAGACTAGACTTGAAACGAGTGTCTTCGTGTAGGTCGTCCTCTCATATCTAATTTTTCACTCCATAAGGTTAGATTGTTACATTTCAGAAGTCTGTCAAGGAGGAACCCCATACTTACAAATAAATAAACTGACACGACCCAGAATCAATACTTTACATCCTACCTAGTAACACCACGAACCTGAGAGATCGACATCGAATACCCGAGTTCATCAACCTCGTACGTCCGAACCAACAAGGAGTCATACCCTCTAGAATCAAGGGACTGGTCCCTAGTTTGGACGCAGGGGACGTAATGTTCCGTTTAAGAATTGGAGACCTACTGGTCCCTTCAAGGAGAAGGACTGTGACAAATGATCGAAAGACTAGTGGACGTCACTGGAAGGGACCATCGAGTCAACCATTTCTTAGGTGGACGTAACTTCCTCTGGGGTCAAACTAAGGACCCAACCCTTCTAGGAGACCTCTTCTCTATCCGGTGGGTGAGGTCATAAGAACCCGAAGGGACGCCGAGTCGACCATTTCTTAGGTGGACGTTGTATCCTCTGGACCTAAACTGGAGACCCAACCCTTCTAGGAGACCTCTTCCCTCTCTGACGGGCGAGGTCGTAAGACCGGTCGTCTTAAGATTTCTGACATATTAGATATCCCAACGTTTCTCAGCCCGTACTGACTCACTGAAAGTGAGTGAGTGAGTGGACGTCACTACGGTAAACGGTCACACCAATTGACTTGTGGGACTTCCATAAGTAAGACCAACTACTTTATCACTGCACGGAAAACAGACTTGGTCACAAGCTTCCCTTCGGTAAAGAAGAGAAACGACTGTCCTCTACTGATTAGGAATCGAAAAGGACCACGGTGTCTGTGAACCTCAGATCGTTGTTGAGGACACGTCGGGGAACAGGTCACCCCGGAACCTCGTCGGGAACTGCAGTATAGGAAAGGTAAGTCAAAGTGACTGAGGCGTCTGAGGGTGGTACAAATAGTCGGTCGTGTGATCTGACAGAAGACACGACAAGTCGATCCACAGAAAGAGTTGGGTCCTCGACTCCACCGGAAAGATCCCGTTTCATACGAGAGAACAAGGGTGACGGAAGGGTCCTACTTGACAGAGAAGATAGGGTTCCGTGTATACGGTATTCGATACGTCCCTGAAGAGAAGACTTCCAGGGGTTTCCTTCACTCTAGTTTCGGAAAGACCGGATATCACAGGAGCGATTGGGGGGGTCTATGGCATCTTCGGGGAGGTGAGGTCGTTCAGTCCTCGGAAGTATCACCAATTTTTTCAGGTGGAACGAGAGAGATGTAGTTCAACTTGATCCTGTTGTCCAGACCTGACAATCGTAGAGGAAGAAATTATTTCCTACTTTTACTATTCTAATATTCTAGTCTCCAGAACTAGTATAATATCTTCCTTTACTTTTTTAGATCTTTTATGTAAAGGGAGATCCATACTCATTTTGGTTGAGTGTTCGGATGCCGGAATGACTCCTGATCTTTTACAATGAAACTGACAGTCTCGGTGCACGACGAAAAGGAAAACAGAAACGTAAGTACGGTATTGCGAGGAGTCCGAAAACCTCCGTCTGCCTACGTCGTCCAACTTGTGCCTCCTCCAACACAGTTCTTTTATTCCCTTTTCGTGTCATTCATTCTCTCTCGAGTGCGAAGCCACCTATCATAAGATCTTGTCCTTAGAGTTCGAATAAATTAAACCTGGAAGATGATTTCGACTCTCCAACCGTGTCTAGGGACGAACACATAACGTCTGGATTCGAACTCTGAACTGGTTATAAGGTTGTGGTATTCTCGACCTCTCGTATGGGGAATGTAATCCCAGTCGAAATCCTACACAAAGAATGAAATAACCACGTCGGGACGTTGGAGAAGACTACAAATCACTTGTCATTGATTATTTAATGACACTTATATTTAAAGGAGGACATAAAAGAAGGAGTTGGGACTCAGTAAAAGAAGGACGAGAATTAAAAAAAGGAAAATTAGATTTTCAAAAATAGTAATATCCTAGTCTCTGAAAAGGTACCGTTGTATAGATACAATAGAGAGTAAATAATTTAGTATAAATAAAATCACGTCAATAATTCTAAAATTTCATTTTACTGACGATTTTCGGTAAAAAGTAAAATTATGTATCAAAAGAAAAAACTTGAGACTTTCAAATCAAAACTAACTAAAAATTACTGTTTCAGTAGAAAGAGGGTACAATTTAACCAAGAACTCATGAGAATCCACTATGTGGTCTTTATTGGACTTATAAAGAAACTTCAAAATCATAATCATAATAAAGAGTTTTAGACAACGTTAAATACTAGAAACAAGGCATCGTTCGTCCGATGTAAATACCTGTACATATTGAATTTGGTTTATAAGAAAAGATTTGGAAGAGAAACTTTCTATTAATTAGAGTAAGTTAATTCTTATTCGTAATTCGATCGTTTGATTTGAAATGTAAATTAATACTCAAAGGATTTATTGGAACTTCTTATGTGGTGTTGTAACAATAAAACGTATATGTACATATACTTGATAGTCTCCTTTTCTTTTCTTTCCCGACTCAAAGTTGACGGTAAAGAAACGATTCGTTTTATAAACATTTAAGTACCTTTATAACTAAACATACTTAGGTGAATCTGGGGTTGTGTATAGTCCGGACTATATATGAGTTAAGAAAAAAATTAATTAAAAATTTAACTTCATATCAAGTAAATGTTACAGTACAATCAAAGTCCATATATCACGTCACCAAGTCTATATATATATATATATGTGTCTTTGCATGAGAAATGTGATCCTAGTCGAAATCCTATACAGAGAACGATATAACCACGTCGGGACGTTAGAGAAGACTACAAAGTCAAGTCAAGTGAGCGAGTCAGCACAGACTGAGAAACGCTGGGGTACTTAACGTCGTGCGGTCCGGAGGGACAGGTAGTGGTTGAGGGTCTCAAGTGAGTCTGGGTGCAGGTAGCTCAGGCACTACGGTAGGTCGGTAGAGTAGGAGCCAGCAGGGGAAGAGGAGGACGGGGGTTAGGGAGGGTCGTAGTCAGAAAAGGTTACTCAGTTGAGAAGTGTACTCCACCGGTTTCATGATCTTAAAGTCGAAATCGTAGTAAGGAAGGTTTCTTTAGGGTCCCGACTAGAGGAAGTCTTACCTGCCCAACCTAGAGGAACGTCAGGTTCCCTGAGAGTTCTCAGAAGAGGTTGTGGTGTCAACTTTTCGTAGTTATGAAGCCGCGAGTCGGAAGAAGTGTCAGGTTGAGAGTGTAGGTATGTACTGGTATCCTTTTTGGTATCGGAACTGATCTGCCTGGAATCAGCCGTTTCGTTACAGAGACGAAAACTTATATGATAGATCCAACCAGTATTGAGAAGAAGGTTCCTCATTCGCAGAAAATTAAAGTACCGATGTTAGTGGTAGACGTCACTAAAAGCTCGGGGGTTTTTATTTCAGACTGTGAGAAAGAGGTAGATGAAGGGTACTTCACTACCCTGGTCCACGGTACTAGAAGCAAAAGACTTACAACTCGAAATTCGGTTGAAAAAGTCAGAGGAGAAAGTGAAAGTAGTTCTCCGAAAAATCAAGGAGAAGTGAAAGACGGTATTCCCACCACAGTAGACGTATAGACTCCAATAACTATAAAGAGGACCGTTAGAACTGAGGTCGAACACAAAGAAGGTCAGGTCGCAAAGAGTACTACATGAGACGTGTCTTCAATTTATGCGTCGCATTGTTATATGTCGGAACTGTATGAGGAAATGGATAAACCTTGTTCAGACAACAAGGTACAGGTCAAGATTGATAACGAAGGACTGGACGTATGTCTAAAGAGTTCTCCATCCAGTCCACCAGACCATAAGGGTAGAGAACTTCTTAAAAGGTGTCAAATAACACTAGGTGTGTCAGTTTCCGAAACCATATCAGTTATTTCGTCTTTATCTACAAAAAGACCTTGAGATAACGAAAAAGGTACTAGGTCGCCTACAACCGTTAAACTAGACACCAAGGAGACGGAAAAGATTTTGGTCGAACTTGTAGTCCTTCAAGTGCCAAGTGCATAACGACTTCGGACCGAACCTCTTAAAACTCGTAATGAAATGATCGTACACTCTACTCACGTTG